>JAJHJD010000016.1:0-468378 GCA_020883615.1 Fusarium virguliforme
TCAACCGGAGTCTCGAGCTCTCCGCGTTGCGGGGCTACGTCAGCCTGCCCGCCGGCCGCGGCGTTGGATGATGCCACGCCAAGGTATTGCGAAATGACCTCGATCCAGTACGATATGGCACTGACCTCTCGCAGATCTGGGTCATGTATTCCAGACAAGTACGGCTCCTGCTGCGTCCAGTCAAGCTGGTCGAACGGCAAGATCTCGTCCTCGCCCCGGCCAATGACCAGATCATCTATAGCCAAGAAGCACCGGGCACACTCTATCACTATGAGGCCACAGGTCCACCCATATACTTGTCGAGTCGTCGGCACATCGTAGATCGACGCCGGTGCAGAGCCTTGATGATCCACTACAGCATCATGGACCTCTCGGAGCGCCGAACGGCAGGAGTCGTCAGGATGGAGGGAATCGAAGACGAGGAAAGAGGATCGGGCTCGCCGGTAGATGGCGAGAGACCAGTGACCGATCGTATTGTCGACGCCCGGATGAAAAATGGGTATGATCGTATCCTCATGCCGGCGTATGTCTTCGATCTCGGCTGGGCTCAGCTGTATAGCGTGATGTTCGCCTAGCTGGATGGTCCGTACGAGCGTGATAACGTCCCGGCGGCCACTCAGCTCAATGACAAGCCGAATACCGCAGAGGACGTCCTCAGTAACGAGGTAGTCCTGTCGTTCAAGCCGGCGACGGAAGTTCCAGGTGTAAAGCCCGTGGTAACTCCATTCGACTCCAAAGTCTCTCGGCGCTTGACGAGGACGGTCGACAAAGTCCTGATGCTCCTGTATGAACGTCTTGACGCCAGCAGCCGATGATAAGAGAAACCCGTCTTGGTCATGGGCATTGGCCCTCGTCAACCCGGGCGAGCCGTCTGGCGTGTGAGGGGAAGGCCGCAGCCAGGTATGCAGAGTGTTCTTTTGCTCCCGGGGGGTTGATCGATTCCTTGACTGGCACGGCCGTTGCGGCGTTTCGGTCTGCGGCCCATCAGAGGTGTGACAGGCGCCAGCAGAAGCGGCAGATTGAGGGCTCCATCCCGCTGGATCGTCCGGTAATCCCGCCGTGCTTAAGGATTGTGGTGAGTTGATCGCGTCTGGTAAACCGGGCTAGTGCGTGAATCGCTCTAATAGTGGAACGTAAGACCCTCGCTGGATCCTTCTTGCCTCTTGTTGTCTCCCGATCCGGGGTGATGAGCAATTGCTGGACTGTGTCGACCAGGGCTTGCAGCTCTTCATCCCGAGCTTCAAGCTGTAACGGGCTGGGTTGGTCTTGGATAAACGCGGCGTCGGCCGCGTCGCATCCTTGTGACACAAGCTCGAGCTGAGCCTGAGAGTTTTCGAAAAGTGGGTGGTGATCTTGCGCACCGACCGGGCTTGTATGGTTGGTCCGTGAGTTCTCGTCGTGGTTCCAAACTGGCGGGTTGCATGGTGCTGCTGCCGGGCCCGCTTCGGTCTCGCTCGGTTCGTCGTAGTCGCGATTGCAAGTGGACTCGGCCGGTAGTGGAACTTCGAACGGTGTGGGGATCTGGAGATGCGGCTCCAAGTGGAGGCCAACAACCGGATCCGTCGTCGATGGTATAGCGGGCGGGTGAGGTTGGTAATGATGTATAAACTCCGCCTGCTGCGATTCGGTCGGCGCGCGATAGGAAATGACGGCTTGCTTATGTTGTCGTTGATAGTATCGCTGTGAGCGTGCACGTTGTGATGCAAGTCGTTCCTCTTCGGTTTGCGGCGCTTTTCTGGCGGGGCGGCCACGGCGTTTCGGAGCCGGTTGAGACATTGTCTTCCAGGAAACCTGCACAGCAATGTTTTGGCTCGTTCCTCCAGCGTTGGCCACGCGAGACACCTGTATTTCCCCTGCTACGCGTCGGACGGCCGACGGTGACGGCTTATATAATACAAAAAACGTTGCTTTTTTGACAGCCACGGTTTACAAGATCACGACTTGACAGACTAGACAAAGCATCATTGCATCATATCATATATAGCAATGGTAATGTCCTTGCGTTCTGAAGCTCGCTCATCCATCATATGTAGTTTTCCGACTCTAATTTGGGTTTTCTTTTCTATTGAGGATACGCCAGCTAAGACTAGGAGCTGTCCCATTGGTGTTAGGCTTTGCGTCCGTACTTGGACTGATCCTAACTACATTCTGACGCATTGCCCCCTCGCTCTCCCGTCGGCGACGAAGACGTAAGATGGTGAACAAAACTCGAAACGAAGACATAAAGAAAATGATCAACGAAAGGGTTCTTCTACTCAGCGGTTGCGTTCAGCTGCGTACGGACTCGCTGTTTTTCCACACGATGCCCTTGTTCTAGGGTAGCTGTCGCGCTATACCCGATTGAATTAAATGTGAGCCAAGACTTCTCTGTGGGTCCTACGCTATACCTTTTGAATTAAATGTGAGCCAAGACTTTCTTATGTCATCAACCATTTTGTCGACCTTCATCCGACAATTATTTCAACACCACGATAACTTGTGCCATAAGGTAGTGAAAAATATGGGACTAGGTTCCTTTGCTTGCGTTTTTCTCGCTCTATCATATGTGTCATTTTTGGGAAGTTTTGAATAACTTTTGTCCTCCGAACTACCGCGTGAACCCTAACCCCCATATTCCCATATAAACCACCCACTCTAAACCCCTTAACTCGCCTAGACCCATCACCATCATTGTCACCATAATCACCGCTGATCCAATCGCTTCCCAAATCCTGCTTGTTGTCTGCCTCGTAATCGTTGTCGCCGCCGTAGTTGATCGCCGTCGCTCTACTGGTCGCACACTTGAATCGTTTGCTCACTATAGTCGCGCTGCCCATCTTACTGTCTCGCCTTTGAGCCCCTCTTTATTGATGTCGTTGAGAGTGGAGAAATTGCCGGCCCTGAATTATCAGCGGGCCCACCAAATAACCTACCCTACGCTAAGAGCAATCCTAGCATTATCGTGGTTCTTAATACCCCAGCCATCTTTATCCATTAACCACTCACTGACTTCGACACCTTTTTAGTACTGCACTTATGTTGATCTAAATGACCAAATGAAGGATCATCAGATTTACTACGTTTTAACCCCTAGTCATAAGATTATTCGTCACAATCCTCAAACTCGTCCATGTTACCGTCGTCCTCATCCGTCATCTCCTCAATATCATCATTAACGCCATCTGATACGCCATTCTCACCGTTCGTTGTTGCTTTAAAATCTCCCATAAGCTCTAGCGCCTTCTCTAATCTTTCTCCGCTAGCATTCCATACTTCCCATCCTCCTCTCTCACGCGATCCATGGCCTCCTGCTCCCTCCGATCCAGTTCAGCCCGCTGCTTTGCTATTACCGCTCGAGTCTTTTCCAGCCGTAACTGTAAAAATTGCTTATTCTGCCTAAGCTCCGCGAGTGCCGACTCAGCATTCGACCGTAGCTGAGATATCGCATTCGCATATACTGTATTCCCTAGAGCTCCGGCAAGGTCTTCCGCATCAGCGAGAAACCGTTCTAATCCGACTGAGTTCGTACGTAGGCGGTGGACAGCCGTATGTCTGATGTTTGCAATCGAATGCAATAGTTCTTTCAAGGGCTTGCGGGTACTTTCCCGTTCCACCGCCAACCCTCGCGCTTCAAGAGTTCCGTCCATTTGTTGAGCTCTACCGATTCAGGACAATCCCAGCCACGCTTTCGCATGATGTCTGGCAGAACTCGAGCCCCAAACTCGTAACAAGTAAGTTCCAGAGTCTTCTGCAGTTTTTCCATGAGCAGATGTTCCTTGGGAAACGGTAGATAAACCGGGAACAACGATGAACTGTTGACCTGGCTGCCCGTAACGTTATTCTCCGTGTCTGGCCACACATCATTAGACTGCTATAGTTTATATCAGCCGTTGTTGGAACTTACCATGTAAGCCAACTGTAGTTTCCCCCCAATCTAGTACTCCCTGACCGTCAGCCCATTCAGCTTGAATAATATCATCAAGCGCCGCCTCCTCGCTCCTGGTAGCTTCTGCCTCTAGCATATCCCTCGCTGTGGTCTGAGCCACGGATGGTTCGAATAGATCCGGGAAACGACGACAGGCGACTAATGTTGATTCATAGACCCCATCGGAGAGAAGCTTTAGTACGGTCTGAAGTATAGCTTCAGCGCCGTATCGGGTCACATATTGTCGGACTAAAATGTTCTTCTTCGAATAACTCTCGATAGACCTTCGTACAGGCGCAAGTTTTCGAAATTTAGCTTTCTGACCAACGAATATATCCTTTGTCGCTTGATAGATGGCCTGATCGTCCAACTGAGTAATCACTACTGAGTCCATGGTGGAAATGCTGGGAGGAGAAAGGAAGGCAGGCAGGCTATAGTAGATAACGATTCAGCTTGACCCGATCGTGGAATATCACCATCCTCGGCGGTCGCACATACTGCATAATTGCATGGCTGCCTTGATGCCTAAGTTTAAAATCAGGCTCTGTAAGCCGATGTAGCATGTTCCACGTCTGTCCAATCAACATCGACTTTTTTATTGCTCTAAGCTAATAATGCACCTACCGGTTATTATCTCATCGAGGCAAATTGCTTCGTAGACTGATAGACGGAGTATTCTGTAACGCGCTCATCCTTCCGCCTGCTCTAAACTCTACCACATGCAACGCTCTAGGGCCGAGCGCATCATTGTCTACTCCTCTATACGATGCAGACAGATATTCTGTAAACCAGAGAACGCCGCCCTGCGCAGACAAAAATCGATTAGAGCGGTCGTTCGGCGACACCGCCTAACTGTTTCCGTTTTCTCCGAAGACCAGCTCGTTCAGATTCTCCAATACCTGCTCAGAGAGGGCATATTCCAATCAAAACACGAAGCTCGGTCTGCCTTCCCAGAGCTCTTTTCATCGCCTACAGTACAGGAAGGGGTGGATAGGGTCACTGAATCTTTTGTGCCTGATAGAGCCGATTCTATCATGGAGGAACAAAAGACGTGGCTACGCAAGCAAGTCAACTCGGACAACGCCCCTTTAGTGGGAGCTGACTTCTGATGCTGCATTAGGCTACTCGATACCGGCATGTATTCTGATATCGAGCTTGTGTCGACCCATAAGCTATATGAACTACACCGCACAGTGGTGTGCTCCTGGTCTCCCGTGATACGTCGATCTTGCCAATATAATGCTGCGAGACATCACCTGGCCGAGGCGAAAAACATCCGAATCCGGTAATGATACTGGCAAAGCTTTATTTAATTTTGGGGACGCAGATCCTCAGGCCGTCGATTGCGTGGTACAGTTCTTTTACCTATGGGACTACAATATTTCGCCGCCTATGTCTAGCGACAGTGCCGAAATGGGTGTCTCACATGCCAATAATCTGCCTGAAGAGACTGCCACCCCCGACGGTTCCCACCTAACTCTCCATTCCAAGGTATTTACGCTTGCGCACACATATGACATACCTCGCCTCGGAGATCTATCGGTAGAGAAGTTCAAGGCAGTAGCTCGATCCCAATGGGGATCTGGGTGTCTATTAGATGCGGCACGGGAAGCATATACTGCTACCCCATCTGCGGTCTCAAAGATGCGGGAGGCTATCGTGGAGACGTTCTATGAGCACCGGGAGTTGTTGGATGAGGGATATGTTAAGGAGTTTCTGCTGGAAATGCCTCACCTGACCCTGGATATCATGACTTATATGAATAAGCCCCCGCCGTCGCTAGGGTTCGGCGCCAGCAGGTGGCCTGCGTGATGGTATCCCATGGGTTTTCGCAATAAACATACGGCAGCAATTTGCGCTTTTCCATCATACTTAATAGATTGACTTCATAATAATGATGGTTTTATATCTAAGTCAATTCCCCATCTCAGAAAGCCTCGTTGGCTAGCCTGTCGGCTTCCTTATTCATCTCCCGAGGCACCCACCAGAACAGAACCTCAACATTGACCGTATTCAAATCCTTGATAAGTTCATGCAACTCTTGGAATAGTTTGGAGTTTTTGACTGGTTTTCGATTGGCAGACTTGTATCCATTGGTCTCCCACTTGAACACCCACTCAGTCATTCCCTTGACGAGGTATTCCGAGTCCGCCTTGATGACGACTGTATGTAGCGGCCTTTCATCTCCCAGTGCCTTGATTCGTTGTAAATCTTTTGCCAGTTCGAGAGCAAGAATACCAGCTCTCAACTCTGCGATTTGGTTTGTCACATGTGGATCGGACAATGGGACACTTCGGTTGTATTTGGACGTCTGACCAAAGAAGACTCCCACAGCAGCCTTGGATTTGCCTGACCGTTACCTCTGCAGGCGCCGTCAACTGCAATGAATATGCTGTCGACATGCGGTGCGATACGCTTGCAGCTGCTGCAAGGATGGTCGTCTTCGCATGCCACGTGGGTCCAGTCCTCATTCTCGCTGGCGACCTGGATTAAGTTCGGGTCTATGTTGTCTCCGTAGCGTAGGTTGGGCTCGAACTTTCGATTCTGTGTCCATTCTCGGTCTTCTGGATGACAATGCGCAGCGAGCTCCATGCTGTGGCTCTGGTTGCGCACAGATGGAATGATGATGATGATGGGGGTGGGTGGCGGGCCGAGGATAGAGACTAAGGGATAAATAAATAATGATAAAGCCTAACAACACGGGCAAGCCAAAGGTCGCGCAGCTGGCTCTTCATGCGATGTCTGGTCGAGCATGCAGAATTGAGGCTCTTCATCAGGCTCTGGGATATTCCAGCCGCCGCATAATGCTGCATGGCTGCCTTAGCGCCTAAGTCACCAATCAGTCCCAATTAATCAGGCCTCGCAGGCCCAACATAATAATGGTTCCGCTTATCTGTCGCTCTTATTAATAGTACGTATGGCTTTACTCTAATTTCTAGCTTAGTTACCTGTTTTTAATTATTACCGAATATATGTTTACCCGCTCTTCCTTATTTACCCTTAAAGATATACCTCTATGACGGGAAGGATAATAGGTGTGGTGAGTTGTGGACGGGTGGGTAGATAGACGGACTAATTACCTGACTACGATGATTCGATGTGCGGTAGGAATGAGCAGGGCGTATAGACAATCAGACCTAGGGGTGCAAGAAAGAGGCATAATATTAAGAAGGGCTTGAGGAGTATAATCAGGCACGCACAGATACTTACCCCCCAGGTTTAAAGGGATTTCAAGACCGGCAAGGCATAAGGTCTCTAGAAGGATATAAATTTATCTATACTCCATCGAGTACAGCTAGTTTACGCTCCATAATCATAAATCCCATAGGTATTATCTATCCTCTTATACCTACCCCATCGCACTAGCCAACGCTCGCAACCTATCCATCGCCGTCTTTGGCTTCCCCCCAAGATATTTCTTCGTCTGCTCGGCTATATGTGCCACCACCGACCGCCACGCATCCGTCGAATACACCGGCCCGCCATCGCCGGGTGGTCCATCTGGCCTGCGACCCCCTCGTCGTTAATCCATTCGATGCTCACCATGTTCAGCCTGCTCTGTACCTCCATCATCCACTCTGGCTCTCCCGACCAGCTCGCGAAGGCATCGTCGAGCACAATGACCTTGCTGTAGTGCACTATCGCTCGCAGCCGTTCCCCGAGGTCGACATCCATCGGCATCGGGTTCTTGTGGAACCGCCCTCGGCTGATAAAGTCTCTATCTCCATCATCCCCCGACGCCGCTGATCGGGCGAGGACCGCAATCCACCACACAAGCGGGTTGTTCCGCGGCGTCGACTTGGGCTTCCTCAACAACTTCATAAGCAGCAGCTGGATGCGTGCCCAGACGCCCTCGAACCCTCCCTTTTCCCGCTTCCGCGCTATCGCCTTGAGATCCACCTGCCAGACCTCTTGCTCGATATCTAGGATGTCGTCGATCTGGCTCTCCGTCAACCGCATACCCATCTCCTCCAGCGTGCCCTCGTCTTGCGAATGACAGATGAACCCTACCAGGCTCGTCCAGATGGACTGGTACCGTCGTCGCTGACTGAGGTCATAGACGGCGGCGAGGCTCTTAAACACACCTCGATCTTCGTCTTCTCCGCCCCCATCCATGCTATTCAATGCGGCCCGCGCCGTCCTTGGCCATCGCTCCGTCATAGCCTCTATCCCGTCCAGCCCGTTCCAGAAGGCCGACTGAATGATCATGCGCCTCTGACGATCCTGAACAAACCTGCGCCTCTGCTCTCTCGCATCCTCGCCCCCGTCCTCGTCTTCGCCGCCACTCCTGAACTGCACAACCTTGCGGTTCGGTGCCAGCGCTGCATCCGGCGTGGGACTCGTCGCCGATAGGTATCCGATCCAGTTCTTCTTGATTTTCCCCCAGACTTCTTCGTCCTCTTCCTCACCTGGGCGGAGAAAGTTCATTTCCTGGAGCCATCCCTCACAGGCTGCGCGGTCTGTGTCTGAAAGCCGTGTTATCCCGTGCGGAATCTCGTCATGCTCCGTGGGCAGATCTGACTGCGTAGACCGCTCGAGGGCGATCGCGTAGAGCTGTGCAGATGCCATATCTGAGTTTCATCTGAGTCTTCTGATCAAGAGAGGGATTCTACCGTAGCTGGTTGAGGCCCGAGATAGCTGTTGCTTGTCGTGGAAAGAAGACGGAGAGCTTCCGGCTGCTGCAGGTAATTTTATGGTTGTATATCACGTGACGCCGGAGCTTAAGCTCCCTTTTCGTCTCCATATACATCTACACTTTCCGCAAAACGAGGCTATGAAATACTCGCTCGTCTAACCATTATTGCAAACCGCAGGTGACTGTATGCATGCTGCCAGTTGAGTTGGCTAAACAACCCCTGAAGAGGAGCTATCTTCCTCCGCCGTTTCTGCCGTCATACCCTCAGCTTCCGCTTCATACGTTCAATTATGATTGATAAGATCAGCCACTTGTAGGGATGTAGCGGTACGTACTGATCAACAATCAAGTCCGGGGCTGGAAAGCTTTAGAGAAAGAGGAAGAAAGCGGGGAAAAGTGCGCAACTCGGATCTAAAATGCCTAGAACATATAGACATAACTTCCTTGACTCTGGGTTTGTGATATGATCTAGCTTACACTTGGCCTCGATTACTTGTGGATTTGTTTTGGAATTTTGACTATGGTCTTAGGCTAGTACTGAAATTTACCAGGGCATTCACAATTCCCTCATCTACATCCCTACTTGACTAAATGGTGGAATCACTAATACGGCAAGTTAGATATAAAACTAGATATATAACTCTGATGTACGGCCCGACTCTCATATCCAGCCGCACGAAGCTAGTAGTGATATGCGACACGGCATCTACCATCCCGTTACTTCTTAACGTTCATATAGGGTAACCCTAGTTCCTATCCGACACCCACCGCTCTCACAGGTCACCTCCAGATAGAGGTAAATGTAGATATCTACGGATCTGCTTAATAGAATAGATAATATGAGATGGGTATATATTCTGTTGTGGATGGGTATTCGTTTCCTGGTTTAACACGATGGCTGCAACGGTGTCTGTCAGCTTGGCATCGTCAGGAATGCTTATGCACGGCTTGATGATACGTGTGCAGAGAACTGTGCGGCTGCCGTTCTTGGCAGTCACAGACATGACACCGTTGATCTTGTCGGGGTTGGGGAAACAGAGTACCTGCTGGCAGAAGCGGTAGTACAGCACGCAGAGGAACCGTTGTGCCGTGATGAACGGACTACGGCTGAGCTGCTCGAACGCCTTGATGGCCCTCTTAGCCTCCACGCGGAAATGCTGGCTTTCGAGATGCCCACGGCTAATGTCACTATCGGCGAGGGTCCATGCCCAGGCAAAATAGGTGGAAACGTGCTTGATGAAGAAGCGGTGGTTCCCCGGAGGATTGCAGTCTCTGCCCTGCACGGCTCTCGACTCAGCACGCACACCAGCCAGGGTAAACTCGAACACGTCCATGTCCGGCACTCTTTTCTTTCTGCCCTTCGCCGGGAAGAGCGCCAGATACGCCGCTTCCTTGTAGCTGCGAATTAGGAGCTGTGAGAGGATTCCGAGCACGTCTTCAGCCTGTTCCCGTGTGCGGATGTCCTTGCTGATGGCGAGGCTGATCACCTGGTCGATGAGGTGTCTGGACTGCCGCAACGATGCCTCTTCTAGCCAGTGTGCCTTAATGACGAGCTGTGGCACCTGCAGCAGGTCCGTGGCCCAGTCGTGGAGCCGGAGCTCATGCCAGTCCACCACGCCTTTCGGGAAGAAGGCGAACCCCCGCTGCTCTCTAGAGCGGGCCATGTCGAGACCGATCTTGCCCTCGGCAGCGGCCACAACGGGCGCAGACAATATTCTGGCCAACGCGTGCGGCTGATGGTTGATGAAATGCCGGAGAGCGAGCGCCACGATGGCATAGAGCGATGCCGCTGACTGCGGCGTAGATGGATCTCGCGCCCAGTACGACATGATGTAGTCCATGAGCCGCAGATGCTTGTCGATGTTCTGCCGCACGAACGCGTTCAAGTCCCCAGCCGCGAGCACGTAGAAGGCATCCCGGTCCGGTGTCACGGCAATGGCGCCTGGCTTGTCAGACAGCCGGTTTGCCCGCTTGATCAGTCGCCACCAAGCCTCCTCCGCCGGCCGCAGCTGAGCCGCAAGTGTTGTTGTGATGCGCAGCTCGATCCGCCAGCCGTACCCCCGCGACGGGTCCTCGAGGTTGCTGGCCATGCGCTGGATTGACTGCGATAGTGCCCGTTCCGCGTCCTGGCGGCTAGCCTTGATGTTACCTTGTCGGGCCACTGCCGCCCATGCCTCATCGCTATGCGCGAGGTTGAAAATGTTGGGGTGTGAGAAGGCCCAGACGGCGGCCACGTTAAAGTTCCCCTCCTCTACGGTGTAGGACTGTACGTACGAGACGCCACGTCTAAAGATAGGACTGGTTCTCCTGGGCTCAGAGGTGATGGAGATGGAGTCTCGCAGCATGTGTACCGGGTACTCAGTGGTGGCGGCGCGCGGGATCTGGGGAGGCTTCCAACCCTCCCCTGTAGCCTGCTCCTCCTCGCTCCCCCTTCCGCCTGGAGCTCGCCCGTCGTCTCCGTCATGGCCACTCTCACCCTCCCCTTCCTCATCTTCCTGGCTACTACTGGACTCGTCATCCCGGTCACTATCAGCCTCGTCCTCCACCCGCGGTGCTGTCCTCCCGAGCAGAGCCTCCTGTGACTGCCCGTAGAGGAAAAGCAAGGTGTTGTACTGGCAGCACCGCCGAGCCAGAACGGTATGCCCACCTCTCGTCGGCAGGAGCTCGGACGCCACATCGACAAGCTGGGTTTGCCTCCACGGCGTCGGTTCTGTCCTATTGTCGCTGTAAGCAGGGTTGCCACTGCGATTGCTGGCTGCCGGCTCCTGCCCGAGGCTGACGACGCCACATCGGGCACGGAAATCTCCTAGCACCCCCGCGATGCTGCTGCCGGAGGACTGGTGCCACAGCTTGGTGTCCTTGTAGCTGCAGAGGAAAATGGCATCGCCAAACTGCCACAGCCTACTGGCATCTTCTGTCTCCCATACGCTCCCGCCGCCGCCGCCGCGCCGGAGCCCGTCAGCTGCCATGTCGCGCTCTGCACGATCGAGTGCCTCCTGCATGACGCTCCACAGCCTGGGGAGGTTCTCCTCGCTATATGGGACCTCAAAAGCCGCCCCGCGTACAGCAGCCGAGCCCGTCGACTCCCTGGCGATGCGCGATGCTGCCCGGACGGACGGAGTCATAGCTTCCGGGCAAGTGGTGCACAAAGTGCGGTCCAATCTTCTCGATGCTCGGCCTGATGAAGCCGTCAAAGAACAGCCGGTTCTGTTCCTCTCGCAGGGGTACTGGGCCCTTCTTCCGACGCTTCTCGTCGTAGAGCCGCGGGAAGAACATGTAGACCGTTCGTGGCCTTTGGTGCGCAAGCACGGTGTGCGGGATCTGGTAGATCGGGACCTGCTTGATCTTCTCTCCCACCCGTATGGGCACGCGAACGTGAATGGACTTGGAGAGGAGGAGGCTTGGCTGGGCCGTGATGCATATGTTCAGCGGCCCTCTCAGGCTGCGCGGGTCTTTCGTGACGTGTAGGAAGCTGTCGACGTCGTGAACGGCGGGCGCCAGCTTCCGCTGCGGCACGTCGTCTTGGTGGAGGCAGACCTCGGCATCTGACCACTCTTTGTCTTTGTCCTCGTGCCAGCCCGCGAATTGAGCCTCGAGCCGGCTGGCTGGCGGCAGCTGGTCGCGACGGAGACCCGTGACTGAAGCATCAAGGGGTCGGACGGTCCGGTCTAGGCCGAACTGTCGTGACTGTTCCTCTCGCTCGGCGAAGGACAACCCGCTGACTCTGGCGCTGGACCCAGCCCACGTCTCGCGCAGGTGTAGATGGCGCCGGCAGGTTGCGAGGTGTGAGGCGTCCTGGTCCTTATGTTGATCCGCCGGGCATGACACCAGGCCGGCGGTGAGGATGTAGACGATACGTCGAGCCAGTTTCTCCCCTTCGTCCAATTCTTCCTCTTCAACCCAGTTATAGATTTCCTGACGGGTGGGCAACTCTGCAGCAACAGTCTCGGCTCGTTCTTCGTCATGCGCTTCGTTGAGGGTATGCTCGCTTCGGGTGACAATATTATTTTCGTGTAGGTCATCATTTGCCCTGTTTATCATGCCATCTAGGGCGGATGGTTAGCGGGCCGGGTGCATGATTGTGTAGAGATTGTGTGTTTGACCTGGGTAAGACCCATGACTATTTGGAGGTGTTGAGCGCATATGCCACGACGTGTTGTCCTCCTCGGCCGGATTCATCTGCATATCGGAGCCGTTTACTAGCGAGTGGTCATTCAGCAACACGTCGTCGTCCGGTGCAGCTGCGTCTGTCATGTTATCATCCATCGAGTCTATTGAATTGATTTCGTGTAAGTGTTAGCATGTCAATGTCTGCGTCTGGAAAGGCGCACCTGGTATACATTCTTTTCCACCGTAGTACCGTCTAACTGGAGGTCTAGATGAGGGCGGCTCGTCTAAATCTCTACCTCGTCGCAACCTGGCATTCCCTGAGCATTCATCGATCGGCGGTGACACACCCGAGCTCAGAGATGATGATGATGATGATGACTCGGGAAAGGCAGTGCTTGCTGCGACGGGGCCTGTGTTACTGCCATGGCCCAACCTGCTGGCAAACGTGCTGTTGCTGGTGGCAGAGGAGAAATCCGACCGTAGCGTGCCAGAGCTTGCCGCTCTTGGCGGCGTTCTTCTTTCGGACGCTGCGGGTAAAGGCGAACTCGACTGCAGATATCGCAGGATGGTGTCCTGAGGTCTGGTTGCACGGACGCCGGATGAAGACGAGCGGGAGGGGAAAACACCTCCCTTGCGATCTTTAGGCCTGGACCGCATTCTTGACGTACCCTTAAATTTCTGGCGCTCCGGAGCCATGACGGCGATTGTGATTCGAATGTTTGACGTGCAAAGATGGCCGTTGACTTAGTTTGAGGATATTGCCTGGGCTTTGTTATGAAGATGCTACTGGCCAAGCTTAGGGTAGTCAATAATGGAACAAACTTACAAATGACAGAGGCCTCTGACATCCCCTTAAATTTCCACACATCTATAGCGCCAAATCCTAACCTTAAATTAGATGCAACCAGAGTAGTTTCCTTCCATGCCTGTTAGATCCATCCAGCATGTTATCACATATGTGATAGGGGGTTGGTTCCGGCACGTAAAGGATCCACATCCCTCTCTCAGCCAGGACGTTTTGGACAGGACCAATGTAGATCGCTTGAGCAGGGGACCATAGCGCGACATACCCCGGCAGTCTTGGGAGATTACGAATACATTTACCGCTTCATTTTAAACCCCTTTGCTCCTTCGTCTACAACGGGAGGAAGGAGGAGGCCATGGAAACAAGTCGCAATCATGATGAAGAGGCAAACCAGCAATATGCCACCAACAGGCAGAAAGAGGACGATGGTCCCGGCCTCCGCTGCCACAGCAGAGCCTACTAAACGGGTTCGCTTGCCCAACTATGCCAGCAACTCTCCCAGCGCGTCCAGACTTCGATCCGGGAGGCTCGGATCGCCCACGCGCCACGCTCTGGACGACAGCGGTACCGCAGCTCTCAGACGTGACAAGGGTTCACCAGGGCTCTCGGGCGAAGGCTTATTCGTTGCCGATGATCCTGACGTGTCAGGGGGCAGATCAAGTCAGTCTCTCCGGCGGAAGACACCCAGCTCTGGACAGGATCCTGACGCTGACGCTGACGCTGATGCGCATAGCAGTCTGCCGTCCAGCTTCCTTCCGGATTCCACCTCCCGCGCCATCCCAAGTACAGACACTGCTGGCTTATTGACGCAACATCATACATTGCTGTCATCCGAGGCGCCGGATGAGCAGGATCTCGCTGATCTTCCCAAGACCCTCTCCAGATACGAGAGGAAGCTCAAGAAGTTTGTCGGCCAGTGGCACGCATCCCTCGTCAAGAAGGGCATATCAGAGCATCTAGCCTACGAGCTTGCCAAGCACTGTGTTCAGGCCAGTGACGAAGAAGGCGATTCGGGGACGGACAGCCACCATGATGCGAGTCGTGTGAAGAAGTCCCTCTTTCCTCCCTTACCAGGTGCGCTCTTGAGAGGCACCGAGCTCTTCCAGGCATCATCCACCCAAGTTTTGCCGGGTGTGCTGAACAATCATCGAGACGACAACGAAGACGGCGGCATCCCTTCACGGCCATCTGCCAACCCGATTCTCACACAGGTCCCTCGGACCGATGACGAAACCGTCGTGATACGGCTGGGCGCCGGTGCGCGAGCACCGAAGCAACGACTCGGCGGGGATGACAAGCCAGCCACCTTGGTGGAGGCCCTCCGAGCCAAGAGCAGACTCAAGAACCATTCCGAGGACGGACACGAGGCTTTCGATACCCTAGCCGTTGCCAGGAGGCTGCAAGAAAGGGACTTTGGCGGCAGACTGTCCTCGCAAGAGATCTGCGTCATAGGTATCGCCGTCCTACATGAGGTATTCGGTGGCAGAGGCCAGAAACGGCTCGCTGATGCACTGACGCACCTCTATGGCCGTCACCCGCAACGCCATCTCGCCGACCTCGACCGGAACGCGGGCAGGGTGGCAGACGAGATCCGCAAGGGTGGCCCGGCGACACTATCCAACTTCACCCTGCGTTGGGCTCAGGCCGTTCAGCATGACAGCCCCAACATGTTGATGATCGACGACATTCGACTGATCGATATGAAAGTGTCGCTCGTCCGTGAATGGGATCGTTGGTCGAGCCCGGCCGCGACAGGATCAAATGGAGACATCGAAGACTTCCTTGTCAAGAACGGAATAGACGCTAGCGCGGGGCTGGCACTTTCAACGAGAATAGCCAAGTATCTCAGCAGGAAGCTCGGTCTTCCCGAAGGCACCTTGGCTAAGAAGATCTATGCCTGGCGACCACTGACAGTGATGGCAGACGTCTTTGGCGCTGGCATCTACGTCTTTGTCTCCAGGAGCCTCTTTACATGCTACAACAAGATTCGTCCAACCGATGGCATTAAAAAAGAGGACAAGTTCCGTGCCATGGCGCTTGCTGTTGCAGACGAGCTTCCCGACCTTTTGGAGATCTGCCAGGCGTCGTACACGCATGTCGTCGAGCCCGTCCTGAAGCCCCTTCTTCCTGGCAATACTATACAAGATCTTTCCAGGGACTTAAGAGTCCCTGGGGTTCAGATGGCTACAGACGGTGATCTATACAGCTTGCGGAAAACGTCAATTCCAGAACTGCTCGGTGTTTATATACCTCCACGAGGTTTTGTAGAGGAGTTGGATAGTGTGATAGGAGGCGATGCTGATGCTGAGACGACACTAGTCCGCCGACAGTCTACCCTCCACGAACATCATGAAGACGGAAAAGATAGTACTGGTGATGATAATGATGATAATGAAAGTGGGGAAGAAGAGGATGAGAATTATGATGATTGACACGAACTAAGAAGTCGAGAGGGGATTTTTGACGTTGAATAGGAGTGGGACTTGATCACATATGCGATAGGGACCGGGGTCTGTATTACCTGTGAGTTTAGACGAATCACACAATGTGAAAGTGGGGCCTGGATCACACATGCGATAGTGGGGGCTCAATCTCACCTGTAATAGACAAACCCAACCCTAACACCTCAGTATAAGACGGGCACCCCAGCAGGTCAGCGAGCTCCGCCACGAGCTCTTTCGTCTGACAGTACAAGATGATCTTGTCCCGTTCGCTCTCGAAGAGGTCCTTCCGGGTCCAGCAAGTTTGGACAAGACGAGCCGCCCTCTGGCACAAGGTGCCCAAGCCTCGCTCACGCCGTACGATATACCGGATGTTCGGCCGATTCGTCGACTCCCTGACTATATGCGGCCGAACGAGCTTATTATGCTCGATAAAGAGCTCTTGGTAGTCTGGCGGGAGCGTCGCCGTCAGCCAGACTGTCTGCGTCTGCACCCGCCGCACGTACCAGCCCAGCTGCGACATGCACCGCCGATAGTCGTTCGCCGTGATAGTTAGGTGGCACTCGTCAATCACGATCCGGTCCAGCCGCTGTCGGTCCGCAAGTCGGTTGGCATACTCTAGGAAGCTTTCTGTGCAGGCGGCCTCGGCCGACATGATGACCAGCGGCGCCGACTTGGACGACCCTGGCGACCACACGTGGTGTTTCAACTCCACCTTGCCGAGGCGAACGAGCATGTTACCGCGGAGGGCCACCGTAGGTAATATCAATATGGTCGTCGCAGCGCCTTCGAGCGCAGCACCAACCATCACTATTAGTGTCTTGCCTGACCCGGTCGCAAGGACAACGATGACCTGCTCGGCTGGTCGCGGACCCAATGTCGCCAGCATGCCATCCCGCTGACCTGGGCGACGTAACTGCAGCCCCGGGTCGTTGTATAGCCTGCGAGCCACCGTCAGCAGGCCGTCCTCCTTCTGGGTCGGCCTTGTGCGAAACCGCGCCTTCTTGCAAGCATTGAGCAACCCCTGCGCCTGCGTCCCTGATACCGTATGCGGCCGCTTCCCCTGGAGAAGCTGATCGACCCGGAACAGGGAGCGCCAGCTCTGCGATGCCCGGTAGGCGCGATGGAGCAGCGTGCTCATCGTCAGCGTCGTGCTGCCAGCATAGGCATGGTTGAATGTGCGGTAGCTGTGGTTGCTCATTCCGGCCAGGTCCGCGAGGGCCGCCTCATCCTCGACTTCCTCAGCTGCCGCGATCTCCTCCAGGTCAAAGTTGGCCCGCTCCTTGGCGCTGAACTTCTCCTTGGTGATGGAAGCAGCAGCCTGGCGCCACCACGCCACCTGGAACTGCGGTACCTCGGCGCGTGCGCAGGCCTTGCGAAGGCAGGAAGAGATCGTGGTGTCCCTCCAGACCTCGCCGTCCAGGCTCGACCACAGGTACGGCGACAGCAGGGCGCCGGGCTTTCTCTGACGAAGGAAGACCTGGCGCAGCGGCGGCACCAGAGCCAGATATGTCAAGAGCAGATCTCCAATCGCGCGGGGCAGGAAGCGGATGTTCTCCGTCTCGGCACCAACCTGTTCCTGGCTCTTGTGATACCGCACGTACACCATGACCATCTTCTCCCAGATCAATATGCATCGGCGACGACCTGTGTTGGTGTAGGTGACGGAAAGCAGCTCCGGCGCCCGCAACGGAGGAGCCGGCGGAACATGGATGAGTGTGACCATCCGCTTTAGGAACTCCTGCACGTGCGCCTCGTAGCAGGCCATTGCCTTCGGACATAGGCTCAACCCGCCGGCCTGATCGGTCCGCACATAGACCCCTCGCAGCTCAGCCCTACGCTCGATCTGCCGGAGTAGGGCGTCCTGCGTTCCCTTTAGGATCTCGGCATTCCTCTCGTCCGTCAGCCACGAGCCGCCGTAGTCGTCGAGGTCCAGGTCGTCCTGTAGTCTCCACGCTTCGATTGGTGCAATATCATTCGCACCGAACAACAGCTCATCATATAGAAGCGAATGCGCCTGGCGAAACTCCGATACGACCAGCTGCGACACCTGTTCCATGTGCAGCTTGGTTCCCATGTAGTCGATCGTCTGGCCGTCGAGAGACCAGCGTGCCTGGTTCTTGGCGAAAGCCGTTCGAGATGCTGCGAAAAGGTAGAGCCGCCACTGTAGGATGTGACCGAAGGGCGTCTCTGCCATCTGCTGGAAGTACCTTTTGCACATCTTCTCCAGCAGTTCGGGTATCCCGTCCTCGTCGTCCTGCTTGTGGAAGCACACGAAGTCGAACAGGATGAGCTGAGCAGTCCACGTGAGTGCGGATAAGTTGCTGTTGAAGTTGCCTGGTTCGTTCCAGACGCACCGCTTGCGCTGCTCGTCATCATTCGCCTCTCGCCGTGTAAAGGCCTTCTTCCGGCTGAGCATGGCGCAGAAGCTTAGTACTGCGGACCGGAACGGCCTGCTCCCGACCGTCTGGCAGATCAGGGATACGTAGAAGTTGCGAATGGCATGCTTCAGCTCAGCGTCGCGCTCGTCGTCATCTTCCTCATCGGCTGATTTTTCCTTCGATCTCTCGTCTTGTTCCCGCAGGGCGTCGATAATGCCTTCCATGGCCCGCTGCTGCTGAGGTGTTGGTTCGATGACGTCCCGTGGCAACACTTGGTCCTCATTCTCCCTCGTGAAGTGACCGTCCTCGCTGAACACGACCCGATAATAGTACACGAGAAGCTGCTTCATCCTTCGGAAGTACGAGGTCAGCGAGGATTCGTTCTTAAAGCTGCGGAACCCGCCGGGCTTTCCGTTGCTCGAGCCGCCGGCATCACGGAACTCATTCAACCTCTTGGCCCGCTGCTGCGTCATCTTCCGCTCGAGTGATTTATCGCTGCAGAGCTTGTAGGCGTCCCTAAGGACGGCCTCAGCCGCGACAAGGATGCGGATGAGGTCCGAGTTGTCCTCCCCTTCGCCGCCACCGTCCAGGAGCTTCTTCGGCGGCAGCGAGTACGACGACTGGATCTCAGCATCCCGGAGTCCCCGCATGTGGGCAGGGAACCCGGTATGGACGAGCCACGGGACTCGGTCCGCTCGTGACTCCCCGACGTCCTGCACGACCCCGGCCTTCTCATCCAGGTCGCGGGATGCCTGGGTAATATCCGCCTTTAACCCATTAAATAGCATCCCCTCCTCCTGCGATAACGGCGGCGTGGGTAATGCAAGCGCTGATGCCTCCCCTCTCGGCGTCGGCGATGACGGCGAACCCTCAATGACGAAGTAGTCGATGCGGCCCTTCGCTGTGAAATACGTCTGGAGCTTGCATGCTTTCCAGAGCGGCGCGTCTTCCCTATGCTGCGATGCCTTCTTCCCGTGCGCCGGCATGTGGTCGTGCATCTTGGCCATCCGCCGTGTGCAGTAACCGCAGTCGTCGTACGTGCAGTAGACGCTACGGTCAAAGACGGCAAGACCCTCGATCGGCTGGCACGGTCTAGTCTTGTCGGGCTTCCACTGCCGCAGCTCCTCCACCGAACGTAGATCATAGCTCAAAAACAACTCGACGGTCGACCTTAGCTCCTCCCCACTCATCCGGTGCGGCTCGGCCCGCAGGTGACTCCTCCAGCTCGTTGCTTTCGGAATCAAGCACGTCCCGCACGGCCGACAAACAATGACCCGGTGGTCTTGGTTGTAAAGGAAGCTGTCTACACCCATTATATACATATATACATATATATATATGGTATAGTATGGATATAGATGATGTTATTGTTTATTATTATAATCGTAATGACGAAAGAGGAAGGAGAAGAACAAGAAGTAAAAAAGACCCGTTTGTAGTGCCGAAAGATGAAATGATGGATGGATAAGGTCGAACTGCGTTGGCGATATCCAGGAGTGTAATAAGTCTCCCTCATTTCAACCATTTGGAACCCCCCTTTTCTTTTCATATCTTAGTGGCAGCCCTCTGCTCTGCTACCGCCACTAATTATCTCGTTTTGCTTTTTGTTGCCTCTCTTCTGCGTTTCATCGCCGTCGTCTAGACACTTTCAACATCCAAGATGCATGGGTTCGGTTGTATGGACCCCGGTCCGGTCCCTGAGCTGGTTATGTCAGCTTTTTCGACCAATCAATTTTTCCCCTTTCACTGAAATCCTCTTTCACTTCACCCGCCTCCCAGCCCTATCGACGCCATGTCATTTCCCACCCAAATTACGCTGTGTCAGGTACAACCCAATCCCGACCAGGGTATCCTCTTTCACTGAAAGAGTGCCCAACAATAGTGGCTAGTCCATTGGCTCAGATTCCGGCCGATACCTCTCTTGACCCTAGTGGAGGCTTGTGGCACTCAAAGAGATAAATAAGAAAACTCGACAGAGTTTCTTGCCTCCTTTTGTTCAAGCCATTCTGTAGCCCTCTACAGTTTTTCAAAGGCCATTTTGCCTCTCTTCTTTAAACAGTATTCCCAAAATCTCTACACGGATCATCGTTCACTTGGCTGCAATAATCCCAGCAACATTTGCTCTGGGATGCTACAGCAGAGGTCCTACCTGGGATACGCTAAATGTTCAGCATGGCAACAAGGGATTTCCGGTCCTAGCTGAAGACATTTGCGACTGTGGAAGTGGTGCCGGTAGATATCCAGCCTATTATGAGGTTGAGAGTTGCCTTCTAAGGGGCAAACGTCCAAGCCAATTGGGGAATCAAGAACAATCTCAACACGTACTCGGATTTGGATTATGGCCATTGCATAGACGCTGTCCTAACCGAGATGTTTGGCTGTTCCCACGGTAGTGAGCAGAATCATGTCGAGTTTTTCTTCTACCTCGATCCGAAAGATGGTGGCATTTATGGCAATCAAGGATGCAAGCAACTCAATTCAATTCAACGTAATTCAACCCACAGCAGCATATTGTCAAAGAGCCAATAGGATATGTCTATTTTAGCTCACCTCACATGTAATCAACACATCCTATTGGCTCCTTGACAATATGCTGCTGTGGGTTGAATTACGTTGAATTGAATTGAGTTGCTTGCATCCTTGGGTGGCAACTGGTAGGTCTTATCCAGACCGTGGGGAAACACCGCTGACTCTTTCCAGTTAATACGTGAAACTCTGGATTATAAATGCCTTGTTGCTCGGACTATGCTAAAGGTGGCCCCTCCAAGTACTGCAAGGGGTTAGATAACACAGAGGTGAGAGGTTGGCACGGGAACAATAGGTGGAAAGAGGTCGTGGGACATCTATTAGGCAGCGGTTCATTATGCACTATTGCGCTTGCTGTTGAGACAATGCGTAGGGCTAGGGTTAGTCAATCAGTAGAATAAGGTGTATATTTAAGTCTTCCTAGCTCTTGTGTCCGCTATTACTGGATCAACGCTCACTTGATACGAGACGACTGACCGAGAGACAAATTTTGATACTCCATAGTATTGCACGGTCTTATTTTACAAAAGCCCCATAGAATAATGCACTCTTCTGTCAAGATAATATTATGACCTTGTTATATTCTATTAATACTAGGTGAATGCGTGCTAGTCACCATATCAAGTTTCGAATGCTGGCGCCTTACAATTGTCGAGACAATCCAGCCTTACTCCATGTTCCTCTTGGATTATCTGTCGACTCGTGGTCAACATCTCTAGGTTCTCACAGAGCCCCTCCTTCGGCGACCTCAATTGCTTCATCAGGCGAAGCGCAGTGAGTCGAATTTCCAAATCAGGACACCTCATTGTCACAAAGAAGAGCATTGGGGTGTAAGCCAGTTCAAATGTATACTGTGGCATACGCAGACGAGAATCTTGACTCGACGGGGTGGCGAGTTGCAGCGTTCGCCGAAAGGCAGTGTTGCTAATAATATAAACAATACGATATTGGCAATATGAACCCCCTCGCAATATTATTGTATTGTCAAGGGGTGCATATTGTATTATCCAATATGAACATGACTCGTATTATATGTATTGCCAAGAAGCTAATATATTGGCAGTGACAATACATGCAATATATTCCACGTGACCCGTTCAAATCTCGTCACCCTGGAAATCCCGTATCCCACACCATGATTTAAGGCACTCCAATGCCTCAATTACATCACTCCCAAGTCGATTTCGACGGTCTGTAATCGTTATCTTCGCCCCAGAGAAGAGCCGCTCCGGCTCCGCAGACATTGCAGGAATTGACAGTATATCCACAGCCATCTTACTCAGGTTCGGGTAGGTTTTCTGCTGTGTCTCCTCTAGCCACCATGCGAGGGCGCTCGTAAAGCCATAAACCCGTTCAGAGTTGCAATATCGCTCATATTCGTCCATGGTGAGTGACGGCTGCAAGTGCTTGTTCCTCCAATTCAAGAACTCGTTGGTGGTTGTCGATGGGACCTCGCAGAGAGGAAGCGGTGGTTCCATAGGTTTATATTCGTTCCACAGTGTCTCAATCAGCTTCTTTGACGGCTCAATCCACTCTTCTTTCCAGTTCTCCTGGATGTAGTGCCATTTGTGCGAAGGATGAAGCACAATAGCCGCAACGTACGCAGGCGATTCTTCAGTAAGGCGGTAGTACTTATCCAACTTGGCCGAGCCCGAGTTGTACATTGGTGCCATCACCGGATCATTCATAATTGCCTCCTTGCCGGCTTCGAATTGTGCCAGTACGAAGTCCATGGCCAAGAGGACATTGTCGAGTGTTGCAAACGATGACTCGAGAGCTTTGGTCGTCATCTTCAGCTTCTCCAGGAAGGACTTAACCTTCTCCAAGATGACCCAGTCCTCTGGAGAGAGCTCGTCTCCAGCGCAATCTGATTCCATCCATTTGTTGAAATAGCCGTCAATCGCATCTCTGAGGTTCAGGGTCACTCGCAACATGTTATACCACGAACTCCATCTTGTATCGTTGTCCCGTGCGAGCTTGTGGTTATGGCTCACGGCAAGGAACTTTTGGCCGCGCTGGACACTGCGTTGGATGAAAACGACGAAGTTGTGAAGTTTGCCAAGAGGCCCCTTCTTCCGCCACGCTTCAATATGTCTTAGTGTCACATTATGCACGCTAGGATCGTCGACTTCGAGTTTCTCATCATCGGTGATGAAAAGAAAGGCTTTGGCAGCGAGGTTGATGATATGACCTTGGCAGCGCAGTCGGTGCACTTTGGGGTCGTATTGGATGTCATATCGGCGTAGGAGGCCTGCAGGATGTTAGGGCCACCAGTCAGGAGAAACATACAGACCACGGTCAAGAGGCAATTTCGCTTCAGGACCGACAACCCAATATAAAAAATATATTGCCAATATGGACATCCTCATATTATATTGGTACAATATCAAAAAGCTCATATCATATTGTGACAATATGAGAAGATCCATATCATATGGTTTGTATTGCAATATACTACTTTATTGCCATATTATTAGCAACACTGTCCACGATAATGACCTCTTGTACCGCGTTTCTTGCCTTCCGAACACGTTGTTGAGGCTCTCGATTAGCTTGCGCAAGTATCTGCGCAAGGCTTGCAAAGCGTTCGTTCAGATCTTGGACGATCTTACGACGTTTAGTCGGTTTTGCCTGGGCGAGTTGCACCCGCAAGCGTTCGATCTCACGGTCCCTTAGTATAACCTCCATCGCAACCTTATCCAACGCCGCAGTGGCTTTTCGAATAGACAGTCGTGAAGTAGGAGAGCCGCTCTTCTCGGCAAATAGCTTTACGACGTCGCCGCCGCGTTTTGGTGTTGAAATATCCGAGGTGACACGTAGTGGTATAGCTGGCCGTTTAGCCACCACGACCCATCGAGAATTTAGAGGTTTGGCTACGTTTTTAGGGTATAAGCCTGTCGCCTCCCACCCAGATTGAACGTTTTCCTTTCGAAGACCAATTTCTCGAGCTTTCGCATAAAATTCGAGAAAGTTTACCTTTCCAACTTTTGTCGTATCTGTCAAAGCCGTATGCTCGCCAACGAGCCTACGATAGGCCGTTTTTAAACTGGAAAAGCAGCCGAGATCCAAAGGCTGGAGGACATGGGAAGTATGAGCAGGAAAGAAGAGTAAGTGAACGTTGTTTAGGTAACACATAGTCATAAATTCGTCCGAGGTATGACTCCCGTGACCGTCGACGATAAGTAGGCGACCATCGGCTGGATTCTCAGGTTGCGTTTGGGGTAAAAACACCTTCCCTAGCCACTCGACAGCGATATCATTGCTTGTCCACCCGTTTTCCGAAAAGGTAACATGCCAGCCAGGATGCTTGGCTAGGAAATCCTTCTTGAACCATTGTTTTGGATACTTTTGGCCTTGAAGATGACCAGGGGGTTCAAAGCGACCCCGAGCGCCGAGATGCACTCCACAATAGACGTCCAAGTCCGGGCATTTATTGTTTTGACTGGTACCGCGTTAGGGTTCTCCTGCGAGGAGCCGATAACAAGCCCGTTAATGCCTTGGCCCTCCATAACGCCGCCCTCGTCGACGTTGTACCTCCTCCGGGGAGGGATCCAGCTCACTGTCTCGTATAGGTTGAACAAGTGCCTGATATTATCTGGAGTGGCTGCATTTATACGTTTCCAGTCAGTTCGACGGCCCAACTTTGTCTTGACGGCCAAATGGCGCTCCACGAAGTGACTGGACCACTTCCTCCCTAGGGGCTTGTGGTCACCTTGTTGTTTAAGCACGCTGCTAGCGATTGCTCGCACTTGTGCGTGTGTTGGCGCGTAACCGAGGGCCTCCTGCTGCAAAATCCAGTGCTTAAGATGTTCTTCCTGACTGGCTGTGAGCCGCTGTTGGTCGTTGTGTGCCGTACGTTGAGGTTGTGCACCATTAAGGCGGGCACGAAGTGTCCCTCTTGGTACTCCATGGCGCGTGGCAGCGGTCCTGACGGCAACCCCATTCCTGACGTCCACGATGGCGTTTTGCAAGTCCTGCTCAGTATATTCATGCATTTCGAACACGGAGAAGAAAATATAAAAGAAAGTAAGTTAATTGGAGAAGAATTAGATTTTTAACAATTTATCGTAAGTGTTAGCGCGGATCTGACGCTTGCGTTTGTGGGGCGGGCCAAAGCCAGGGGTGGGCCATAACTAGGGTGGGCGACTTATGCCCGAATAAAGTTGACTTTGTCAACCGGCGCAGAATCGGTCAAACTAGCCAGTTTTTGGAGTTCTTTCCGATACGCACCCTTTGATGACATTAAAAATCCCATTATTTAATGGCTGCAGACCATGGGAACAATGTGGGGGTAGGTAGCAGCAGTAGACGTTATTCAGAAAGCACGTCGCCATCCACTCGTCCTAACTGCTCGTTAACAACCCTATAGCAGGCGACTCCGCAGCAAAAACACCAAAATACTTACCTGTGCATGGCTACCATGACCGTCAAGGATAATAAGTCTCGCATCCGATGCATCACGAGGCTCCGTTTGAGGTAGATAAACGTCCTTCAACCACTCGAGAGCTATATGGTTGTCGGTCCAGCCATTCGGGGATGTGATGTAGTGCCAGTCCGCTATTAACTCGAATTCGTTAAGGAACCACTGCTTCTGCAACTCTTTTCCTTTAAAGATAATTCCCGGTTTCAAAGCACGGCAAGTTGCGGTGATAGCCTCAATAAACGAAGTCCAAGTGCGCGACTGAACGCCTTTTAATAGCGCCTTCTTCTTCGGGTCGGAACTCCCAATTATGAGGTTGTCCAAGCCTTATGGACAACTAATTAGTTATGGCGTACAAAAACCCATAGGGAACTTTTAGAGGACTTACCGAAACCCGTCATTATGCCGCCCTCGTCCACGTTACCCGTATTCTCGGGCTTGATCCAGCCATACTCGTTCTCCCGGATATCGAAGTACCAATTGACAGCCTTCGGAGTAAACCCGTCAAACCTGGCGGCTTCCTGACGTTTTCCAAGCTTGGTAGATAGTTTTGAATGACGCTTGATGAACCTGGTAGTCCAGCTTTTACCTAGTGACTTGTTATCTCCCTGTTGACGGAGGAGGGCTTCGACGCAGCTTCGAAGTTGGCTATGTGTGAGAGCGTAGCCCAAGGATTCCTACCGCAGAAGCCAACGAACGAGGCGATCCTCCTGACTTGTAGAAACACGTTGGTGAGGGTGGGTAGACTCTTTCCTGCTCTTCTGGCCAGAAAGTCTTTTGGAGAGGACGGGTTGAGGCACACCGTACTTATCGGAGGCCTGGTGTTGTGATAGAGAGCCTTTAGCAATATCGAATATAGCATCAATAACGTTTTTTTCGGTATAAACATAGCGACCCATTTTGGAGATATTTTACGCGCGTAAACTACGTAAAGAGTCTTCTTAACTTTACGAGAGTCGAAGGATGAGAAAGCGAGAAATGCAAATTTTTCAATATCTTGAAACCACTATGATACACACAAAGTCAGAAGAAAAATGGCCCAAGATAAGACACCACGTAAAAAAATAATACACTACAGTTTTCTTTTTCGCGAATGGCTTCATTGTGCCAAAATTGCGGTGCAAATAAAATGGTAGGATTTGTATGGGGTGGTGATTTTTTGTGCTATGCTTTACCATGCCCCACCCCCCTTTCGGTAACCCCCCCTTTCGGTAACCCCCCCTTTCGGTAACCAAAAAAATCACCTTCCCACCCAAAATCTATTTTTTAAACCGGCTAGATTTCCATCAAATTTTGAGTCTATAAACATAAAATATATATCATTCTGTAGAGAATTGAAGTATTTATTCTTATCGAGGCTTTTTTATAAGCCGCCCAGACCTGGTGGTTATTTGAGGGGGTTCAGGTGCGGCCGTGACCTCAATCTCCGAAGCTGTCTCCATGTCTGAGACCACCACCTCCTCCGATTCAGAATCCACCAAAATAGACGCTCCTTGATCTCCAACTTCGGGAATAGATTTATCTTGTATAAGAGCCTCGCTGAGTGTCATAAACCGTCTGTTCGGATTAGGAATAGCTCGTCTTTTCTTCCCTCTCTTCAAACGAGCCACTTCTTCCTCCAGACTAGTAATTCTGCTGGCATGTGCTGCAATGGCCTGTTCTTGGGCTTCAAAGCCTCTGGCTATCACAGCATATCGTTTTCGACTTCCAGGAGACTTGTTCCTGCCAAGATCACGAATTTGGCGGCTGGTCTTTGGTGTATCATCCGAGCTCAAATAGGGGACGCGGTCGGGAGTCGTCTCTATCCTGTCTGCTTGAATCTCTGGATGCCGCAATGCCTTGGCTCGTGAAATTGGCCAATTTCCAGTGACTCTCCAACCGGACAATATATTTTTTGACGTCATCGCGACCTCACGTGCTTTGGCATAAGCCCGTATAAAGTTGACCTTGTCAACAGGTGCAGAATCAGTCAGAGAAGCTAGTTTTTCAAGCTCTTTCCGATATGCCGCCTTCGAAGCATTAAAAACACCGTTATCCAACGGCTGGAGACCATGAGAACAATGGGCAGGGAGGTAACAACAGTAGACGTTGTTCAAAAAGCACGTTACAATCCATTCGTCCTGTTTCAAATCAACATTGATTCTTTGGCATATAAACAAAAAAACGCACCGTTGCATGACTTCCATGTCCATCCAGAATAATAAGCCTGGCATCAGATTCGTCGGCAGGCTGGGTCTGAGGCAAGTAGACTCTCTCAAGCCACTCGACAGCAATGTGGTTGTCTGTCCATCCATTAGGCGAAGTAATATAATTCCAATCAGCTATTTTCCGGAATTCTTCCAAAAACCACTGTTTTTGAAGTTCCTTGCCTTTAAATATGATGCCAGGCGTCAAAGCACGGCCGTCCGCAGTGATAGCCTCAATAAATGAAGTCCAGTTACGGGACTGGGGACCCTTGAGTAGGGCCTTTCGTTTTGGATCTGAACTCCCAACCACCAGGCTATCCAGACCTAGCAAACAAGCCTAATTAGCTAGATTCATAAATAAAAAGTTAGACACTCACCAAAACCAGCCATAATACCGCCCTCATCAACATTCACTGTGTTTTCCGGCTTAATCCACCCATACTCCTCTTCCCTAATATCAAAGTACCAGTGCACCGCTTTGGGAGTGAATGAATTGAATCTGTTGGCCTCCTGGCGTCTCCCAGGTTTGGTCTTGAGCTTCGGATGGCGTTTGATGAATTTGGCTACCCAGTTGCGTCCCAATTCCTGCTTCTTGTTTTGTTGTTTCAAGAGAGCCACGACGCAAGCACGGATCTGACCGTGGGAGGGAGCATAACCCAGGGACTCTTGGCGGAGGATCCAGAAAGCTAAATTAGCCTCCTGATTCCTGGATAAGTGTCGGTTAGGTTGAACCTGATCATCCAAGGCTGTCTGGCCATGGAATCTGTCGGAAATGGACTGCTGAGGTATGCCGTGCTTCTGGGCGGCATGGTTTTGCGATAAGCCGTTTTCTGTGACATCAAGTATGGCATCAGCCATTTTATCCTCCGTATAAACACTTCGAGGCCGTTGTGAAGCCATTTTGGGTGAATTGTGGAGGACTGGCAAGAGGAGGAATCATCAGGAAGCAGGAGGAGATTAGGGCGCTGAATTGCAAATTTTGAAGTGCAGGGTGACCACGGACCACCGGCCCCACGTGACGAGCTGACCTTTAAAAGTGAACCCTAGCCACTTTTTTATACGTTAAAGGCGACGACTTGTGAATAGGTTCAAGAATGACTGAAATATATGTAAGTGAACTTGGTGAGTTTTGTATGGGAAGGCGAGTTTTTTGGTTACCGAAAGGGGGGGTTACCGAAAGGGGGGTGGGGCATGGTAAGTGGTGTGATTCTTTAAGTGGTGGGGAATGGTAATTAGCGACGACCAATCATCTGCTATTTCCACAGATGCGAGTAACCTGCCGTCGACATCACTCGCTTACGCCCTATGAAGTCTTCCGAGCCTCCTTTTCTGTACATAGTTTTCTCGACCAGTGCAGTTCTTGATGCTCAATGTGATGTGGACTGAGTATCAATGCAACAATACCGGAACTTCATCGCCGTATCAAGTTTTGGTCCGGCTCTTGGTGCCAGTCCAATTATGGCAGGCGGTCCAGTCCAGTACTTCCAGATACAAAGGCGGTCCAGCCCAGACACCCTGGACTGGACTGGACCGCCTATTTCTCACACGGCTAGCAGCCCGTCGTCATCGCCGCCACCTATGTTTCCTCGTCTCGGGTCCCGACCCAAGAGCATCGCCAAGCAGTATGATGCAGCTTTAGCTTTGGCCTCGACTGCTGATTCTTCCGTTGACGACCTTTACAAAATTACCTGGGGCCAACGACCTTTCGTCATTGCAAGCCTCTTAGATAGGAGGAAGAGCAGAGGCCGTCGAAGCTGGATAGGAAACTATGGCTGGTTCCTGGCAGAATTGAAGAGAGACAATACATCTAGCGGAGATATCTGGTGTTGCCGGCTCTGTGATGATAAAGGCGCGCCGCGGTTTTTTAATGCTCAGTCGACATCCTCGGCACAAGCTCATCTTTACAAGTTGGCGTTCTTTCCCATTTCCAGGCTATACTAACGGCTTCAGAGCTCACAGGATCACCGAGACCTTCGAACCGGGCTCACCTGGCGATTCGTTGGTTCTTGAACTTCAAAGCAGGGATGCATCGAGGCAAATTACCAGGAGGTAAATTACCAAAACCCCTAGGTAAATGACGGTCATAATCCCGAGGTTTATGCCGCGTCATTCATCACGTGCTTCCAAGTACTATTTGGTGACTACGAAACGGCGTCGGTGGAATGATATACGCACATACAGTCTGGTGTGCATTGGTATTCGTCGGGGATGAGGTACCGATCACACCAAAATTGCCTGTGCGGGTACAAGAGGTCCATACCCCCGTGCAACGGGTCCGTGTTCGTTTCTTCGCCAAAACTCCCAGACTTGCTACTCCAATATGATAGTATTATATATCTCGAAAGCCAACCTATTTACATTTTAACGTTAATATACAGATTCTGTCTCTGCGTCCGTGCCTGCATGTAGAAAAATGCAGTCCTGGAAGTCGTCCTCGAGCTCTAAGAGCAACTTCACGTCAGCCGTCTCCCAGGATTAGCCGCTCGGTATTCTCAAAGGCGTCTCTTGGACTGTCTCAAGTCTTCTTAACACCCGACTATTCATATATATGAATGTCAATTTATTGGTACTAGTGACAGTAAGACGATTGCGAATCTTGTTGTGGAGGAAATTGATCGAGGAAAAAGATCTCTCAGAAGGTACGGAATTAGCCAAAGCGCCCAGGACTCGTTTGGCCAATGCAGCGAGTGATACATTCATAGAATGAAGATACCTCTAACTGTCAAGGACATGTTGGTAGTGCGGAGTGCCCTCGGATGCTGCTCTATATATGCGACTTCCTGGGCCAAAGAGGTTGCCCTCCCGAGCCCTAAACTGACAAAACTCGCTGAAGATATTGCTATATTCCTCAGCGTTAGTATTATCCTCAAGAAAGTTGTGTGCTCTTCTGACAATATCAGTGGTCAACAAATGGTGCTTCGGGTCGGTAGTGGCAGGGTCCAAAGTAAAGGCCATGTAGTATATGTCGTCCGTTTGCACGCCAAACCGTTGCTTTCGTAATGCTTTCAGTTCTTAGTAGTTTATTAGTGGGTCTTGACAGGCCTCTTCCAATGCGTCCCATGAAGCCTAAATGGATAGCCAACGTGGAATGACCTCCCCAAGTCCCGCGCTATCGCGTTCTGAGTTGGCTTGGGCATGGCCAATCGGCTGAAGAACTTTGAATTATATTTCCAGATTGGCCCAAAATTCGAGATCGTTGATATATGATATCACCTGAGGTAGACTTGGCTGTGTCACTTGCTCCTCCTCTTCGACAATTACCTGCTTCATTCCGTTAAGAGTAACTGAATCGCGTGCGGAAGCTCGAAAGGCGTCTTTGTTGTCAAAAAACAGATTTAACAGCAGCAAGCTATGTTCCCCAGCGTGTGATTGCAGCAGTAATGAACGCCTTGCGCTGCCCGTAGCATTCCTGCTGATGAATGCGAAGCCTTGACAACTGCAATTTGGCTTTGTTAAAGAAGACAATGAGAAAAGTAACCTTTCCAAAGATTGGCATCCACCGCTTCGACTCCACAATGTCTTTGATAAGCAATTGAAGTCCGTGAGAATCGCACAAGATATAAAGGCAGTGGCTGAACTCTGGCAGCGATGAAGCCTCCTCAGGGGTCGCAACAACTCATGGTCGTCCTCCACCCCAACCCCTTTTGGGATATTCACTAAGCCCAGTTAGGAAGGAGGTTTATGGTGGTAAATTACCCCTCAGTTGGGGTTTATGACGTCAAAAACGCATCCCTAGTCTCGTTGAGCGAGATAGGTATGGAGCCGACCGTATGGCGTCCGCCACTCATGGATGTAACTCGGTGTTCGGTTGTATAGATACACCGCGCATCGGTGGATCTCCACCCAAAGGCTGGTAGTTAGTCGAGCACCCGCCCTCATTGCTCTAGCCTCTGCTTTTATAATATATCCTGAGACTTCTGTGTTCCCTATCTGAGCCGGGGTATACGCGGTGGTATTCTCAATTATTAAGTGAAGTAAGCGGAGAAATGTGAAAATCATGCTATATTCTGCTTCGAACTGATTCTTGCCGACAATTTCGTTGTCGGATTCCACCACTTTGGGTTGGATTCCACATTGATAATATAGAATATCGAAAAGGTCTCTGATTGCAGCGATGATCTCCCCCCTGTTCCTCTGCTGCACAAGTAATAATCCCAGATGAAGCCAGACCATCGATCTGTGATCAACATCACGCTACTCTTGCCCTCTGGGTCAGGAGTAATGTCATAGAAGTCGATGGCTAACCGTTCTCCATGTCTGTGTCATACTTCTCGCGACTGACAGTGGATTTGTCGTCGTGCTTTGAAGACTGCGCAGTCATTGCATTCAACTGTGGGTATCCCTTTGATCCTTGCACCTTGAGATGAATTGACAAGATGCTTGAGAGCCCGAGGCCTGGGATGGCCTAGGCGTAGGTGCCATTTTTGCCCGTCCGCCTTTGCAGGCCTTCTTCCCGTCCAAGAGTTAAATCTGTGTTTCTGAGTGACAAAGGCGGCCTTTTCTAATGTTATATCCTCAATGATGATTGGTCATGTCGGATGATCACGTTGCACACCACAGTTCCGTTTCTTGTTCGAATGCAGTTCGACGGATGTTTATTGTCCCACCAGTAACCCTTTTGTAAAGTTGTCGTAGCGAAACCAGGTTGCATGGGAAACCCCAACAATGAGCCACATCGCATAATCGAATCACCCTGGAACCCTCTGGGCCCTGGGCGTGGAGATCCACATTGCCATACCCTTGGATGGGTATTTGTTGCTTGGCCGCAAATACGAAATGGTCAGGTTCCGCAGGACGGTATTTGTCAAATAGGTTGCAGTTGTTGAAAATCTGAATAGTTGCACCTGAATTTAGCAGAGCTGAGTTCTTGAGTGGGTAATGGGTAACGGAGAAGGCCAACGTAAGATAAATATTACGTAGCTCGAGGCATATTCCCCAACACCCCTCTCAAGTCTTCAGTCTCCTCGAGGTAACTGGTTTTCTTGAGACGGTTCATCTCTTCCTTTAGAGACATATCGATCCTAAGCCGGTGCTTAACGGTATTGCGGATTATCTTCCACTCCTCGAAATATTCAGGAGCTGTCTTTAGAAAGACAGAGTAACACTGAGCGAGGGGTGACTTTGTTAACTGGGTTAATGGAAAGTTAGCGTTAGATGGAGACACTGTCTATAACCCAGTGCATACTGATCCCCCCGTCAGACAAGAGCACTAGAGACAACGACAATGCCACTACACCTGGCACAACCGCTGGAGGGAACGGTAAGCCATTGCGCAGACTATTATGAACAGTTAGGGCAAAGTTATGTTTAACGCTGCCTAGCCAGCTAGGACTACGACCTCAGTTTCCAGCATTGCAGGCTTGCTAGTTAAGCTATCTAATGGAACGAATGTAACCGCTAGCCAAACTGCCCTATATCGTTTAGGTGGTAAAACCTATAGTTTGTGGTTTTTTTTGGCGCTTGTATAGCCCATCCCCAAAAACCAGTATGGCGGACACAACTGCCCGAGACCAAAGCAAATAGCACGCAAGTAGGTTTCCCGATGTCAGTTGAGGAATATTCAGATGCGAAAGTATCAGCACTAACAACTGGCTCTGAACAAATCGGTAAAGTTTCGAAAACGTACGACGATAATCCTCTCCCCGTTAAGCTATCTTTCCACACTCTTTCCTCTATGATGTATGCCTCATTGAGATCGACTCACATATGTCTCAGTATTTCTCAGAATTTACCAGGGAGGCCAAATTGGGTGAAAGCCTCTAAACCCTACAGAAATCACTCAATCGTGACGTTAGGGTGTTCGATGACAAGTACAGGGGCATAACAGTTGGACAGTACGTCCAATCCAAAGTCTCCATTGAAGGGCCGTATGGGTATCTGTGGAATAGATCAATCGTTTACCGAAGGCTTGGTCCTCAGTCAGAACTAGAACTGCTCAGTGGCGCGCCGGTAGTTATAATTAACGATGCTGATTCCAATGACTGGACACTCTTGGGATTTTAGAGCCTAGGACTTATAACCAACAGCGAAGCTCGCCATATGGAATTCTAACTGTCCGAAAAGGAGCTCCGCAATCGATTGAGGAAGTGCGATTTGAATCTATGGGGGAACAAGAATCCCATCTCGGGAGATTATCCAAAAGCTGAAGGCTTGCATTTTATTCACAACAGAGAAGTTCGGTCGTCCATGATCACAAAAGACTTTTAAACATGGTCGGCCGAGATTATCTATGCACCTTGAGTAATTACTGATATAAGTGCTTGAGTACTTCTGTTCTGGATATTGAATTAATTTGTCTTCTTATTGAGGCAGGAGACAAATGCCTCTGGCGGCGCAGACAAAGAACCATTGGAACTTATTTGGCGTGATAAGCGAATAAAAGAACTGAATTATCAGTGAACAGGAGCATGTTTATTGTAATGTGAAAGAAATCGCTACTTAAAATGAGAAGTTGAAAAATATCCTAGAAGTTGCTAGTAATCCCCCGCTCAATCTTCTCCAGCTTAGCAACAAGCTCATCCAAAACCCTCTGCTGTATGGCCTTACCCGCATCACCCGCGGTAATAGTCGCAGGTGTCTGTATCGCGCACCTGTCCAGATACTGACCGTGAGTCTCAGGGCCCGCGCTGGCACCGTAAACCAGGTTCCGAGAGCCGACCTCGCATGAGCGCGCAGTTATCAAGTAGAATATCTTGGCGAGCAAGGATCTTGACTCGGTACCTCCCAGTTGACTGTCGCAAAGCCCGGGGTTCGTCATGTTGATGGTGACTGGATACGACTCTGCGGGTCTCTGATCGGCCATCTCCCGCACAATAAAGACCTCGAGCAGCTTTGAAAGTTGATAGCGGTTTGCCATATCGGCCTTTTTCTCGTCGTTCAAAGCGTTGAAGATGCCTTCGGGAGCATCTTTCTCTGGGAAGTCGACCGTATAATGCATATCGCTCGTGACGATGGTCAAGTTCGGTCTTGTGTTGTAACGAGCAGCGGTCTCCTTGAGCTTGGGCAGGAGAAGGAAGGCCAGAAAAAACGTTGAGATAACATTGATCGTTATCATGCTCTCGCTATCCTCAGTTATTGACCATTCGGTAGAGGCGATACCAGCGTTTTCGATCAATGCATCGATCCGGTGTAATTCGGCCGCGGCGCTGGCAGCAAAAGCTTTGACGCTGGCATAGCTTGATAGGTCTAAAGCGCGGACTTCCAGAATGTCAGGGTTACAGCCCGTCGACTGTTGAACGTCGCGTTTCGCGTCTTCGCCCTTTTCAATTGAGCGCACCGCCAAGATGACCTTGGTAGCCCCAAGCTTGACCACATGGCGGACCGCTTCTAAGCCCAACCCCGAGTTGGCGCCAGTGATGATGACCGTCTTTCCCTCAAATGAACCTGTTGGGACAGGAACCTTTCCTAGAACCTGATTCAACAAGAATAGTCGGAAGAGAAAATATGCAGCTCCATCCCCAGCCATTTTCCGTAATGGATAAGTTGTGTCTAGTGATGAGAGGTCTGTAAGAATTTAGCAAGGTGAGAATTATCAAATTAGAAGTGTTTGAAAACATGGACTGATGAGCCTAGGCTTCGAAATCTTTTAATATTTACTTCAGGCAGCTTTATATGATGCGTTCGGGCTAGGGAATTGATCCAGGCACCGCCGGCGGTGTGATTATCCGCACGTGACCTGGGCACCGCCAGCGGTGTAATTATAATCCGTTATGTAAGCATGATAGTTGCGATGTCCCTCTCCCATCTAAAGACAGGGCATCTATTTACATAATTGAAGAGATACAGCAAATCGCTATATATGCAGCTATTCAATATAGAGTACATAGTCTATTTACAACATACAAGCCCGCTCAGGGCCGTGGAGATTACACAATGCGTACACTCGCATCATCCGAACACCACAGCTATCACGATGCAAGTGAATCACTTTACACATCGTAGTATATAAAGCAGAGGCCTCTCTCTTGTAGAAAGCTCTTCGTTCTTGTATCAACGCATTGAAAAATACCATCAAAATGGCTAACTTCACCCCAAACAACACTCAAAAACTAAGCCCCTCCACCCTGTAGTATAACATCTCTCCCGGCAGCATCCCAGATATCCTGCATTCCTCGCCGCCCTGAGAAAGGCTGCTCTGCCATCTCTTTCCCTACATTCTGTTCAACCCGCTCATTCTCAGCTTTATCCCAATCAAGATAACTCATCATCTCCTCCCTAGTCCAGTCTCTGATGCCGGATTCCCCCCTGCAATACCTCCCCATTTGCTTGTAGTTAATACACCACTCATAGTCTTCTTTACTATAACGTGTAGGTAGCCCCATAGCCTTCCGGTATTGTTGATTGGTCTTCTGAGATCCCCGAGGAAATGTAGCAACCCAGGCCTCTCGTGCTTCTTTGTATCGTTGGAAGATGGCACGGGGGTCATCGGCCCGTAATGCAGGCACCGCATTTGCTGGTCCGGCCGCTGGAGGAGATACCACATGAGTTGTTGTGTGTGTTGTTGTACAGGCTATGATCTCCGATACTATAGAGGATCCCGATGGGGATGATGGGGATAGTGATCGAGTTATAGAGCGAGTAGTTGTATGTGTTGTTGTATGCGTTGTCGTAGTGGTTTGAGTAGGAGCCTCCAATAGATATTGGTAACGTAAAGGGCATGCTTTAGACCTCATGTTATGGCCTAGCTGATGACAGCTCGAACACTTCGGCGCTGCCTTTGGCTGTAGTGCTTTCTCAACACGTTCAGATACACACGGCTCACGTTGTGTGCTTGTTGGTGACAGCGTTGAACTAGCAGCTAGACGATCAAACTTCTTGTGAGGCTCAAGAATAAGCCGGGGGGTTCCTGAGCGTTGGAGATGCCAATGTGAGTGGAAATGATGCAGTTGAAGGGGCTGATTTTGCACTAGCAAAGGCTGAAGGATATGTGCACAGGGCAGACCAAGAGTCCTAGTGAAAAGCCCTGTACATGGAGGATATTCCTCCAGCAGTCGTTGCCGTTGAGCCTCAACCATCCGCAGGGCTTGATGTGATATCCAACCACGGATGTTGCTATACAACACCCCAGATAGTATACGAGGTGTGTTGATGTGCTGCTGGGCTTGGTTCGCCTCGAGCTCGGCAAGCTGGTTTGACAGAACAAGCTTGATGATCCTCCAGGCCTCAAAGAGGTCAGATTGCGAGTTTTTCAGGTGGGATTTGAGAAGCCGATGAATCCCCTCGCACCGTGACGTAACATATTGCTCAAAGTGAAGGTATTGGTTAACCCACGCCTTGACAAACCTCTCCTTGTAGAGATCTAGCCAGGTCTCCATGATGTAGCCCACCTCGTTGATATGGTCAGGGGTATAGCGCCTCTTGAACTTCTCAAGCCTCTCGTTGTAGATTGCCTCAGTCGTCGAGGCTACAATCTCATGCCAAGAGCTGTAGAACTCAGCCCACGCTTCCTCCCCTTGAGGGTTGCCTTTATCCCCAACAAATGCGGGCCTACAATGGGCCAGAACTGCCATGTTGATATGCCACAAGCATAACATCGAGGTTGACTGAGGGAAGCAAGAGGAAACAGCATTCATACAAGCAAGGCAGCGATCTGTGAGTATCACAGATGGGAGGGCTGCTCCATGGAGCTCATACATATACCGTAACCGTTCAAGAGCCCAGGTGTAGTCATCCTCTTCCTCGCCGCCGAGGAACGCAAATGCAATACAGAAGGACCGTTGACAAGCATCAACACCAACTATATCGAGCAGAGGCATGCAGTACTTGTTGATCTTGTATGTACAGTCCAATACAAGCACTTCGGGATATGATTTGAGGTATCCCAGCGACTTCGGATGTGCAAATAACACCGCCGTAACTCTGCCACTCTCGTCAAGGCGAATTTGATTCCAGAAGCCCTCGCTCTCGAGCTGATCAGTAAGGGCATGTATGTTGCTTTGACCTTTGGCAAGCGCTCGTTTGCCCTCTGCAATGTAATTGTAGATATCCCTTTGTGTAGCAAGTGTTTTTGAGGTCATCAGTAAGTAGGATCTAATCTCCTTTGCCCCAATGCCGGCACTAGAGAGTTGTCGGACTGTTGATACCTCTGGGCCTGATAGATGACGATGCGTTGGATGTGCTACTGGGTCGATGCTTGGTTCGTGATTGTGTTGATCAAATCTAGCCCCGGGCCGATGCCTCAGACTCCATATAGTCTGACACAGGCTTTCCTTTGCTATCACAGAGAAGGTGCATCCTGTGCGACGTGTTGTAGTTTGCCGATGCTGTTTCCCCGGGGCCTTTGGGGCTGAGGGGGGAGGAGAGACCCCTGGTCCACGGTCACAGTTGAAGATAACTACTCTTCTACCATTGGGAGTCTTCCTAGATCTTGCAATCGTAAAGGCATAACCCCGTGGCGCTGCCCAAGCGTTGATTGCTGTGCGTAGTTCCTCCTGTGAGTTGTATTGGCCTTCAGGGGGAAGGGCATCATCAGGGAAGCGGCGGGGGACCTCAATTGGGTTCATTGGAGCAGGGTGAAGGCGCGACAAGTTAAATTGATACTGCAGAAGCTGTTGCTCGTTGAATTGGTGGGCCAATTTGCAGTATGTTACCCCTTTTCAAAGGCCGCGTAACTATCATGCTTACATAACGGATTATAATTACACCGCTGGCGGTGCCCAGGTCACGTGCGGATAATCACACCGCCGGCGGTGCCTGGATCAATTCCCGTTCGGGCTAGACGCAATTATATAAGCGGAACTTTGGACTTGGGGTCTCATACGTTCACAGCCGGCTGTGAATTTAATATCACGTGACTTACGCACACAGCCGGCTGTGAAAATAAGATTCGTTATATAAGCCCAATCCGTATGTGAATGAGCAACCTCCTCAAATTAAGCCATCAGATCACCAATCCTATACTCGGAGTTTTACCCTTTCTTTCTCATTTAAATGATATATTTTTTATCACATTTCGTATCAACTTTGCAAATATTAGCGGGGGGCATTCCCACTAGGCCCCTCCCCGCTGCTACATAACATCTCTCTCAGCAGCATCCCAGATGTGTTTCATTCCTCGCCGCTGCAAGAAAGGCTTCTCTGCCATCTCTTCTCCTACCTCCGCTTCAACCCGCTCGTTCTCTGCCTTATCCCAGTCAAGATAACTCATCTTCTCCTCCTTAGTCCACTGTCTCATACCGGATTCCCCCCTGCAATAGCTCCCCATTTGCTTATAGTCAATACACCATTCGAGCTCTGCGTTGCTATAGCGTGCCGGCAACCCCATAGCCTTCCGGTATTGTTGATTAGTCCTCAACCCTCCCCGGGGCACTATAGCATACCAGGCCTCTCGTGCTTCTTTATACCGTTGGTAGATAGCACGCGGGTCATCAGCTCGTAATGTAGGAGCCGCAGCTGCTGGTGTGGGTATTGGAGGAGATACTATACGAGTTTTTGTGTGTGTTGTTATGTGCGTTATTATGTAGGCTATAATCTCAGATACTATAGAGGTTCCTGACAGAGATGCCAGTGATACTGAGCGGGTTTCAGAGCGAGTGGTTGTATGTATTGTTGTGTGCGTAGTTGTAGAGGCTTCAATAGGAGTCTATACCAGATCTGTTGTTATAGAGGATCCTATTGGAGCCTCTACGAGATATTCGTAGCGTAAGGGGCACACCTTAGACCTTAATGTATGGCCCAGCGTGCCACATTTGGAGCACTTTGGTGGCGCCTTTGGCCGTACTGCTTCCTCAATGGCTTCAAATGCACAATGCTCACGCCGTGTGCTTGTTAGTGGAAGCATTGAACTGGCTGCTAGGCGATCAAATTGCTTGCGAGGCTCAACAATAAGCCGAGGGGTTCCTGGGCGATGGAGAAGCCAGTGTGGGTGGATCTGCTCTAGCAGAAGGGGCTCATCGAGCTATACCAAAGGTTAAAGCGTATGAGCACAAGGCAGACCAAGGGTCCTCGTAGTGACTCCTGTACATGCAGGATACTCTCTCAATAGCCGTTGCCGTTGAGCATCAAGTTGCCGCAGTGCTTCATGTGATAGCCAACCACGGATATTACTATACAGCGGCCCAGATATATCAATTAGTGTGCTGACCTGCTGCTGAGCTTGGTTAACCTCGAGCTGGTTGAGTTGGTTCAATAGAACGAGCTTGATGATATTCCAGGCCCCAAAAAGGTCAATTTTCGAGGTCTTCATGTGAGATTTGACGAGCTGATGGATGCCTTCGGCTCGTGACGTAACGAATTGCTGGAAATGAAGGTGTTGATGAACCCAGGCCTTCACAAACCTCTCCTTGTGGAGGTCTAGCCAAGTCTCCATGATGTAGCCAACCTCGTTGAGGTGGCTAGAGCTGTAGCGTTGTTTGAACTTCTCAAGCCTCTCCTTGTAGATATCCTCGGTCGTTGATGCCACGATCTCATGCCAAGACTTGTAGAATGTATCCCACTCTTCCTGCCCTTGAGTATCGTCTTTATCTCGAGTGAATCCGGGCTTGCAATAGCTTAAGACCGCTCTATTGATATGCCATAGGCATAACAACAAAGGTGACTCAGGGAAGCAAGAGGGAGAAGAAAGAGCATTCATACAAGCAAGGCAGCGATCTGTGAGTATTACAGACGGAAGGGTTACCCCATAATGCTCATATATATACCGTAACCGCTCAAGAACCCAGATGAAGTCCCCTTCTTCCTCGCCACTGAGAAAGGCAAATGCAATACAGAAGGATCGTTGACAAGCATCAACACCAACTATATCGAGAAGAGGCATGCTGTACTTGTTGACCTTATACGTACAGTCTAATATGAGCACTTCAGGGTATAACTTGAGGTATCTCAATGAGCTTGGATGTGCAAAAAACACTGATGTGACTCTGCTACTCTCGTCAAGGCGTATCTGACTCCAGAAGCCTTCGTTCTCAAGCTCATTGGCAAGGGCATGCATGCTACTTTGACCTTTGGCAAGCTCCCGCTTCCCTTGTGCAATGCAATTGTAGATATCTTGTTGTGTAGCAAGTGTATCTGAGTTCAAGCGTAGATAGGATTGGATCTTCTTTGGCTCAATGCCGGCATCGGTGAGTCTGTGGATTGTTGATCTATCTGGGGATGATAGATGACGATGTGCTGGATGTGCTTGCTCACTGAAGCTTGGCTCGTGGTTATGTTGATGAAAGCCAGGCCCGGGGCGATGTGTGAGCTTCCAAATAGTCCCACACAGGCTTTCCTTTGCCGTAATAGAGAAGAGGCATCCTGTACGACGTGTTGTAGTCTTCCGTTTTCGTTTCTTCGTTGGCTTGGTCTTCGTTATCCCTGAGCGGTCACATCCGTAGATAACCCCGGTTCTTCCATTGGGAGTCTTCCAAGAGGTCGTAACTGAAAAGGCATAGCCTCGAGGCGCTGCCCAAGCATTGATTGCGGTGACTAGTTCCTGCCGTGAGCTGTATTGGCCTTCAGGAGGCATAGCATCATCAGGGAAGGCAGTGGGGACGCCAATTAGGTTCATAGTAGCTGAAAGAAGGTGCGGCACGTTGAATTGATGTCGCAGAAGCTGTTGATCGTTGAATTGGGGTCCTAATTTGCACTAATTTGCAGTATGTTGCCCCTTTTTGGGCTTACATAACGAATTGTCGCAGGGTAGGCATGATCTTCACGGTCTCATGAAACAACTGCGTTAGTAATCTAGCCGTATGCTTTAAGTAGCTCTGCGGGAGGGAATACCCCGCACAAGAGACAACCTCAGACAACAATCAATCAACACACTGCTGCTGCCCATTATTCTTTACCTGATCCTTGATCCTTTCAGCACGCTCAGTGCGACACGAATCTTATTTTCACAGCCGGCTGTGTGCGTAAGTCACGTGATATTAAATTCACAGCCGGCTGTGAACGTATGAGACCCCTTTGGACTTGTAGTGCCACCCGCAATGCCCAAAAAAGTGGCAAACAAATTAAATACTGTATGCTCTAACTTTGAAGTATAATTTAGCTAACGAATCGTGCGTCCTGTACCACTCCGTACGGTGGGGGTGCATTATGCTTGAGGATGTTGTTGGATTGACCATCGTGTGGCGGCATAAACCTCTGATACTGTCAACCTAGCACCGAAACATAAATGCAGATATCGAACAAAAGATCAGTGTAGATTGAGGATTAAAAATGAGCGTCTGTTTTTCTATCTAAAGGAGCGACGAGAGTCGGTCTCTTTATACCCGTGTTCAGTCTGCCGATTCATAGACAGCAGGCTGTTGCCTGACGCTAGTTGTGGTCGTTCACTCTCATCGTGAACTTGTTCACGATGATCGTGATCCTTGCCTCCAACAGTAACCGAAGGTCTCCGGAGCTTGACAGATACAAAGATATCCTAGCCTTAGTCAGATGACATAAAACCCCTCTCGAGAAAAGAGGGGGCCGGAGGGATCCTTGAAAGAAGAACATGATCATCTTTTGGCTCGACATCGTATTGATCCCTATCACTCTGATCGAATGTGCGGGACGCGATCCAACAGATACTAAAGCGGCCCGGTCTAGCCGAATCAGGCCCTGTGGCATGGCCGCATTAAAATTGCAGCTCTAATCTAATTGTATCAGCTAAAACAGTATTAAAATACAAGCCTTCTGCGGTAATTACAATAGCAACTCGGTTCGGCATTAACTTACAAAGGTTCTTTAAGATGCGATCTTTGATGCATCTTGTGGTGTTGGTACGTATTGAAAGGAGAAAAAAGACGCCCAAAAGCGGCAGCAAAAAAACGCGTGCCTAAATCGGGCTAGCAGGAGCTACTGTAACATTCATAGTGACTACTCTGTACTCAGTACTGTATTTATCGGTGGCGCTTATGTTACTGTCGTTGACAGTGCCACCCGAGCCACCTAGTTCCCGTCTCAAGGTGGGCCGTACACTGTGAGCCGCTTGGCATCGGGCAGGCAGGTTAAGTTGAATATTTTATTTTTCTATCATAAATAGCCTTATATAACGTATCTGCATATCCAATATCTTCTAGGCACTAATTATCAGCAATGCCTCATCGAGATAGTCTTAAGATTTAGTAATAATTATGAGATCCGGGATGGATGGTTAAAATGAAGGGAATAGTGGAACCCCCTGTTCGGATTAAGTCCCAGTGAGTTTTAGTATCCTGGGGTATCAAGGTGGCATATGGTAGACAAGGTGGCAACTCAAAAGCAGGCGGCTATACGGATATATCTAGTAGATATCCTATAAAGGTGCTCAGTGCAAATTGGCATATCACGAGCAGGAAGCTACTCGGGGGTCGCATTGGCTTGGCACTCTAGTTCCTTGCAGTTCTAAGGCCACCCTGCTTAGCGTCCTCTCTTGGACCTTGTAGTAGGTGCATGCAAATGCTGGTTTGCGCGGCAGGCCTTTCTGAATAACGACATGCTGCTGTTAGGGACGTTTCCGCTAGCATTCTATCTTGATGCGTGTTTTGGTTGACGACGACCGGAACGAACATGAAGATGGTCGGCACGGGAATGGCGCTGTTGTCGCTATAGTTGAGGATTATAAAGGCCTCTGCTTCCGTTTGCTGACCGTCCTTCCACTTATGGTCTGATATGAAAATGCGCATTACTGTTTGGTGCTGCCTTGGGAAGGCCAGAGTGGCTTTTATATTAGGGTTCTAGTGGTTTCGGTTAAGCGGAGTAACGACTGTAATACCTGACTCCTAAGGTATTTACCTGCCTTCCTAATAGCACCGACTATTGAGGAGGTGGACATTTGACTTGTCCTGGATTTCAAGCCGGATCTGCATTAAAAGACCTTGCAGTTTAAGGTCGCCGGCAGCGCGGACCTGCTTATTGTTGAACAGGTGCTGGGGTCTCACGTGCAAGCAGGGATACTTTAAGATTACAACCGAAATGGTAAAACCTCTAAGGGGTAGAATTGAACAGAACACAACTATGAATATACTCATCTGGATCAATGGACCGAATACACGTAATGTCTGACACTTATTTAGTATGACAGCGGTGGTGAATCTCCTCCACAGCGCAGAAGCCTTATTGTGCTGGCGCCTCTGCTCTACCTTGAATGAATCTTGTTTAAGCCATGAAGTAGCTGTGCTAAGTAGCAGGATAGACTTCTCCTGTATGGAATAGAACTGGTGGAAGTCGCCATAGAAGAGCACTGTGGAGATACCTCTAGAGTCCTATAGAGACCCTCGAACCATATGCAGCTGCTCGTTTACCATCTAGAGAGTATGTGCCCCTAGTATGCTGACCTCATTAATGATTAGGAGGTCCCTTTCCCACCAATCTGTCCGCAAAGGCCTATCCACATATCGATCGGCGGCTGTGCAAGATCCCATACCGTTACTAACTTTATCCCTCCCCGCGATCATACGTGACGGATTTCCGTACTGGTTGTCTGACAAAGTGTGTTGCTTGCAGCTCTTTTAGTTAGTGCTTTGCCAGTCTTCGAACAATTAAGCGACCGCTTAGGATAGCAGGAAATCCATCTTTCTTTCTAACTTGTCATCAAGCACAGCCCACTAAACAGAGCCCAACAAATCAGATGAGTGGACGTGTCTTGCTTTATGGAACATCCTATTTGTCCCGTCGGTTGGCTTACTCTAGCCATTGCGCTGGTGGTTCGCATGATACTAGCCGAAGACTTGCTCTCGCAGGGTACAACGGTGCATTATGGCAAAACTCACCCTAAACGATTAAGAGGGCTATATTAAACAAGGTTCTATTTTATAGGTTCTAAACCTACTTTTACTTTTCGGTTGGTCTGATCTATCTGAGAGTATGAGTAGAGACACTGAAAACACAAAGCTGAGTTAGTTGCTTTAGAGTGAGTGATTGAGAGAGGGACGATGGCAATAGCAGTGCGTTCGCTGGGATCTGGCCGGAACAATACAGACATCATCTCATTGCTGGTAAATAGACCTCTATACACTTTTTTTTTAGCACTAAGACGAGCTACAAATTCTAATACTAGTCTGCTACTCTATTCCCTTGTGCCACTGGACGTTCTTCTTCCCAAAATCTACACCCCGCTAGATCAATGGGTTTGCTGCATCAACCTTCATTGGTGGGAGCAGACCAAGCTTTGCCATTTCCTGATACATTTCAAAAATGCATTCCAGCGTGTCCACGAATCCGCAGAACCCAAAGCGCCTCGCTTTGTTCATGGAGAGCGTCCCGAACGGGAGATAAGTAAAATCTGCCATGAGAAACTCATCCAGGCTGCCTTCGAAAATATTTCTCTTCATGCGACCATTCGATTTGTTCATGAGCTCTACCCAAGCCGCCTTGTTTGACGGCTCAATGGCCCAGTCAACAAGCCGGAATCGTTGTTTGACCGCCAATGGTGGTCCATATCCAAGAGGGGCTTCTTTGCCACCTTTCAGTTCATTCGATGGAATATTCCCTTCATCTGTTTCAGGCAAACGCACTCCTGGAGCGCCATACCAGCGAGCTAGCTCGTGGTAGAATCGGTCAAAGCTCAAGAGCCCACCATCGCCTGCATTGAATCGCTGGTTCTTGCACTTCTCTTCCAGCACTGCCCACTCGCTCAGATAGCCAGTCAGCCGCGCAGAAGCATGCAGTGCTTCAAATTGCCAAGAATCAAATCCAGAGCCAAATTCCAAAGGCACACCCTTGTGCGCTTGGACGGCAGCGTAAGTGCTGTAGCCTACAAAGACATTCATTGATGTATGCTCAGTCGATCCGATCACGGCAGCCGGCATGATGATGTTCCAGTCAGTCTCTTTGTGTGCGTCACAAAACTTGAAAAGCAAGTCTTCTTGGTGGTAGTAGAAGTTTGGCTCAAGATGCTGAGGTTGAGGATCTGATTCCACAGCAGGAGTGCGCACCCGACCGAGATGCACGCCGTAGTTTTTGCCGCCGGTCTGGAGGAGAATTCGTTTAGGTTGAATACCTGCGATTGGCAAGGATTCAAGGAAGTTCTTGAAAGGAGCGACGTTTGACTCGATGAGATCGCGTGCAGTGCTTGGGTCCATTGCACTCTTTCCAACTTTCGGTGGAAGATACGCGTAGTAGAAGACGTAGTCCGCATCAACGTTGCGAAGACATTTTGCGATCTCCTCGGCCGACAATTCAAGATCGATCGGAATGTGCTTGATGCGGGAGCGTTGCTCCTCCGTAAAGAAGGCTGACAAGTCTTCTGACAGTGGTCGACGAGAGATGGCATAGATTGTGGTCCATCGAGATGGGTGGTCCAGAAGTGCCCGTAGTGTATGGAATCCTGAGATTCCTGTCGCACCACACACGATGGCTTTCAGACCTTTGATTGAAGGGTCAAAAGTAGGAAGATTTCGGTAAATACCCGATGTGCGAAGGGCGTAGTTAGACGAGCTCATCTTGATGATTAAGCCTTCTAGTATTCTTGTAAGATCAAGAAAAAAAAAAATAGTAGTTGTGTGAGATGAAAGAGTCGGATGGTTTCCAACAAAACGAAACCTTCCATCGAACATGTGAGCTTCATTTATGTTGACGCATGCGTTCGCATTCCTCCGAACTTGTTACATCAGCTGTTACATCAGCACGCGTGAAGTTCACCCATGAAAGATTGTGTTTTCGAGCCGCTCCACCTCGCCTCTCGGTGAAATAGACTTTGCGGGTCAAAATACCCATTTCTTTAGGCAGCTTTGCATAACTGCAGCGTGAAAAACTTCTTTAGTGTCTTGGCTGCAACACAATAATTGCATCCGTGCCTCCGAAGCGGTCAGACAGTTGATTCCTACGTAGCACGGTAGTTTTTCCAGAATTTCTAGTGGCCTATCTCTTTGCTTGCGCGAAGACATCCAACGCGTACTTTGCAAGGATCTAAGCCAATTACGGCTAGCAAATCACTTAGCTCACTTTGGCTACAATATGATAATAACAGTCCTTTACTGAACTTCTGAGACACTTAGATAGTGCGTTAGCAGTGGGGCGAGTACGCGTTGGATGTCTTCGCGCAAGCAAAGAGATGAATGGCCGATCTCTGTAACCCCTTGCTAGTGGATCGTGCCGACGCTTGAAGAACAGCCGAGCCGCTAAGGCCACCCTTGAAGCGGCTGTCCGTGCGTCACAAAATTTAGCCCTTTCGATTAACCCGCCTATCCCCTCCAAATCTTCACACCCTGAGGGGGGCCGAGAGTTCATCACACAAATCCTCGGAGAATAGGCACGTTCATGACTAGCAAAGGCGTTTTTCAAATAATTAGCCTTTTCTAGTGATTTTTGCACTATTTGAAAAATTTCCTGTTTAATTATTATTATAATTCAATAGTCTTCTCTACATAGCTGTGAGAAGTCAGGGAAGATGCAAGACTAAGCCAATACACCAAAAGATCAACCAGTATTAGCACTAAGTGCTGAGACTGTCTTCCAGATCAGTATATCAAGCCCTGTATCTTGGCAAAGCCTCTGCAATACGATTACAATAGCATTAGAGTTACACTACTTACTTAATTAAATTATATTGATATACCCTATATACCCTATTCTTAATTGTAATACCACTTCCCGAACAACTCTCTCCTGTAAAAATTTTTTCCTTGGCACCCGCTGTTAGCGTTTTGCTAGGGCAGAGAATTTTTGCAGGCCAAAATGGCAGCAAAAGCAACTGTGGGGCTAACGGGACCCTAACAGCTGCTGGAAGAAAGGGATTCAGAGTTGACCTTTCTTCATGACGAGTGTCTTCAACGACACTGAGCTTCGCGAGCTCTTGACATCGCCTCCGGGCGCCATTTCCTATGTGTTATCTGCGACTTCTTTCTACCTCGACATTTCGGCTTCGCGAGCCTGCGACATTTCGGGCTCTGCGCCCTCGATTTTCCCCGTACGACCGACCTCTGCAGCCTCGGCTGCCCAGACGACATTCGCAGCATCCTGCTGCTAGACATTGAGGGTCGTCGCACCCTCACCCTCACCCTTACCTGCAGCTTTGCGCTGCCTCGACCGACCACTGCAGCTTTTGCTGCCCGAACAACACCAGCAGCCGCTCGCTGCTCGACTTCTTGGGTCCTCTGGTGCCCCCTTATCTCGACGCACGGGCCCCAAATGGCTCGCTGCCCTTTTTGCAGCTCGGGCACTGCATGACCGATCTCTGCAGTCGTGTACTGCCCAGAGAACCTCTTCTTCTTTGCAGCCTCGGCTGCCGCCCGGAACACGACCGGGCTTCGACGATTTGTCTCACTGGCTGAGACCACTAGACAAAACCGCTGGGTCGAAATGGTACAGAGCTTGCCTGGAGACCGTGGAACGAGGCGACTGCCTCTTCCACAGAGCAGCGTTCTAGCCGCCTTGGGGTTTTCTCCTGCAAGGGTTTTCCCCAAGGATGCACGGTTCTAGGGTTGCAGCTACTGGCGATGTTAGGGGATCATGGACTTCCTGCCTCAGGGTATGGAAAGCTACTTGATCTATCTGTGCAAGAGAATTCTAGGCTGGAGAGGAATAGATCCCGCTGACGGGATGACCTCTTGAAAGTAAATGCGCCTTTGTGCCGATGATATGCTGGATGAACTAGATAGAAGCGTTGCTGGAGGGAAGCTCTGCTGAGATCAACTGTATTGATGTCCATGGGACGTGCTTCACCGACAACTACTGTAGAGCTGGCTACGAGTAGAGAGGTGCCTCTTGGAGGTAATGAGTACAGAAAACGCTCGAGCATGTATACGGCTCCGACGCAAGAGGCCTTGCAGATGATCCGAGCCAGGATCAGTACGGCAGCGACTGTAGATAGTTTAGCTCAGCACGTCCTGTGCTCCAATAGGAGACTTTTCGGGGCCGATGGCCCCCCGGACGAAAAATATACATAACATAACATAACATAACATAACATACCACTTCCCGAAATGTTTGTTCCCAGATCTCAAACTGTTTCATTCTCTTTATCAGTATATTTCGGCAATGCAAAACTTGGGTGTCTAGCGAGCTCGAGGCAGTATCTGCCAGCTTCCGGCTATCATCAAGCATTATGCCATGTTCCCTGACGAGCATTTTTGGGAATTTCAATACTTTAAGAATGCTCGAGAGGCAGGTAGAACCAGAAGCGATAACTGTGTCTGCAGCGAACTTCAGAGCGCTCCGTAATGCCGGCTGCGATAGCGTCAAAGGCAATGTCTAGTACTCACGGATCAAAGAAACGGTATGCGGCGTGAGCTTTCTCACCACCATAGCAGTTGCGAGGGATTCTATCCAGCAGTTTTTTTTTATCAGGCTCATCCATTCCAGAGGTGAGCTTGGCCGAGCAGCTTCCAGGATCTTTTCGGCTCTCAACATGATTGAACTCAAAAAAATCCAGTACGGCCCCGAAGTTTGAACTGAGTTAGAGAAGCCGCAATCAGTATACTATGCTATACTATACTAGACCTATGTCAAGATATTAATTCTTCCTCACATGCATTCTTGGTCAAAGCTATCATTTTGCGAAAACCAAACAACCTCCTCCTGGGTATATTGGGAACGATGATGTGGTCTTCGTTCGTAACGTGTCGAAACCAAAAATGACAGCCACTATGCAGGACACCAGGATTGAGCACGTTGTGTAGCTCGACCTTGGATTGGGAAGGATCTGCCATGTCGAGTACGGGTCATATCGGCTCGTGCAAGAGATGAGCAGAAGTGCATTCCTAGTCACAGAACTCAGATTGCATTCGGTCTACGATGTAAATAAGCCAATCGACTCACACCTAGCTACGTCAAGCGAATGGTACCGGATAAAGGTATGTCATGCCTACGGAACCGGTCCGCTAGTGTTATTATTCACTGTAGATATCAGATTCAGTGGGGTCGCCGAAGGAAGCCCGCCAATTAGCGGACTTCGGGTCACTCAAAACTCCGTATTACCTCTTCTAAATCGAGGCTAATTTAACGGCCGTTAGTCCGTAATTCCGTAATTCCGTACTTCCCCTTTCTATGGGGCTGAATGGTGTGGGTAAATGAGCCAACAGCAAAATGCCCTGTTTACTTCCTCTTTCCAGAAAACTTCAAGAAACCCATACTATTGCAGTTTTAATACACAATCGCAAACATTTCTAACAAACCAGTCGGCTTTATTGTGGGGCAATTAGAAGCCGTGCTGAGGCGTTTTAATGAAAAAAAAAATAGTCATGCAAAGTGACATACATCATTGTTAAGAAAAGACTAGTACAGAGTCTTGTAACTAATTTTATTCAATTTTTTTTTTCTTTTTTCGCAGGAGCCACAATTGTCTACCTTCAGGGTGAACTACGACTCTGTGTTACCTAGTGGATAAGCATGGAGATATCGGAGAGGATCTTGAGACTAAACTCCGACAAGCGCATTGGAATAGGCAATGCGAGGGTTGAACTTGGTAGATAGACTGAGAATTTGATGGATACTACGGGTGGCAAAATTGAGCACCTGCTAGTAGAGTGGTAAATACCCGCCACTAGGATCTGTAAGGAGCCTTGACTGTGACATCATGAACCGGGCGTTAATGCTTGTTGCTGCCGACATCCTGGCAGCATCCCGTTGATACAATAAATCAGATGTTAATTTTTTTTAAAAATTTTTTTTTTAAATCATTTAATTCAGTACTTGAAATTTTAATGGATTTGGTCAGAAGGGCTTTGATCTGAACTAGAACGAGGATCCACAACTTATATCCCGCGACTGATGATTCGTTTCCTGTTATCCGAGAGTGTCACAGGCTAGGAGAATCCTTTTGAGCGATGACGTGCTCACTTCTTACAGGTGCCTTTTTTTTCTTTTTTTTTTTTTCTTTTTTTTTTTCTTTTTTTTTTTTAGCAGCACCAGAGGGCCAAATGCGAAGATCCAGCCGAGATTCAAAAGTGGTTCAAGCTCGTGGAGAACACAATCGCCAAATACGGTATCGACCTCGCCGATATCTACAACTTCGATGAGGTTGGCTTTATAATGGGCGTCATTGCAAACGGAATGGTCGTCACAGGCACAGAAAGGCGTGAAAGGCCGAAATTAGTGCAGCCTAGAAGCCGGGAATGGATTACTGTCATCCAGGCGATCAATGCGGAAGGTTGGGCGATCCCGCCGTTCATCATTGGTGCGGGCCAATATCACCTCGCCAACTAGTACCAAGATAGCAACCTCCCGGACGACTGGATTATTGCAACGTCTCCTAATGGCTAGACCGATAATGAGCTAGGCCTTGAGTGGTTAAAGCACTTTGATCAGTGCACAAAGACGCGATCGGTTGGTCGCTATCGTTTTTTAATCCTTAACGGCCACGAAAGTCACCACTCTCTCGATTTTGAGGAATATTGCCAGGCAAACAAGATTGTTACGCTCTTTATGCCGCCTCATTCGTCTCATCTGCTTCAGCCTCTCGACGTCGGGTACTTTAGCCTGCTCAAGAAGGCTTACAGTCGAGAAATCGAGCATCTAATGCGATGCTCCATAACCCACGTTTCCAAGACCGAGTTCTTTCCCGCCTTTTATGCAGCGTTTCAGGCCACCATGACAGAAAAGAACATCAAGTCAGCTTTCAGAGGGGCCGGGCTTGTTCCTCTTGACCCGGAAATTGTGGTTTCGAAGCTTGATGTGCAGCTACGGACGCCGACGCCGGTTGAGGAGAAGGCCGGGCCCTCTACTACTTAGGTTTCAAAGACGCCTAAGACGGTCCTTGAGGCCGAATCCCAGTCTAAATACCTCGATAGACGAATCAGAAGGCATCAAAGCAGTTCGCCAGAGTCAATACTAGAAGCATTAAAGTCGCTTTCCAAGGGAACAAAGGCAACTATGCATGAGCTTGCCTTATTGAGGGCCGAGGTGCGCGATCTTCAACAGGCAAATGAGACACTAAGCCGGCGGCGGAGGGCAAAACGGAGGCGACTACAAAAAGGAGGGGTAATGATAGTAGGGGAAGCAAGGGAAGCAATTGATCAGATGAATGTAGATGGGCAGGTCGAGGGCGAATCGTCGAGAAGTGGTGGTCAAGGAGGGTCGGGGCGGCCGAGGGAAAGGCGCTGTGGAGGATGCGGCAAGACGGGACATAATGCAAGAACATGTTAGATAATTGTTGCGATGTCTGAAGAAGAGTATAGCGACTAGTTTTAATTGATTAGATCATTTGTTGTGCTTTTATAGAAATTTCAATTGAGAAGGGTGAGGATTTTTGATCCACTCACTTGTTTGATCCACTCGCTTATCATGTACGTTATATATAAACAACGTCCGCAACGTTGTGGGTCAGGAGTAAAGAAAAATAGATGGAGAAAGTGTACTGTCAAAAGGGTGCTGTTTACGTAGATAGAGTTAGAAAGGGTTCCCTCCTTTGTGCGGGCTGAAACCGCACGTGCTATGCGAAATAAGAAGGGAGTCCGCCACCGCGAGAAGTCTAGAAATGGAAAGAGATTTTTCGCTTGATGACCAACGTTAACTGTGTGAAACAACCGCCATTGACCGACCGACCGAGTGGCCACATAACGGCGGTTCACTCGCCATGGAGGAGTGAATCAACTCACTCTGTACTGCAACTCGAATAACCCTGATGACTGTATATCAGTGAACCGTCGTGACCCCTGCTCCATTGGTCTAAGAGGCAAGTAAAACGCATATATAGCCGAGTTGGAAACAACAGCAGTAGTCCTTAGGTGTGTACCTAATAGTCTCTGATGTTAAGAGGACAGAAGTGGGCCGGGGCTCTACAGGACAGCTGTATAGTCTTCCCAATGCTAAACCTCGGAAATCGCAAATTCCAGTTGCCGCTATTAGACAAGTTGCTATACCAGAATACACCTAAGATCATAGAATATCGAATCAATGAACATTAAATAGCCCGCATATCAGGCCAGTGCCCACTATCAGCGATTACCATGTGTTGACGCTGGGGGTTGGCCGATGCGCTAGCGACGACTGACTGGAGTTGCCGCTGATACGGCGGCTGACCAGCACAGCAATGGTGTAAGGTCGACGACTCCCTACGCATTCCGCAACGGCACGCCAATATGTCGGTCAGACCCCGCATGGCCTCCGCATGCACTTCAGGATCCTCCGCCATCACTCTGACATGCTGTACTGAACTATAGATACATAATGATGGCACACTCTTCACTCATACCTGCGCAAGGGTCAACCCACCCCAAACGCATTTGGACAGCTTCACTGCTGAACTACGTCAGCCTAGATAGATAGATAGAGTTTATTACGCCCGGAGAACCAGTCTTATAGGGCCAGTAGGTACACTAAACTATTTACGATTCCTCCGCATTGATCCGGTCTACACACAGGAAAGCCCCACTTCTCTTCTTAAGTCTTTTCCGTTCTAGCCTCACTTGACTCTGCTTGACAGGCCTGCTTGAAAGCCGACTTCTCCAACTGTTCAGCATCCTATCTTCAGCAGCTGAAGCATGGTCCGTCAATTTAAGGCTGTTTAATGTTAGTAGTCAACTGTGATGTTAATGTTATGCATGAGGTTATCTTATTAAGGAATGAGTTCCGAAATCTTCGAGATGCAAAAGAGATACTAAGCCGGCGCCGGAGGGCAAAAAGGACTAGAGTACAGAAAGGAGGGGCAATGACTGTACAGGATGCATCGCAAGTAATTGATCAGATGGATGTTAATGCGCAGGTAGTGGCCGAATCATCGAGAAGTGGTGGTCGAGGAAGGTCAGAGCGACCGGGTGGTCGGCGTTGTGGTGTATGCGGCAAGGCCGGGCATAATGCAAGGACGTGTTAGGTAGTGATTGAAACCTCTGGGGAAGAGTATGGTAAGTAGTTTTAATTGATCAGATGGTTTATCATGTTTTTAAATGGATTTAAAGTTTAGAGGCTGGAATTTTTGATCAGCATACTTGGATGATCAGCATGCTTATCAACCACGTTAAGCTATTTTTAAAAAAGATTGGCTTTTAAAGATTATTTTAAAAACCACTTCTAAGGTGAGAAGTAAGGTGACCGGCTCGCTTGCCTGATCGGTTCGCTGATTATATACGTTAGTGTAAACATTTAATGCTATCATCGCTAAGTAGCAATGCAAACCACTGCTCTCATGCAAATGAGAGGTGGCATTCGGTGGTTGTGGGTGAAGTCATACTGCAAGGTAAATTATTAGAAAACCACTTTTGCGGTACTTTTGGGCTTTCAGAAAATGCATGGTAGGATAGATCGTGGATGTGCAGCTTACTACCGGTACCTAATGTGTTACACTATCTGTATGGTCCTCTCAAACTTTATCAACATGTTCAACCCCGGAATCAATATCTTCCTTGGCAACAACGCTTGGCCTCGACGCGAGATAGCCGAGTGGGTACAAAAGGGGCTCGCACGTTATCCTGCAAAAAGAGTTCATCCATGTCCTCAAGAGCAAGCCCTAGATAGCTCCGTTAGTGAAAATGATGGGAAACTGGGACATATAGCTTTGATTGAACGACTTACCTTTGGTTTCCGGGACAAAGAACCAAGCAAACATAACCATAGCAAAACAAAATGAACCATAGATGAAGTAAGTTCCAAACCCGCCACGGCCAAGTGTGGCAAACATGCTTGGTGTGCTCTTGGCGACAACAAAGTTGAACAACCATTGACTGGCGGTCGCCATGCCCATCTGGAGTGCGCGCATACGGGCAGCAGGAATTTCCTAAAAGCTAGTCAGTCACGAGATCGCAGTTTCTCAACCAAAACAACTTACGGAACAGTAGGTCCAAACCACAGGGCCCCAGCCAAACTGATAGACTGCCGCAAAGATGTAAATGGCCACGACAGCGACATAGCCAGCAGCCCCAACGGGAGAATCTGGGCTGGGAGGATCAAATCGGACATAAAACCCGACGTAAAACAAAGCCAGTCCCTGCACAATTGCAGTCCATAGAAGACTCTTCCGTCGGCCGAGAGAGTCAGTTACGAAGAAGATGAAGATAGCACAGGACACCATCTTGACGATACCATAAATGCCGGTGGCGAACAGTCCAGCCGAAGAGGACGACAACCCTACTGATTTGAAGATTGTAGGCGAGTAGTAAGTCATTGCATTGGTACCCGTGAGGTTACTCCACATCATCAGGGTGATGCAGAGGAACGTTCGTCGCCGATATGATTTGACGGTGAAAGCTTCTTTCACTAGAGTCCAACCTGAGCTGTTGGCTGCCAAGGATCGCTCTTCCTCAAGCTGAAGAGAGATGTTCTCCATCTCTTCAACTATATAAGGATGGTCTTGAGGCAGTCCCCTTAGCTTGGAAAGAACCAAGAGAGCCTTGTTTGGGTGCCTCTGGGCAAGGAATCGGGGTGACTCGTTAGCGAACATCATACCGAAGAAAAGGATGATGGCTGGAAGAGCCTGTAAGGCAAGTGGGATGATGTATTGTGCATGCCCTTTGACGTGAAGAAGGCAGCCGTAATTAATCCAGAAGGCGAGCTTACAAGCGGTTAGTAAGGTCCAGCGCAAACTTGTAGGCAGAACTCACAGTCAATCCAGTAACAATGGAGAGCTGATAGAAGCCAGTAAGAAGACCTCGGATACCTCGTGGAGCATTCTCGGATACGTAGAGTGGGTTGACGGTGGACGCGATACCAACGGCGATGCCAGTGATAAATCTGTGATATGTCAGCTCTGCATTGTTTCGATTCGAGGGTAGAATCATGGCTTACCTCCCGATATACATAAGCGAAATATGGCCACTAGCAGCAGCTTGCATGGCGACACCAACGAATACCAGAAGAGACGCAACCATCAGAGAGAGTCGTCGACCAATAAAGTTAGCCAGCCACATGGAAATGATACACCCAAGAAATGAGCCAGCTTGGATGGTCGAAACGATATTCGAGGAAAGGTTGGCAATTTCGGTCGCAGGTTTGTCAGTCAGACCATATTGTCTGCGTTGCCTGTTAGTTCATTCAAAGCTGGAGATTCAGGTGGCGCTAGTCACTCTTTGAAAGTAGGCATAGTCAGGACACCCCCCATAACGCCCATGTCCATCTGGATTGATTAGCTTAGACTAATGAACAAGGAATAAGGCCGTCGGGAGTATATATTTACACCGAACAGAAGTGCACCACCGCATGCCTATCACGAATAGTCAGTAACCAAACTTCACGAAACTCAATGGCGGTGGCAAACTTACAATCAGACTAACCACTACAGTCCTCACATTGTAAATCTCTGGAGGGTCATTCTTGGTCGCATCATTGCGAACAAACCTTTGCAAAAACATGATGAAATGAGATAGCGTGTTGAATCGGAGTGCTCAGGATACTGATCAATGCCATATTTTACGACGAGAGCGTTGCCTTTTAACTATCTCAACCCTAAGCCCAGCCACGAGTCAGTTCTAGAGGCCGAAAATATGTCTTGGGTCGCGATGGCAATAGACGGCGGAAAACAAGTCAACCCCGCAAACGTCTCTTAGAGACAGCGCCATCTACCGAAACCTTATGCCAGGCCTGGACTTGCATACCCGCACTTTTCTTCTTTCCCCGCATTATTGAGATCGCGCTCGCTCCGGGGAAGATGGTCATTAGCATGTGAGTACTGGGGAAGGGCGGCTGTAGACGGAATATGACGTATATGAGCTGGACAATTCCCTGCATTGTCATGAAATATCCATTGCCTAGTGGTTGATTAGCAATTGGGACTTGTTTTCTATTAACATTAGTCAGATCAATCAAAAAGCGGCAGACACAAAAACATCGGCTTTAGTAACAAGATAACCTTTCCAGGGATCTATTGCGGTCTTGGCCATATAATTGTGTCTTTATGGAGCCCCGCAGCTGTATGGCAACAGCTTAGAAGCACCAAGCCAAGCGCATTCCAGCGGATCAGTCCCAAAATCTTGAGATACGGCCGATAAGGCTGGTGATGCAAGAATTATAATTAGAGGGATGACAGCGAGGCCACAATGAGGAAAACTTTCATGGAGACTGGCCCACAAAGCAGAACTCAAGATTTCAAGCATAATAGCACAAAAGAAACTTAGCAGCCAATGCAAACACTTCTTTGAAATGAACGGTGATCTTCTCAAGCGGTCCAAGACTTCTGGCCTAATTAGAAATTTTAGAGCACTATTTGCAACCAACTAGAATGAAATCATCAATACACGTAGATGTGAAACCCTGTACAGAAAAACCCAAAATTTTGATGCTACGATTTTCGCGAACATTTATTCTTGTTACTTCCTGTTACGAAAACCCTTCTTTTAACGCTAAAACCATTACAAGCCATCTAAAGGCCTGTAGACCTTCATCCATCGCTAGAACATGTAAGCATATCATAAGAAGTCACAGTTTGTTTCGGGCAACTTACAGTGTCATAAGGCTTCTCTGGGTCAACAAATCTTACGTCCGTTGCAAGACGAATCTTGTTATTGGGGTCTCGGTTCTTGCAACTGGCATGAACCATGTAAGGATTGTGGAAAATCACATCGCCAGCCTCATACTCAGCAATGAGCCACTTTCTTCGTGCCTCCTTGTCATAAGTAACTGTGTCTCTGCTCAAAAAGCCACCGTCATTCATGTTCTTGTTGAATGCGCTAACTCGTTCCTCATCTGTCAAGTTGTGTGCGTTCGCGGCAAAGTCGTCTTCGGTCTTCTTTCCGATGTCGGTTGAACCTTGCAGATACATCAGACCGCCTCCTTCAAGGGAGACGTCACCGATGGGAATCCAGGCTGTGAGACTTGTAGGAGGGCCTGCTCGAAGGTACATCTGATCAAAGTGAACAGGCGTCAGCTCGCTGTTGGGGACAAACGCCCGGAGCATTGTGCGTTGCAGCATATGAGGGCTGTTCCAGCCGGTGAACCTGCGGACAAAGTCACGGAGCTGCTCGTTCTTGCAGAACTCCACATAGAAGTCAGCCTCGTGGGCTGAGACCATAAGTTCAACGTATCGATCGCTCTGGGGATCGTCTTTGAGACCAAAGAGGCGGCGCAGGTTACCGGGAGGGAGATATTTACGTGGGTCGGCTCCGGAGTAGATACCATCGACAGGATCACTTCCTTCTTGGAGAAGGCCGCTTGGGGCCATGTGCGTGAAGTAGTCGCGGCGACAGGCGAGGGAGATTTCTTTGTCAATGCAGTCTTTGACCTGCAAACAGATGGGTGAGTGATGCGTTTTGACATGGTTATAGGCTTGGTTTGTTTACTTACAAAGAGGTAACCATCTCTTTCAAATCGCTCATGCATCACCTCCAATGGCGTGTCCATGGTTGTTGGCTGGAGGTAACCAATTGTCTCAAGTTCCATGGGACCATAGTTGGATTCAAGACTTAGAGTAGTTGGATCGGCGGGATGATAGTGGCCATATGGATCTTGCGAGGCTGCATTTGAAGTCTTCAGCTTGTGAACTGAAGAAGTTGTAGAGTTCTCTGTAGGAAGAGAGTCGATACGACTGGGAGCCATTGTGGTGCTTGATGAGTCGAAGGATTGGGAGAGTAGTTAAAGCCAGTGCCGCTAAGACAAACTAAGAGGTTATTGCACCTTATGACGGGTAACTCACTTATCAATTGATGAGTAGTGATGGTGATCTTTTATCTAACAGAAGGCAACTCAAACTATCAGTTTGTTTCCTCGCCAGACCCCGTTCGAGTACCCTCCATGTAGCCAATTGCAATTTGCATGATTGCGTTTTTAATGCAGTTCGAATTGAACCATCGAATGTTGGAATAATTGGGAGCTCCCCCCTCACTTCAGGGTCACATCACAAAGTCCTAGATTGAAAGTTGAAAGTCCTAGATGGAATCGCATGGGATATAAACCCCTAGGGAGCTCTCACCATAACAATAACAATAACAACCTTAATTTTATCAATCACACCCAGCATCACTGCGCAATTCGACAACATCGAATCGTAGCTTCTAATGCTCATCCACACGGACAAGATGACTTCATGCCAAGAATGGCCCGTCTATAGCCGTCTAAAGCCTAGCGCCATCTGACGGCAGCAGATGGTTATAGAAGCCCCAGGTTTCCCCGCAATGCAGAAATCCTGGGGCAACGCAGCCTTTGTTACAGCAGAGTAAACTGAGTCCACTTCTTCTTTCAATTGATCCCGGCCGACCCCGGTTTTAGCCGACATATCCACCCTTCTCACGGCTATAGACGATTGGTCACGAGACTCGACTGGTCATGACCAAAGGTTTAGGCATAAGGCAGTACCGATCATGCGTCAGATGCCGCTCGCGAAAGACGCGTTGTGATCTGTAGGCTACCCTCGTCTTTACTTGTTTAAAGTGCATTCTCGGCCAGCTAATAACTGACCAACTACAGAGGCTCTGGGAGCGACCCTGGCAAACCTCCCTGTGTAAAATGCCTTCGAGAGGGTGCCGAGTGTGTTCTCGCAGGTTCCCGCAGAGGTGGTGACTATTCACATCATCGACGTCCACGCCGAACCACGCACAGTAGACAACCAATAGCAGCACTTTCGGTGTCTTCGAGCGACCATATACCACCACGACAGAACAACACCAGCAAGACCACAGAAGATGGAGTTCAGGACAAGCTACAGAATCCCAGTGATGCTTTACTGCTGCTTGCACATGCAGCCAGCCAGCCTGAAGATGGAGTCGGCTTAGATAATAATCAACATACACCTGATGAGTACGAGGGCCTCACAAATGGGACAGGGGTAATACCATTAGTCTTGTCAAAGCAAACACCTCAACTTAGCCGTTCACTACCGGAACCAGTCAGCGAAACAACAGTCGATGATTACCCTCTAATCAGTGATGGGACTCTTGATGCTGTCCTCCTTGTGCAGTTGTTAAGACAGTAAGCCAAAACTCTCTCAAGCCCAAAATAACTAAAGATCTACCCGAACACAATTCTAGACCCGGATTCTGAAAGAATTGGTGCAAGCACGATGCTAACCGGGCCATAAAGTTATGCGGATAATTACCACCACTTCTTCCCTCTAGTCCCAACAAAAGTCTTGAGACCAGAGCACATCCTCGACACAATAAGAAACAACCCATTTCTTCTTACTGCCATCCTCATCGTTTCCTCAAAGGATCGCCCGGATCTTGCAGAAACCCACAAATCCATCTGGGAGTACATGAAAAGCCTTATCCTAAAGGTAGTTCTAGGAAAGAAATGCGTCCGCAAAGTCGGGACTGTCGAAGGTTTATTGCTAATGGGCGAATGGACTCTGCACAGTCTAGATCAAGTCGATGATGGCGACGAAGCTTCTGCCTGGTTAATCGTTGGCCTGGCTATAAGACTCGCATATTTGCTACGCTTAGAGGATAGTGGCTTTAAGAGTGACGATGCTGAGCTTGACTCCATTCATATAGAGAGACTTGTTTGGACTTGTAAGTCAACCTTTCTTCTAGTGAAATGGACAAGATCAGAGTCAAGCTCACATTTACCTTGTTAGTCACGTATCTGTCAGACCGTCAGATATCGATCCGAATGGGACAAGCGTTCTGGTGCAGAGGTCCCGCTCTCTCAGCACGCTTCACTGCTCGAGACTTTCCAGCCTTACAGCCTACACGCCCTCGCGATGAAGACTTTGCTTCGTTCATTCAAGCACAAGTTGAATTGACAACCCTCTTCGGAAACGCCCACGACATCCTCTTTGCGTCAAGGTCCAGGACCTCTGAACTTATGATGCGAGGTGACTACACAAAATACGTTGATGATACGACAAAGGCTATGTATGCTTGGCAGCATGCCTGGACTTCCCTCGCTGTCTCACCTCATCTTAAAAGTTGCTTGAACCTCATGCAAGAATACCTGCGTTTATATGTAAACGCCTTTGCCTTCCAAGCTGTCATCTATCGCGCTTCTGTCAATAACGATTCCAATTCTGACCCTTCGGATGGCTCGCGGTCAAGGGCTTCCAAGATATTTCCGGACTCTGCGATGGCAAGCCCTGATGCGCGACACATATACGAAGCCGCAGACGCTGCTGAGGCCTTAATCAGAATCGTAACAGATGATATTCATCCTGAGAAGTATCTGCGTTATATGCCAGCGCGCTTTTACCTGTAAGTGAGCTCAATACGTAACTTACAACTGCTAAGTACGACAGTTACGAAATTCACTCTTCTGTCTTCTTGTACAAAGCCCACGCCTGCGGCGCCATCTCTTCTGGGAATCACGCCCACGTGACATCTCTTATGGAACGCTTCATCTCAGTTTTAAAAGCTGCTGCTCTCGATGACAACCATACCGCAGCGTCATATGCGAGGCTTCTAGACAGACTATGGTCCAGACGAACCCACGGTTTGTCAATGAGCAATGGGATCATGAACAACAATACCGAGTTGGGACTAGGGCATCGGGAGGTGATAGATTCATTACCGACGCTAGCGATGGATACTACCATGTCTCAAATGTTGTTTTTTGACGATTTTGGCTTTCAACCGCTTGAGTGCACCGATGTGATGGATGGGCTACTCTCAGTGCCATTTGTTGCCTCGTGGGATCCTACGACGTTTCCAAATATCATAACTTGAGAAACCCTACTGTACCAATTACCTCCCGTATCAGGTCCTGATACACGAAATCGTGGCCCGTACACGCAACGCAGCCCTGTCACGGCAGATCAGATGGTTTAATAACAGTAATTTCCCCCTAGTTATGTATAGGTTATCTCCTTTCGAATCTTCTTTCTTACTACTTTGCGATTAAGCAATAAAGTTCTAAATATGGATGGTTGATGATAATATCTTTTCCCGCCCCCAGTTCTTAATCGATCCAAGATAATCATTGGCAGGCGATTTAAGTCAAATCCTCCATCAAATTGGGCATGCGGGTCAAGGCGCTAAGCCATGTATTGCCTCAAGCGTGATTCTGCAAGTGCATCTTGTAAGAGTATCCTTTGTCTGACTAGGTCATATGCCGCGAAATTCCATGCTTAAAAGTGCATGAGACTTGTGACGCATTTAGGGCGGCAGGAGTCGCGGTAAATGGCGGTGGTTGATGCGGCTGTGTTGTGCTTTTGTCTGCCGAACCTGGGCCAATCTACCCCTCACGCGTGCTATCCGGCTTCCTTTCTATTCCCTCTCCTCGCTTCCTCGTCTTTCTTAATTGCTTTGATAGAAGATCATTGACGGTTAACTAACTTATTAGCGATTCCCGGTGACTAGGCCCCTCAAAGGACCACTAAACCGCCTAACATGTCTACTCTAACGTGCATGATAAGCATGCCGGTCAAACAAGCTTGCCGGTCAAAAATCCCTCAACCTTTCATCTTCCTACTTAATCAATCAATTCTCAACCATTCAAGATGCCACGATCAAATAATGAGGCAAATATCCTTCTTGCGCTTCAAGCCTATCGAAATGACCCAAAATTAAGTCTCCGACGCGCCGCAAAGATCTATCAAGTCAAGTATAGTACTCTCTTTGACCGAGAGAATGGCGTCACTGCTCGTTGCGATTGGATCCCCAAATCTCGTAAACTATCCGATCTAGAGGAACAGATCATTGTTCAGTTCATTCTCGACTTGGATTCGCGAGGATTTCCCCCACGACTGCGTGGTGTTGAAGAAATGGCCAACCGACTGCTCGCTGACCGCGACGCGCCACCTGTCGGCAAGCGCTGGGCTTCCAACTTCGTCAGGCGACACAAAGACCTCAAGACGCGTTTTCTCCGTAAGTACGACTACCAGAGAGCCAAATGCGAAGATCCGACTATTATTCGCGATTGGTTCAGGCTTGTGGAGAACATAATCGCGAAGTATGGTATCAACCTTGCTGATATCTACAACTTTGATGAGACTGGCTTTATGATGGGTCTGATTGCAAGCGGAATGGTTGTCACAGGCGCAGAAAGGCGTGGAAGACCGAAATCAGTCCAGCCCGGAAATCGGGAATGGGTTACAGTCATCCAGGCTATCAATGCGGAAGGCTGGGCGATCCAGCCGTTTATCGTGGTCGGGGCAATATCACCTCTCCAGCTGGTACCAAGCAACCTCCCGGGCGATTGGGCTATCGTCACGACCAAAAATGGCTGGACCGACAACGAGACGGGCCTGAGTGGATCAAGCACTTTGATCGGCACACAAAGACCCGATCAACCGGTGGCTATCGCCTTCTGATCCTCGATGGGCATGAAAGCCACCACTCGGCCGACTTCGAGGCATATTGCGAGGAGAACAATATCATCACGCTCTGTATGCCCCCTCATTCGTCTCATCTACTCCAGCCTCTTGATGTCGGGTGCTTTGGACCGCTCAAAAAAGCCTACGGCCGGGAAATAGAGCATTTGATCAGATGCTCAATAACCCACATTTCAAAGACCGAGTTCTTTCCAGCGTTTTACGCCGCCCACCAAGCCGCTATGACAGAAAGCAATATCAAGGGAGGTTTTAGAGGGGCCGGGCTTGTTCCTTTAGACCCGGAAAGTATTATATCAAAGCTTGATGTGCAGCTACGGACTCCAACACCTGTGGGGGAGGAGGCGAACCTCCCCGACCCTTGGGTCTCAAAGACCCCAAAGACCGTCCTTGAGGCTAGCTCTCAGTCTGAATACCTCAAAAGGCGAATTAGAAGGCACCAGAGCAGCTCCCGGCATCTATTCTTGAGGCACTTGAATCATTTTCGAAAGGAACGAAGGCAATAATGCATCAGATAGCATTACTGAAGTCTGAGAACCAGATCCTTCGACAGTCAAATGAGGTACTTAGCAAGCGGCGCAGAGCAAAAAAGAACCCGCCTGCAGAATAGAGGGAAGATGACTCTAGGTGAAGGAAGGGAAGCAATTGATCAGATGGATGCCAATACGCACGTAGCGGCCGAATCGTCGAGAAGTGGTGGTCAAGGAGGGTCAGCGCGACCGAAGGAAAGGCGTTGTGGAACATGCGGCAAGACCGGGCATAACGCAAGGACATGTCAGATAGTTGTTGCGATGTCTGGGGAAGAGTATAGCAATTAGTTCTAATTGATTAGATGCTTTGTTGTGTATTTATTTTAATTTCTAGATTGAGGGTGATAATTTTTGACCGGCAAGCTTGTTTGACCGGCATGCTTATCATGCACGTTACTGGAAAGGATTGTGCTACTAAAACCCGAGATCTGCCTCGCATAAATGATCAAACAGTTCGAAACAGACCTCTTTGATAAGAAAAAGGCCGCCTTCCACTCAAATAAGCGCCAATTATGTGACCCCCCCCTAATATCCAGCGGCTGACGGCCGAAATTGACCGTCGTGTTGCAGGAAATGTCAGTGGTGGCTGTTGTTTTGGAACCCGTCGCGTCAACATTTACATCTTAGAGGCTGTCCAAGCCGTCACCTTGAATTTATTTCTAAAACCTCCTGAATTAGGCATTAGAAGCAAGATATTAGCTATTAGTGAAGATGGTTTGCGTGGCGAGATTAGCAGAGCAGGTATATGAGCCGAAGGCTGTCTAGACGTAACCCACACATCTAACTTGTTGTAAATAGAGAATTCATGTATACTCGCTTCCTGTACCGGCACACAATACCCTATACTACAATCACGTATAGCTCGAAATGTGTTTCCTAAAAGGAGATTACATCGAGTAATTGGTTATGCGTAGTATTTAAAGCCCGAATAGTCGTTTGAGAACTTATGTCATAGGCGCAAAAGATGAGCACATGATCCAGTTAAGTGCAAGCAAAGAGTCAAAGAAAGTCGAGTACATGCAAGAAATTATTTATGTTAATAACCGCTAAGAAACAGGAGCAAATCCGAACAAAGGAACTTTCTGGCTACATGATACCTATCATATCGAAGGAAATTTCAACTACCATTCATGCCTGAAAGTGAGCTCCATTACCCTTATCTCTTTCTTCCCAATCACCATCCATTTATCCCCATCCTTCATCTGCTGGCCTCTTCCCATTGCATAGCGCTTGTAGTAGTCTGTCCCGCTACAATCTTCCAACGCGCACACTCCGCCAGCCCAATCAATGGGGGGCATTTTTCAGCGTACATAAACACAGTCAGCTCAAGAAGCTCGGGAAATATATGTTTAACAAGCATTCTAATCGTATTCCCAGCTCCTTGATGATACGTCCAGCTAGCGCTGACAGCCAATCTTTGCAAACCTTTTCCCTTCGGATCACGAAGACTCAAGCCAGATAGTAGTCGCGACATTCTGCGGTAGTCCAGATCACCAAGTACAACGAGGGTATCAATCGCAGGATTAATATATAACACACGATTCAAGTCGTTTATGCTATCGCCAGCATGCTCATATAGCGCAACAGTCGCAAGGGGGAGCTTGACGGGATAACAATCCAATGCGGCGGATCTCGCCTCGGAATTTACTGACAGTGCAACAGGATTTTTACATCGGCTTTGCCATTTTGGCACACAGATCTGCGTACATCAGTCCAACCAGGCTGTCCATAATTTGCCTTTACATTTATACCCTCCCAGTTCGCCCCAAGAGTATCACCTTGAACGTGGGGCCGCATGAAATTCCTGTACTTTTAAGTTTCCTTCGACCCTCACCATCAACGAAAAACCATCTGTCAGCTTGTTTGTTTTCTCATCTACTCGCATTGAGAGAGAAAGGCTTATCAGGAAATATGGCTGAATTTGTTTTCGAAAATGAGGACTTGACTACCCTCAAGGGTAATGTTATCGTCGTCACAGGTACGCAAAATACTGTCCGCCTCGGCTCCCCACACTCATCCCCAGGTGGTCATGCTCATGCATGGGTTGACTATACACGTCTTAGTTACGTCGGCCTCAGTTAACATTAAAACTCTTTCAATAGGCGGTTCATCTGGTATAGGATTGGCTACCGTGGAGCTACTTCTATCAATCGGAGCCTCGGTAGTCTATGGTGATGTCCAGGCTCCAGAAAAGGAGATAGCAGGCGCATATGAGTTCATCAAAACAGATGTAACTAAATGGGAAGAGTTATTTGCGCTGTTTAATAAGGCGAAGGAGACACATGGCCGCATCGATCATGTTTTGCCAACGCCGGCATTGGCCCACGCGCCGATTACTTGTCTATTCAACCGCTTACCAATCTGATGGCACAATAAACTGTCGGGACTTATGCATAACCCGTGTCCGCCGAGAGCGTCCCATGTCTTTGCACGCCGAAATTTACGGGTTCCGTGCCTACAGGGGTTTGAGCAAGTGTAAATAGATCTTTGGAGTGGCGAAGCGGAGACGAAACTTACCCCGGTATATCCCTGCTTGCAACGAGATGAGTCGCTAATGGCGTAGTACTCATCAAGGTTCTAGGAGGTATGGTGATTGTGTTCATAACCATAGGCCGTAAGGATTACGAGGTTTAGTATCTTTTTAATGTATTGGCAGAGCTTTGCTTTGGGACGCTTATCCTACTTTTTAAGAAATCTTGCAGGGAATCTGATAATTTACATCTCGGAGTGGTCTGCTTGCAATATACCAAGATTGATTAGTTATACCAGGCTACATGATTTTCTGAACGACTATCGTATAATAGTTCTAAGCCTAGCAACCCTTCGATTATCGGTAGTCAAACAGTGTCAGGTTTCCGACAGGCAGGGGGTTCGATGTATCAAGACATGACACCTCTTTTGTATCCTCTTTCAGCCACGCTACTACTCGAGGTGGGGCTGCCACTATTCAAATAGCAGCTGGATATTTCTCTCGGTGATGATACACTTTATCCTTGCGCAACAGTCTGGCCGACGACCACGGTGGGCTTTGCCGTGGTGAAGTTCTTCACATCATCATGAATCGCCTTTGCTTCCGCTGAAGCGCCAGCTTTCTGGAACGCAGCAAGGCTGTCCCATCTGAGGATAGAGTAGACCTGGTACGGGCTTTCCCCTCCCAGCTTAATGACCTCCCAACCCTTGAGGCCTTCCGGTCCCCAGATTCTGTAGCCAGTATTAGCCATGTTTTTAAAAACAGAGTCAGAGCCATGATCTGAGTGGGGGCTTACCTCTCCGCTAGCGGCAGATGTGTTTTTTCATAGTATGCGATATCGAAGTCGTGGCCGACAGGGTACTGAATTACGATGGTTGCCATTGGGTTGTTGTGAGGGGCTATCTAGCCGAATGCCCAACAGAAAATGACAAAAATCGTGAAAGAGATGAAAGAATTGACTGGGAAGCAGAGGACACGCTGAATGTTAAAAAGGTAGAGAAGTGCGTTAGTCCCAGCAAGATAAATATATGCAGTCGAACTACTCGGATGGAAGAAGTAGAGTGAGTTGAAATGGCCGAGCAAGCCGAGGATTCTATGGTGTCTTGTCCTCCACTTACGCAGTAACCGAGAGGCTTGTTTTGAGCCTAACTCAACGTCGGGGAAGTAGTTAAACCACTTATGAGATCATTTACTAACTTACCCCCAGGTTCTTTTCATAATGGGTCCGACATGGCCGGGAACCTAATCCTCTCCGAGATGCCGTTGGATTGTTTTAGTGTAGAAGCTAGGAGCGAGATCCTTCTTCACCACCAAATTGAGTGATTTGTGGACTTAATAGCGTCATTACTAAGGCCTTTGAAATATGCCAAGGTTACGTTACACGTGTGGAAACAAAAACGCTATTTTCTTTCTTCCGGCAACAAGCCTAAAATTTCCGGCTTCCTTCCGGAAGCTTCACTCCCTTATCCGCGTGTGAGCCGGAAGTTGGAGCCCCGGCATGTGATGCCGGATCTCTTGGCGGCCATTGGATCGGAGAACGATCGTTCAGCTCACTTTGGATGCGGGGTAATTTAAGCTTTCAAGTTTTTTTTGCTTGCTTATTCAGGACTCGGCAGGAGAGGGAGGCCGGAAGACGCTTGCGTCGGAATCCGGGCTTCTCGGGAAAAAGCGCCACCTCCCGAACTTTGCTCGAGGGTCTTCCCAACTTGGGGTCTCTTCTGATCCGGACTTCCGCCATGGCTAGCTTGGTACTCCCCTGCATCGCTACCCAAAACTGCTGAGCGGTGGCAGATTCTCTTTGTTGATCAATCCCAACGTGCGATATAACCACGGACCGACTTGATCATACATTCACGTGAATCAGTCGGCGCAGGAAGCACCTTTGAAGTAATTTGTATCTTTCCTGTGATCTGCCCTATCAACGAGACAAGAGTATTTCATTATCACTCCCAATCTCAGCAATTCCGCCACCAACATGAAGGAATTCGAGTACAATGTCCTTCCAAGCCGAGTCATCTTCGGCTCTGGCGATGTCAGAAAGCTTCCGGCCGAGATCAAACGTCTCAGTGTTTCTCGACCACTCCTGCTCTCAACGGCCAGAAAGAGTTACTACGCAAATCAGTTGTCTGATATCATCCAAGCCGCCTCCATCACTGTAGCTGGCACCTTCCCCCACGCAAAAGAACACACGCCGACTTCTGTGACTGAAGAAGCAGCCGCCCTCTTCGACTCAGTAGCAGCCGACTGTGTAGTTTCAATAGGTGGCGACTCAGTAGTCGGTCTCGGTAAAGCCATCTCCATTCGCACAGGAGTGCCTCATATCAGCATACCCACGACTTACTCAGGCTCGGAAATGACATCTATTCTCGGCGAAACACACAATGGCAACAAGACCACACGATCGGATCCGAAGATTCTGCCTGCAGTTGTCATTTATGATGCAGATTTTACAATGACGCTACCGCCCGCAATCTGTGTTACTTCTGGGATAAATGCAATTGCTCATGCGATGGAGGCGCTCTACGCCAAGAATGCCAATCCGATCACTTCAATGCTTGCACTTGAGGGCATAAAGGCATTGGCAGAGGCTTTACCTCTAATCGTTCAGAACCCAGAGTCAAGAGCTCCAAGAAACCAGGCTCTATATGGCGCTTGGCTTTGTGGTACTGTCCTAGGCAGCTCATTTATGGGGATTCATCACAAACTTTGCCATGTGCTTGGGGGATCGTTTGCTCTTCCTCATGCAGAGACACACACCATCGTGCTGCCGCATGCGTTGTCCTATAATGCACATGCCATCCCTGAGCAGATGGCCAAGTTGGCTACTGTCCTTCCCGGAAGCAATGGAGATGCGCTGAACGGTCTACAGCTGTTATTGAAGAAGTTGCAAGCGCCACGGGCATTGAAGGATTTTGGAATGAAGGAGAGCGATATTGAAAAAGCGACCGAAATTGCTACATGCAATCAATACCCGAATCCGCGAGCTTTGGAGGCGAGGTGGATTTGCGAACTTATCCGACGAGCTTGGGCTGGGGAAAGTGCACAAGCAAATCTTTACAGTAAATGAATCCTGACCGAGATTCCAATTTTCTATGTAGAATCTCCCCGTGGCCCTACACTCGACTGTATCAGCATCACATTTTAGATCATTTAAAAATCCTCTAAGCCTCTCTCTGCTCTTTTACGATTTGTTGCATGCCCTTGGGATCATGGTCACGATTGAATGCAACAATAGCAAGGGGAAGATTGCTCATTTAATCATACAGCAGTGGACTTCATTAATTTAATTATGATTTTCTTAAACAGTCGTGGAGTACATCAGCAGCCTTGTCTATAGGCCGGCGAGTGAGATCTCTCCATATATGATGATCATGTCCGACGCAAGGCTATACATACAAATCGATCCTTACTCATCTAATCCCCTGTGTGAGCGTATCTATGTAGTTTTCTCACAGGGTTATTACGTAATGCGGTGCATCATACTAGCAGGCTCTAGAGGATGGACTGAAGTAGAGAGAGGATGGTATTTCTTGACTGGGAAACCTTTAGAGAGAATGACTGCGTTAACACCTAGGTAACCGATGAGATAGCTGCACCTCTCTTTTCGAGGATATGAGGGCCGGGCCAGATCTGGGAGTACACGAGTAGGATAACAAGGAGCAGTAGTAGGCATTGTGTTCCGATACATGGTTACACGTCTCATGTTCAGCCTGTAACACAATTGGACCCTTATTTCCTTAGCCCCACTGAATTGAGTGGATGAATGAATTTAATTTATTCCACTGGGGAGGATATGCCTCATAGGGTCCGCAACGTTAACCGGCTGAGTTCTTGTTTACCTCGCAACACTGATCTATCGCACTAGCTTGCCCACGGCACGCCTTTGGGATCCACAAAGCTCTGCCCATCTTCCCTCGTGAAAGTCCTTAGGTACCTGGTAACTCTGGCCAACAAACGGGGCCCTCCCCTATGTCACCGCCGTTCTACAGAGCGGCCTCGGGGTGGAGTTCGGTGGCCGAGGTAAGGATTCGACTCCACGTGGTATCATTCAGCTCGATGATGTTCCCATCGGGGTCCTTGAGGTAGGTATACTTGGCAGGATCGCTAGGCGCCCACCCCGCTGGGGCCGCGAAGCTCTCACCTCCTGCAGCGACCGCACGCGCCAGTGTCGCTTCGACGTCATCGACGGAAACGGCGAAGTGCATGAACGAGGCCTGAGGCTGCGGAACGCCGATGGTTGGGTGGGCGTCCGGCACGAATTGGATGAGTTCGAGGCCGAACCCGTCAGCCAACTCGATGAAACCGATCAGGTACTCAGTGTCCTTGAGACCGAAGAACAGTTCGGTGAACTGCCTGGTGTTGCAATAATGGTTGAGGACCTTCTTAGCGTTGAAGGTCTCCATATAGAAGCGTGTGGAGCGCTCGATGTCGGAGACCCGTATGGCCAGGTGTTGGGCATGTACCATGATGACTAATCTCCTTTGAACTGCGCTCAGGGTGACACCGTGTGTGCAACAGCTGGAACGACGATGCTATACAATAACGCAGATTAGAGTGTGAGCATAGTGTGAGCAGTACAAGAGGTAGATACCTGATGGATTATTATAAATAATATGGATAAGCGCTGTGATTACTAAATAAGTAGTATATTTAGTAATGAGCTCCCTTGATTGTTAGATAAATTTCAAGATTTAGAAGGCAGGAGGGAAGGCCACTTTATATAGATAAAAGTAGATCTAAAAAAGGTACTAAAGCTTTTGCTGACAAATTCATAGATGGCCCGAGGGGAAAGACGCGCATATCGGTTTTGTCGTGATTATCCCTTGAGTTGTGTTAAACCTCCCGGCCGTACCGAGCCCCACATCCCCCATGTGTCAGGAGGTACACGAGGGGAACGTAGTGATGCGTCATTAATTGATTCCGCCTCTATCACCATACAAATCATTTCGAATTAATTAGTGACTTCCCAATCAATACCTATAGAGATATTTGCAGAGGCGCTCAACGCGTATGATGATAGTAGCTTCATCAACGAGGATAATAGCTGTCAAGAGCATGAGGGTAATAGATAGGCTAAATTAGGAAAGGGGGGGGGGCAACAGGTATCTTTGACATGGCGCATTTTAATTGGCTGCAACCCCCTGCCGTGACCTGACAGGAGGTTCAACACAACTCAGGGGATAGAAAAACAATACGAAACGAAAATAGCTTAGCGCAAAGGCCCCTCTGGGGTTTGTCCCCCCTCGGCGAAATAAAATCCATTCCTAGGTTACTTAACTATAGACCGGGAGTATACTAGACTAATGGCCTACCGGCCGTAATAGACTTGTGTGTGTGTGTATACTAGACTATGGAAAATGATTGTGGTGTTGAAAAATTTAGTGCCTATTGCCCTCTAGAGTGTATCTAAATGCCCGGTTTTTGAAGTTTTAGAGCCTGGCCGATTTAAGCACCAAAGACCTTGACACGCTCCTCAAGGGGCTGGAAGGTCTTGTCACGCGCCTCACCCGTCTTGCCGCCGAAGACAAGCTGGGCGTCGAGCTTCCAGGTGGCGGGAATACCCCAGGTCTCCTGGACCTTGGCGTCAATGAGGGGGTTGTAGTGCTGTAGGTTGGCACCAAGGCCCTCAGCCTCAAGTCCGGTCCAGGTGAGGTACTCCTGGATGGCAGCGGTCTGACCAGCCCAGTGGGGGAACTTGTCCCCAAAGGCAGTGAACTTGGCGGCGTACTCGCCGACGACGGTCTGGTCGGAGAAGAAGAGGACGGTACCGGCGGCGGCCTGGAACATGCTGAGCTTCTGCTCGGTGGCGGGGTAGGCGTCGGCGGGGAGGATGGCCTTTAGCGCATTCTTGGCGATGTCCCAAAGCTTGGTGTGCTCGTCGGCAAAGAGAACGACAACACGGGTGGACTGATTGTTGAAGGAGGAGGGGGTCTGGAGGGTGGCGTCGTTGACAATCTCCTGGACACGAGCGTTGGAGATGGGGAGCTCCTTAGTGAGAGGGTAGTAGGAGCGGCGCTGCTTGGCCAGCTGGAAGAGGAGATCGGCGGAGAGCTTGGAAGCCATTGCGATTGAGTTGTGGGGAATAGTTGAGAGTTGTAAATGGGGGAGTGTGTGTAAGTAGACGCGTGGTGAGTGTAGTGAGGGAAGAAAGAGCTCGACGAATGGGAAGATGTTGTCTTTTATAATTCTAAGCCGCCCTCTCGCAGTTTCTACTTTACCCCCCTTCCAACATACTCAGCCCCGCCTTCGTCAAGGGGTCTCCTCTGTCAAACGTGGGACCCGGAGCCAAGATAGACTCCGGTCTGGCCGGAAAGTCGCAGGTATCGGTGTTTGGTCCTCCACATTCTCCGCTTTCGCCCTGACCACTTTCTTCCCGAGAAAGGCTCGTTTAACTTGGTTGGCTACGTACATGTGTCTTGTAAGCTATTACTCATCCCTGGCAACGTCACCTCCGATTATGCATGGACTCAGCGGCTCCAGACATGCGAGTCAAGTGATTCAGTAGACTAGGTAAAACCCAGCTGGATTAGCCTAGATAGAAATGAGGCGTGCCCCGCATTGACACACTGAGCATTCCTCAAGACAGATAAGCTTTGTCAGGATTTTATAAGCGGGGTTAGCTTCGGATTGACAATAGAGTCCGGAGTATCCAGCCACCTCGATCGTTTTTCCGGGGAAGTCCGAGTATCCAGCCACCTCGATCGTTTTTCCGGGGAAGTACGAAGTACCTAGCCACCTCGAGGTAGAGCTAAGTTGTTTTTCCGGGGAAGTACTTTGTGAGTAAAGTATGACAAAGGATGACAAAAGGTGATTTTGGGTTTGCATGACTGTTCGACACCTAGCTGCATTTAAGCCGGTAGAGGCGGTGACCAATCATCATAGAAGCCGGATACTGATTCGGACTGTCGAGGAACGCGTCTCCCGTGGTTCCGAACACCACAGAGATCGACACTCCGGGCGAAGCAACGTGTATTTGTTTTCTTCACCGCCTTACTACAGACCGCCGCGGCTGTCCCCAGAAAGCGTAAAATATAAACATCCCTCATGGTGACATAGACGATATATATATATATATGTTGGACCAAACCCTCCAAAATCCACAGGACAGAGACCGACTCGCCCCAGACATCCATCCCAGAAATCGTCATGAGTGAGGAACTAATCGATCAGGCATTGTCTATGCCACGCGAGCCTCCAACCGGCATTGATGTTTTAGTTGTGGGTGCTGGCTTAGCCGGCCTAGGCTTTGCTATTGAAGCCTACCGCAAGGGGCACAATGTTCGGGTTCTTGAGCGTAGACCAGACACAAATGACTATGGTATGTCTTCACTTGATATCTGCGCACATGATGACATTAGGTTTAATGGCCTTATAGGAGACTTTATTACCATTCAATCCTCCGCCCTTCGTACCCCTGAAAATTGGCCAGGATTCCTGGAGTATTGCGAGGCCTTCCACTTTGGAAAAGCTGGTACCATCTGCACGTATGAGGGAACAGTCCTTGGCACTGTTGAGTATCCTCTCATTATTAGCCGTGTTGCTCTCCACCACGCCTTTCATAAATATGCTGCGAAATTGGGAATTGATATCCAATTCTCAAGTCGAGTTTTGGACTATTTCGAAGACGATGAAAAAGCCGGTGTAACCCTCGAGAATGGATCAAAGCTCGTTGCTGATGTTGTTGTTGCGGCCGACGGAATAGGTTCGAGGTCCTGGAACGTTGTCTCGGGGGTCAAGGAGACGCCTATCAGCTCTGGTTTTGCCATGTTCCGTGCAACATACCCAGCTGAACTTGCATTGAAGCGACCTCTAGTTGCCGAGGAATTTGGAGATAATCCGGAAAAGGGTTTTATCATTGTTGGACCAGGGTCAGTACATGTGGTCATGGCGAGGTCAAAAGACCTGATGGTCTTTCTACTCACGCATAAGGTATGTGCAGCGAGACCGGAGAATTGGCTCGGCTATCCACTGACACCATATCCAGGATGAAGGGACTGCTGAAGAAGCATGGACGAACAAGAGGTCCGTCGACTTTGCCTTGCCATACGTGAAAGGATGGAGCCCCTTCATATCCGAGGTCATAGACGCCGTACCCGACCGCGAAGCGATTGACTTTAAACTTATGTGGCGCAATCCTCGAGATACCTGGGCCTCCCCAAAAGGTCGTGTTATTCAAATTGGCGACGCAGCTCATACCTTTCTTCCCACTTCAGCCAGTGGTGCTACCATGGCCCTTGAAGATGGGTACTCTCTGGCCGCCTGCTTAGAGATGGGTGGTAAAAACAACATACCGCTGGCTTTGAAGGTGCATAATTATCTGAGGTAAGCCTATACGTCCATTGAAGTAGTTGTGAGATGTAAAAAGGCGTATTTACTGACTGGCTGTCTCTAGGGCTGAACGCGTCTCGTGTGGGCAAAAAATGGGTTTCAAGACTCGTGAGGTGTGGCATTTGACTAATTGGGACAACGTTGAGAAGGGCCAAACTTTCCCAAACATGGTAGGCAGTTGGGTCGTGGACCACGATCCGCAACAATATGCGTACGATAATTATGAGAAATGTGCAAGCTTTCTCACAAAGGGAACTCCCTTTAAGAACACCAACGGAGTTCCTGGATATACTCCTAAGCCTTGGACAATTGAAGAGCTCCTGAGCGCTTCCGAACGTGGGGAGACAGTGGTCGATGAAGGAGAGTGGTTCAACACAAAGTAGTTTTAGTCTCCAACTCCCATCACTCGATTACTAGACGGGTAGATAACTGAAGGCTCGAGACCCATGTTTCTATATTCCATCGGCTGTCATAAACCTCCATTCCGTACCTCGCCCCATGTCACCTCTGTCATCGTGACGGTACCTGCGGAGAACCCAAAAACCCCTCTCAGACCCTTCACAGCTAAAATCACATATAATTCATTTTGCTCATTGCAATGCCCTCCCGAAAGATACCTCCTAAGATCCCGGCAGTCAATATCTATGATGACAACAGTTTCATAACAGAAGAAAACAGCAGCCGCGAGCAAGCGGTTGATAATACATGCCGGCCTGAGTTTCCCCCAGCTGAAGACCGCGGCTTCAACTTTCAACCTTTCAACGTGCCCCCTCGCGACCTTAGCTCAATCCACTGCCCCAGGAGCCACTACAGCTCTTCCAGCTCTTTGTGCCTGTTTCCCTAGTCAAAAGCTGGGTTGAATACACCAACAACTGGGTCGCCAGCTTGCATGAGAGCGGCGTCATTGACAGCCAAAACCACGAACTCAAAGATGGCTCAAGGCTTCAAAAGTGGACGAGGCTCAAGACCTCGGATGTATACGTTTGGCTTGGAATCCTGATTTATATTGGACTCCACAAGGAAACTAGGATCGAGGACCGTTGGAAAATCTCTTCGCTTGGGGACCAGCGTCCTACCTACTCCATTATCAAATTTATGACCTACAATAAGTTTCAGCTTCTTCGCCGCCACCTCCGACCCTTTGACCACACCAAATTCGTACCTGATGAACGCTTCCCTGAGGTATTCCAATGCGCACAACCGTGGTCTGACCTTACACAATACGTATCAACGCAGCTCTTAGAGGGCATGATCCAATATGAGGGGAGATCTCACCAGAAAACCATCGTACAGAACAAGCCGATTAACACGGGGTTCAAGGTTTGGGTTGTAACCCAAAAGGGCTTCTTTTTGCGGTGGATTTGGCACCAGCCCGGTCTAAAATACGGCCCTATAGGCGTTGAACCTACTAAGAAGAGGAGGACTGGAGTGGGAAGAGGAAGAGGCAGAGGCAGAGGCAGAGGCAGAGGCAGAGGAGGCAGAGGCAGGCCGGCGAGGCCGAGGGAGGTTGAGGAGGTTAAGGAGGTTATAGGGGTTACGACTAATAGGGATAAGGTCATCCCTCTGGACTCGACTCAGAGCGTGGTTATTTCCCTTATTAATATGCTGCCGCCGGCCGTATACCACGTCTTTATGGATAACCTCTTCTCGTCATCCGACCTCTTCCTCTCCCTTCGTCAGCACGGCCACGGGGCTACAGGGTCAGCCCGTGCTAACTGCGGTATCTATAAAGACCTCGCAGTCTCAAAAACAAGGATAAGTTAGGGAAATCAGGCTACGAGTTTGATGAGATCCGGGCCATACCAACAGCTGATAATCAGGTAAGTAACTAAGATAGAATTATATATGATTCCCTTACTAATTTCTCTCTTCGTCCTAGGTCAACCAAATCGCGTGGAAGGATAATACCTTCATGTTGTTTATGTCGACGGTTTTTAAGGGGAATGAGAGAATTGAGTGTAAGAGGAAGAAGCCGTCAACAGACCACATCCGGGCACGGCCGATACCGCGTTTCTTTGGTGATGAGACCATCAAGCTAATTAGCATTCATACAGTTGCCGCTGAGTACAATAATGAGATGAATCATGTAGATCGAGGCGACCAATTGAGGTCATATCACAGCTATGATCACCCTGTCCGCCGGGGCGCTTGGCAGGCCCTAACTTGGTACTTCCTCTTAGAGGTCATCCTTATGAATACCATACGCCGCCACCCTTTCGACAACCCCACCCTTTCGTCAGGCAAAAAAAAAATTCCTCCACCAAAACTCAACACTTTCATTTACACACACCTTGACCAGAATAAAAGTTATTTGAAAGCGGTTGCTTCTATCAAGTGTAGAATTGATTGAAATTTCTGTTTCCAGTCTCATGTAGTTGAGTGGGGCACGCGATATGTGTGGGTCGTTGTAAGGAAATATCCACTTCAATCCCCAATTTCCTCACCGCTCTTTCCCAGCATTTCTCCTGCTAATCTCTCACAACACGATCAAAATGCCTTCATCGCGGCCTCGTTGGGATTATACGGAAGACGACATGGCCGAGGCTATATTGGATGTCACCGATAATGGCTTTTCACCCCCGCAGGCGGCTCAACGACGGGGAGTGCCTCGAACCACTCTAATCGACAGACTTAACGGCCGGACAGCCGTAAAAGAGCAAATTCAGCCTGGTCAACGGTTATCCAAGAATCAAGAAGACAAATTGGCTTTCTGGATTCTTCGTCAGGAGTCTCTGGGATACGCCCCATCACACAATCAGATTCGCGCTTGCGTCATGGGCTTGCTAAGACAACAGGGCGACCAACCGGAATTAGGACGCAACTGGGTAGCCAGATTCATTGAGCGCCGCCCAGACCTTAAGACTAAGATCGGTAGACGTCAAGAAGCTAATAGGTTTGACTCCTTCACGCCTAAAGCGGTTCATTGGTACTTCGATATCAGGGAGGGCCAGTACGGCTGGATTAAGCCTGAGAACACTGTTAACGTTGACGAAGGGGGTATCATGATTGGTTTTGGCAAGCCTCCGTTTCTATTTTCTCCATAGTTTTGATATTCGGCTAACTAGACTTTCTTCGTTAGGCTTAGATAGCTTGGTGGTCGGAAGCGCGGAGCCAAAGCGGAAGGCTCTTCTCAAGGGACCACAAACTCGAAATTGGACCTCGTTCATCGAAGCTATCACTGCTGATGGCCGCGCCTTAACTCCTGGCATAATCTTCAAGGGGAAAGAACTCCAAAAACAATGGTTTCTTGATGAATTCAAGAAGATAGCCGACTGGCATTACATAACCTCACCTAACGGGTGGACCGACAGCCACATTGGCATTGAATGGCTTGACCGGGTCTATTTGCCCCAGACCAAGCCCGCCGACGAGTCTGATGCCAGGTTAATCATTCTAGACGGCCATGGGAGTCATGCAACGGTACTTTCTTTGTTTACTTAGCCAAAGGTCGCTGCTAACCGAGCCAAGGACGAATGGATGGCTACGTGCTTTTTGAACAACGTTTACTGTTGCTACCTTCCAGCACACTGCTCCCACGGACTCCAGCCATTAGATAATGGAGTATTTAACGCCTCCAAGGCTGCATATCGTCGAGAGTTGGGAAATTTTGCTTCCCTGACCGATTCTGCTCCGATGGATAAGGTCAATTTCATCAGAGCCTACGCCAAGGCTCGTGAAGTGGGAATGACGAAGAAGAACATACTCTCCGGCTGGAGAGTTACTGGAAACTGGCTGATTTCACGAGCAAAAGCTCTGCGGCACCCAGAAATCCAAGAGAATAGGCCGAATGACAGCCCCAGAAGGACTCTGGAGCGGGCGCCGTATTTTGGCTCGGACGATACACCAAAAACCAGCCGCCAAATTCGCGATCTTGGGCTAAACAAAACACCAAAGACACGGAGACGATACAACGTGATAGCCAAAGGCTTTGAGACTCAACAACAGACGTTAATGGCGCATACGGTGAAGATTGCTAGCCTGGAGGAGGAACTGGCCCGTCTGAAGAGAGGGAAGAAGAGGAAGGCTCTTCCGAATCCCAATAAACGGTTCATGACTCTTAGCGAGGCTCTAGCCTCTGGAGAAGCGATTCCAGAAAAGGGAAGCGAAAAGAAGGATGTTGTGGCGAACTATAGCTCTTCGGGGGAGTCAGGGTCAGAATCGGAGGCTACTTCGGTAATTGAAGTCGGAGAGGAAATCGTACCACCTCAGCGCACCACTCGGTCGGGGAGGCTGGTAAAAAAAAACCCAAAAATCAATAGATGCATCAATTGTAAGCATGCACCAAGCAACCATTTGCAAATAACTTTTATTCTGGTCAAGGTGTGTGTAAATGAAAGTGTTGAGTTTTGGTGGAGGAATTTTTTTTTGCCTGACGAAAGGGTGGGGTTGTCGAAAGGGTGGTGGCGTATGGTAGCTATATTCTTTAGCTTCACGGGCAGCCAAGTTTGAAGAGATATACGAGTCAGGTTGAGTGGCGTGAGCGGCTTTATAATGATATCTTCAAGGCTTTCCAGCATGACAGTCAGTCGCGGCAAAGGTTTCGAGCTGGGGACGAATTTATGCCTGTTCAACAGCACATTACGTCTCAAGAGGGAAAAAATCAGACTGCATTCCTTGTCAGGGCCTTCGGGTTGGGGAGGTTAGGACAAAAAGCCAAAAAGCCAAAAAGCCAAAAAAAAAAAAAAAAAAAAAAAAAAGCCCTTAGCAGGTGTGAGCGGCAACAGAAGGAGGCCAAGGCGGCCGCGGCACTCATGGAAGGGATGCGACAAGTGCGATGTAGCGATTTGTAACTCGAAGGATTGTTGGGACTTCTACCATAGGCTAATTTAGGTGGGGAGGAGATGTACCTTTTACTTGCGCCATTTTAATTGGGTCGACCCCCCTGTCGTGACCGCGTTGGAGGTTTATGACAGTCGATGGGATGGGTAAATAGTCTCAGTCGTTGACACTATCCGTAGACTTTTTAACATTATTTCCGGTCATTCGATAAATATTCACGTACTATTACTAAGATAAAAGATTCCATCTTTAACTAGCAAGGCCTTGAGAGACTGAAAGAAAGTTGGCCGATATCGTTGGAAAAGCTGGGGATTTTGGAACCCCTGCTCTACTGCAAATGCCTTGTGGATCCTTTACCAGGATTAAAGTTCACTATGTGGACTGAACAACGAGGTACGTATCTTTCTTGCCGGCCAAGTCTTGTCGGACCCGACGAACGCTCCGAACTTCGCGCTGACTAACATAAGGGTCTCTCAGCTGTTGGTCAGATTCGTCAGAATCTCTGTGGTGTGGCCTTCGAACTTAACATCAGTTATATCATTGGTCTGGGCGGTTTGAACCCTTAATCGGAAAGTAAGTTAGATCCGAACCGCCGCTGGCCAGGGCTTCAAACTTCCGATTCAAGGCTTGTCCTTTTCTCTCTATAGCACGTATGGACGGTATCATGCTAGACAAGAAGAAATTCATCATCGCCATCTTGCCTTACCCCATGTTCAACGACTGAATAACCTTCAAAATTCTTATCGGAGTCCGTCAAGGACCCGCCATTTGCCTCTCAGGTACCACAAAACCGGCTTTGTTGATCATCTCCACAATTCCCGAGCACCTCTACTTGTGGGGGTCTCAAGTCCGGCGATTCCCATAGTCGCTGTCGCTCCCAGGGGGGCCCATTGATTAGGAAAAGGGGCCCTTGACTTGGCCTCCGAAGCCCCCGATGCAGCACTCAGGACTGTGCCGGCCCCTTCTTTCGCGTGTTAAAGAGTGTAAAGGGTGTCTTACCCATCATACCGTAGCATGAACGCTCCAAATCCGGCTCCCACGTGACAAGTCACGTTCCACTTCTATTTCCCCAGAGACTTTCTGATTGGGTCAATCCTCCAAGAATTCTGCCATGGCAAAGTCGAACCATACCACAGCCCGCTTACGCCCAATGATCACCCTCCCCAGCTCCGCGCGTCGGTTATGGATTGAGTCTTGCTGAGGACGGCCATGAACCCATCGCTAGGCGAACATGCGACCACCACGATGTCTCGTCCCTGCCGCGGAGCTCCAGTCACTGCTCTTCAGGGTTCCTCGAACTAGTACATCGCGACGATGGATGTCTTCTGCGGTGGCCTTTCACGCGCCTCGCATGGCTGCGAGTGCGCCATGGAAGTGTGCAACGTTTTTCCTATCCAACAGGATCTTTGACCGATCGAATTGCCTCGATTTCGTCATCCTCCGCCGGGTCAATGGCAGCTTCTCCTCTACAGCCGCCTCGGCATCCGTAACTCCCGACTCGACAATACCGTCATCTACCTCCTCGACCAATGCCTCCGATTCCTCCCAATCCGAGCCCGAACTCGCTCCTCACCGTCGTCGACAAGCCCAGCGTCGCGAACAAGCTGCCGCTGCTGCCGCCGCCGCGCGAAGAGGAAAACCTCTTCCTCCCGATGCTTCGTCTCTTCTTACGTCTCATGCTGCTTCGCAGTCCACGAACTCGCTCAAGCGCAACTTTTCCACCTTCCTCTCCCTCTCGAAACCCCGATTGACCATGCTCATCGTCCTTACCGCCATGGCTACGTATGCGCTATATCCAGCACCCGAGATGCTCTCCCGAGCACTACCGAGACGCCGAATCTGAGCCCGCTCACGTTACTATTCCTCACGACCGGTACAACCCTCTGCTCGGCCAGTGCCAATGCCTTCAACATGCTCTACGAGCCGGCAACCGACGCTAAGATGGCCCGAACCCGAAACCGCCCTCTCGTTAGGGGTCTGGTCTCCAAGCGAAGTGCTGTTCTTTTCGCCGTCTTGTCCGGAGCCATTGGCACGGGCGCCTTACACTTCGGTGTCAACCCCACTGTGTCCGGACTTGGTTTCGCCAACATCGTTATTTACGCTGGCATGTACACGCCTCTCAAGGCTGTCACGGCCTTCAACACCTGGATCGGCGCCATCGTTGGTGGTATCCCTCCTCTGATGGGCTGGGCTGCCGCTGCGGGCGAGACTGCTACCAAGGATGGCTCTTGGCGAGAGCTCTTGTTTGCCAGCAACGGCTCGTCCATTGGTGGCTGGGTCATGGCTGGCTTGCTCTTTGCTTGGCAGTTCCCTCACTTCATGGCCCTGAGCTGGCCCATCCGCGAAGAGTACAAGAAGGCCGGCCTTCGCATGCTGGCATGGACGAACCCAGCACGCAACGGACGTGTCGCCTTGCGACACAGTCTCGTGTTTATCCCGCTTTGTCTCGGGCTCTGCGCCTCAGGAGTGACAGAGTGGTCTTTCGCCGTCACCAGTTTCCCGATTAACGCCTGGCTCGTGCGAGAAGCCGTGCGTTTCTGGCGGTACCAGGGCCACCAGGGCAGCGCGCGAGGTCTCTTCTGGGCCAGTGTGTGGCATCTTCCCGGCGTCATGATCCTTGCTCTATTGCACAAGAAGGGCATGTGGACCACGGTCTGGAAGAGCGTTTTCGGCGAGGAGGAGGGAGAGTGGGAAGAGGAAGAGTTGGATGAGATGGTCAGCATGGCTGCGGAGAGTACAGGCAATCGGTTACAGAGCGAGAAGCAGACCCGATGATGAAGGATGGAGTGCCTTTCGGTACGAAAGGTCTTCTTAAGCTCTGGGATTTTTCACCGCCCAAAATGCCCCCCCGGGACAAAAGTGATTACCCGATTCGGAAGCGCAACTGCACCTCTGGTTGGCCCGGATTAATACCACACCCGGGTCCCTCTAATGGTCCTAATCCTCCCACTCTGATTTGGCACACGTGGATGAACTTCAAATTCACCCCCTCGAGATCAAGTGGAAAGAAGTCATCTTTGGGAGGGAATTTTCTGTTAAGAATCACGTAGGATTCACGTGAGCTTTTGATTATAATAATATCGTTACTCTTATCGTTTGTATTTTGTGAGATTCCTGCTTCTGCTTGAGTTAGGTGAAATCTATCATATTAGATCGGGTTTTTAATATATATATATATATATATATATTCGTCTTATGAAAAGCGAAGATTTCGATCTTCATATTATCTTCTTTATAACTTTTAAAATACCCGGTGACCACTTGGCGGAGATTCAGGCCTTTGGCGGATGTCTGGTGTTGCGAACCCCGCATCAGACGTCGTTGACGTCATGGAAGGCCAACTGGATGGCCCGGGCGGGGGATATTATCGTCCGAGCAGCAGAACGATGATATAGAATAGCAGGAAGAGGAGAGCAGTGAGGGAGCTCTAAGTCATACCCGAACTGAGAAAAGGACCACGCCTAAGGCAGCTGGCAGCATAACCGAGGCAATCCAGGGCCTGAAGCGACTCCTAGAATAAGATTTCATTAAGAGAATAGAATCGATGAAGGCGGAGTTTCGGCTCGAGTTTGTCAAACTTAGGGACCCGCATGGCTGAAGAAGTTACTAGGACTACGGCCCAGATGACTCAAGAATTATTACAGGTCCGAGAGCAGCTTACCCAGGTTTGCGGCGAGCTGGAGCAGACCCGACTACAGCTGGATACACTGAACAAGGCTCAGGCACCACGATCGCCGGGCCGGACATTCTCGAGACTAACAAGGCCCCAGGGGCAAGAGTCCTTCGAGACCAACTGTACCGAGTCAAAGTTGACAACATGAACCATACGGCCGTTTTCGATCAGGAATGTAAGGTCCCTTCCTGGAGCAATGGAAGCCTTGAAAATGGTGCCTGCTCCTCAAAGCCTGCTGCATAGGTCTTATTGGCTACGCAAAAGAAGGGTAAAACACACACACGCCCTATTGGCCAAGTCTCTTCATCCACCCCACCAGAGCCGACCACTTAAAACCGCGCCCTCTTCTCAACACGTGCAGCAACCCACTAGTAAAACAGGCATACAGGCTTTTATTGCAAGCTTCGTACCGAAAGGCTACTCAGCGCAAGGGAGCCGCCAACTTGCCCACCTCGCCCAGCTTCCAACCTTCCCCGGCGGACGTGCGCCTTCCCCTGTGCCTTGAGGAACGAAAGGACTATGCCCCACCCTCCGGCCTCACCCCTCAAGTTCCCGCTTCCCATTGGCCCAAAAATTACCACATTCGTCTAGGTGCTCTTGAATTTTTGAAAAGTCCTTCGTGATTGGTTGATGGTGGTCGATGGTGTCTTGGCTGCCGAGTGTCCGTCGTGATTGGCTGTCGATGCCTTTTGGGGCTTCGGCCCGTGACGGGTCAGTGCCCGCCGCGTGTATGTTGCCCCCCATATGCGCGTTCCTATTTAGCCGCCCCCGCCCCCGCCCGCGGCTCGCGCTGCCACTCCCATGTCACCTAACGCAGTCTCTGTGACTCTTCAGAACCGTCATCTAACCAGCGCAACGCCTCCTCAACCGTCCTGTCGCTCAGTTTCTCCAGCCTCGCCTGCGCGGCCGTCATTTCTTCGGGGACCCTGTTGCCCACCAGGTCTCTCTCTCGCACCTTGGACACGAGCATGATGCCGTCCAGCGTCCGGCAACGCGACAGCTGCACGTACAGGCTATACGGGTCGCACTGCGAGGGGACAACGCGTCCGTCGACATTTGTCGTCCGCGTCCCTCGCAGCTCCAGAGCTACGCGCTCGAGTGTCTTGCTCTGCACTTTGTAGTCTGTACACGCGAAACTCGCCGCACAAGGCAAACCCTTTCGACTGACGTCGTTCTGCTGCCACGGCCGTTTCCGCTGGCATTGTATCCTGACGCTCATGGGCATCAAGAGGACCGTGCCCGGCGGCATCCCGACGAAGTGGAAGTCTCTTGTCGTTTCCGACTCCAGAACTATCCCCGCGGGCGGCCCGAAGTGGACCGTCATGTCGGCCGAGATCTGATAGCCTGCGTACGCCTTGTCGAGAATGACCTCTAGCGCCGTGTAACTGGCACCATTGACCAGCTTCAGCCCCTGGTGGGTATTGTGGTTCACGACGACGGGCATTCCCGCCACGAACATGAAGACGGCCGGCACCGGTATCGCGCTATCGTCACCCTGGTTCAGGATCATGATGGCTTCTTCTTCCGTCGGCAGACCTTCCTTCCATTTGTGCTCAGATATGAAGATTCGCATCATCGACCGCTGCTGAATCTGGAACGACAGAGTCGCCTCCATGTTCAGGTTCCACCGATTCCGGTTCAGCGGCGTCACCACAGTGATGCCCGTCTCCCACGGGATCCGCCTGTCCTCCCGGTAGCACCTTGAGTTGAGGAGGTTTAGATCCGTCCGGTCCTGCACGCCCAGCCGGATCCGCTTCAACAGCCTCTGCAGTACCGGATCCCCGGCGGCGCGCATTTGTTCGTTCAGCATGACGGCCGTCGTGAATTTCTTCCACAGCGCGTGCGCCTTGTCATGCTGGTGCCGTTGCTCGGCCCTGAACGAGTTGTCTTCGTCCCACGACACGGCCACGCTGGGGAGCAGGATCGACCTCTCTTGAACCGGACGGAACTAGCGGAAGTCTCCACAAAAGAGAACGATAGGGATCCCCCAAAATCTTGCTGCGATCCGCGGAGCCGGCAGAGCTGCTCGTTCACCGCGTGCAGCGTCCGCGCTCCGAGCATGCTCACCTCATCAATGACTAGCAGGTCCTTGTCCTGCCAGTCCATCCGCGACTGACCATGGACGAATCTCTCCGCCTGTTTCGGCAGCCGGACGCCGTCTAAGTCCGTCGTCGTGTCCGCGCCTGTCCCTTGGTCCTTCGAGAACCCACATGCAGAGTGGATCGTGATGCCATCGATGCGTGCTGCGGCCGTCCCTGACGTCGCCGTGATCAGCAGACAATTCGAGAGGCCCTTCTTAGCAAAAAGCTCGACGAGTGCCTCGATGACTCGCGACTTGCCAGTGCCACCTTCGCCGCCGACGAACTGGCAGAGCTGCCCGATGTCACCGTTCTCCACACGATTTATCAGGTCGAGCTGGCGACATATTATCAGGAAAGCGATCGCCTGTCTCTTATTCAATGTCAATCGTGCTACCAGATCCTTGCCAGCCTCGAGGAAAGAGGTTGATGGGCCGAACCGGACTTCTACCCTCGGATCTGCGTCGTCTACCATCTCTTCCAAGTCCGCCGCCGTCATTTGAATGTCCCCGTCCCCGAAACCGGCGAGCACGCTCCGCGCCGCTGCACTGCGATCAGTTCCATGGGCCGCGGCCATATTTTGTATGCCCTGGATCATTTTCACCCTCTCTTTGGAGGCACATATCTGCTGTGACTTTATGGCCTTGACCTGATCCTGCGGCGGTACTGCGGCCCCGGAAAACATCCGCCCTGGCATGTTTATCCGTCTTTCCCCCCTTTCGGGTGTTATGGTGGCCTGAAGTTCGGCCGTCGAGCATAGCGCTGACTGCTGGAAGCGGCAGAGCTGCTGCATCAGTGCTGTGAGCTCCCGCGATCCCGCCGTGATCTGGTTCGCACCGACCGCGCTTCTGATGACGTCGACAAGACGCGTTGCGTTTCCAACGTTATCGGACTGGTACGCCGATGCAGACTCTTCATCCGCCTGGCCTGCTCCCGCCTCCTCAACATGTCCGCCCGTGCCGTCCCCGTCGCCGGATGAGGATGCCCATTGCTTAGCGTCCCGTTTTGCGTCTTCGGCGGACCGCCGAAGCAGTTGCACGTTATCGACGAGACATGAGATTCTAGGATGCAGCGACTCTCGTGCCCGCGCCCATATGTCGTTGATGTCGTCTCGTTCTTCACCCAGGAATGATTCCCACGGCACAAACAAGGCTAGGTGCTGCACGGCTGCTCTTCAGCACGAGAGTTAAATCTCTTCCAACACCTTTTCGGTCGAGTCATCCCCGGACATACCTGCGATAACACGACTCTTCGTCGTCTTGGTCAAAATCTTTGCTCAGATAGCCGTCAAGGCAGACGACGGCATGCTTTCCCGGCCGTCTCAGCACCTGCACCCATTGCCTCCCAGCCGTCCAATCGCTCTCGAACGGCACCTCTCCCCAGGCACCTGAGCTCTCGTCCTTGCCAACGCGTTGGAGCCTGACGAGCGAAACATAGTCATATAGGCACAGACGTCGCAGGACATCTCCACGATGGTGATAAGCCTCAGCGAAACTGATTCTCTGGCCTGCTTCTTCCACGACGATCGACTCGTCCACAAAACCGTCCGCGACCGCGATGCCGCTCTCTTGCCGGAGGTGTCGCCACCGTCGGAAGACGTGCCAGTAGAGCAGAGATACGCTCAGGTACGCCCAGGCGCTGCTGTTCGTGAACTCGCTCGGGTACCCTAGAAGATGGGCAACGACCTCGACTTGCGATAGAGGCCGCTCCGTGAATATACGGTTAGCCACTCTCATCAGAAACTGTCGCGTCTTGTTTTTTGTACCGTCTTCGTCGCCAACAGCATCGCCTCCAGCATCCTCCCCAACGGCCGGCTGGCCACCTACTGAGAGGACAAGCAACAGTTCTACGGCCACGGCGACGCGCTTCCACGTCGGGTCCTCTACTTTGGTCGCGTAATTTGTGACGTAATAGACGAGGGCCATGGTCTTCCGCTGCGTCGCTATGAAGGAGATGTCGTGGTTGTGGCGAAGCCCTACGGCAATGGCCTTGTTCCACCGGTTAACCATGGGGTGCGTCCTGCGAATCCGCAGCACGCCGTCTGGCGTGAATGCAGTCTTCTCGACCAATGTCCATGGCGCCTTGAACCGACAGAGGTCGCCCTTCCGCCTCTTCTTGCCTAGGGAGTACTTGACGCAGGTTGGACTGTGCGTATGGATCTGCGTCGCGCCGGCACAGAAGTTGGCTTCCTCGTCAAATGCGGCCGAGAACTGCTCGGTGTTGTCCAGCAGGGAGGAAATATCGGACGTCACCGACCGCTCCGCTTGCACGGCGCAGAACCCTTCCTGGTCAAGATCCTGCCTAGCATGTCAGCCCAGCCCTGTTTGCCCACCAGAAGTCCTGGATCCAGGCCAACAACGCGCATCGAGCATTACCTCGGAGAAAACACTATCGACGTATTGGACGATGCGCTCACGATACGCCGCCTGATCCTCCCCCTGGATATCGGTAAGCATAGAGCTCAGATGCGCGTTTCCATGCAACCAGAGCAGCCCGTGGACGTGAAGCGCCCCTCGTTCATTGGTTTCCACAGCACCATAGTACTGGCTGATCCGCCCGAAAACTGACTCCTCTCCTACTTTCACGTAATGCTCGCAAAACAACGTCATCTCCCAGTGGAAGAATACAGCCGAACTCATAGGGTCTGAGATGGACAACCGCATACGTTTAAACGACATGTCAAGGCTTCGCAGGAAAGCCTCCGCTGCCTCAGGATCGCGTGAGCGGTACGCTGTCAGTCGGAGCTTTACCGGGTTTGTAATGTCGTTTGGATTGATAGTGAACCAAATGGCTGGCACCCCGTAGCGAACGATGAGCGCCTGGATCTTGTGCCGCATACTGAGACGGAGCTCTCTGGACATAGGCTGGCGGTAACCATACAGCGACAGGCTCCTGAGAAGCTCTTTCACACCATCGTCGGTAGTCTTGCCTGAGCTTTCCAACTCTGCCCTCGCCGCCGCTAACCTGTCTGCAGTCAGCGACCGTACGATGCGCTCCACCTTGCGGAAATTCTTCCTCGTCACGCTCAGCATGCTGACACGCCGGTTCCTTGACCGCACGCCCATGTTGAACACGAGAAATGCGAAAATGTGGTGCGTCGCAAATCGGCCGCCATGACGCCGCAACACGATGTCAGTCCAGGCCCGAAGGCTCATGTTCCGAGACGACAAGAGATCTTGCGCCGCGGCATCTACTACACTCATCCTGGCGCCTCTTCCCGCCTCCAAGACGGCTTCTTGAACTAATCGTGGCCCCCCGACGCCGAACGGTAATAGCGTGGGAAACGTCCTCGCGAAGAACGAGGCATCAAACGTGTCGGCGAATTCGTCCCCGCGAGAAACATGAATGTACGGCTCAGAGTCGTCAGCATGCCCCCGCCACCTTTCAGCCGAGGATCCAACCCATGTTCTCGGGCCCGTATAGCCGGTCCCAGCACCTTCACCGACGGCGTCGCAAGCAAACCGCAATTTCTCGATATCCGCTACGTCCGGCGGCCCGCCCAGCGGAAATATTCCATAAGAGGTGACCTCATTGATCGGTATCGTGACCTGGTCGGCCTCAGCTCCGCCTTCACAGTGAGACTTGTTTGCCGCGTCCGTCACTGGTCCTCCAGTCTTGCATGCTGGCGCGTCTTCTCCCTGGTTGAGCAGAGCGAGGATTTCCTCCATCTCCCCCGAATCCTCATCGTCCATGGCACGCTCCGTGGGCGGCACGACGTGCGCTGTTCGCATCTTTTCCCACGGGGACGGCTCGTTCCGCTCCATGCGATCATACACCAGAGACGGCACCCCATGCGGCGGGGCCCCCCAACTCTCCATCTCCGCCGCGTCGATCTCGATCTCAGCATAGTGTGGATTGTTCTTCTTCAGCCAGACAAGGGCCCTCTCAACGGCTCGCCGCCTCACCGATAGGAGGCTTGAAAGGTCGCTCGGTCCCGGCTTCTCCGCGCCCTGCTACGAGACGTGGATCTCGTCCATGACTTGCAAAAGCGGATGGGGGAGCACTTTCGTGGCCAGCTCCTGCACGTTGTTTGGGAACACCGTGATGTGGCCTTTGACATGCCTCGGATACCTCAGACTCTGCCTCTGGCCACCCGGAACGCTGTATCTTGTGACAAACCCATAACACGAATTCAGCGCGATGAGCTTCTCCTCGACCAGTGTGAGGCCCTTGAGCTCGTCCGGAAACATGTGCTCACAGCCAAGGCGGACGTGAAGTTGGGCCGCTGGCGACAGGCGGCCCCGCCTCAGGCAACTCATACACTCCGCACAGCTCAAGATCGGGTCTCCCACGGGAAAGCAGCTTCGACATGAAAACGGCGAGCGGTCGCCCTTTTCGACGCAGCTCGACATCCACTGGTCCCACGTCACCTCTCTCAACTCTTTCTTCGCGCACTTACGATAGCACAGCATGCAGGTCCATATCGGCAAGGTGCTCACATTGTGGAACACCTGGTAAAAGTCTCGCACCGTCAACACCTTTCTCTCCTGCGATACGGGCGTACACCACGTCTGCTCGTTGGACAGTCTCTCCTTCACAGCGAAGTCCTCCTCCAAGAAGCCCAGCACTCTTGCCAAGTCTTCGGCCTGCATTTCCCGCCTCCTTTGCCTTCGGATTCCTCCAGCTCGAATTTGTTTCCTCGGAAGCTCATCTCGGCTGTTGTTGCGGTTTCTCTTTCCTTGTCGCTGCAGCTGCCTCAGATCCACGGCCTCATCTCTGCATACTTGGTCCGCTTTCCCGCAAACCATCTGACGTTGTGACCTTGTCAACGAAGGTTCGGCTAAATGCGCATCTCCCACCGCGCCGTCCCTCTCTTTGGGCACAAGAGGCTTCAAGGCATGTCGGCGAACACTCTCAATCCGAAGCCTCATCCTGCTCATTGAGCTTCCCTCCCTCCCGCACTCTCTCTGGGCAACCGCTGCCATACCATCCTCCTCCTCCTCATCTCCTCGCCGATTCTCCTTGGGCAAAACGTGTCGGTGGGATAGGACTGGCTCAGCAACCGCCGCCCCCACTGCACCACTCGCTACCTTTGGTAACAGAGTCTTTCGGACCAGCGCAGCGTCTTCCGGCTCTGCGGCGGCATCGTCCACATTCACCCTTACATCCCCATCTCGGGCCTGAGCCAGCAATGCATGTTGCGCCAAACCTGCTGCATCGGAGACATGGCTAGTGTGCGGTCTTGCTTTCGGCCGCCGACCTCTTCCCCTACGTCTTTTAGGCAAACCCCGCGTGATTGCTGCTGCTAGCTCTCTTCGGCTAATATCTTCTTCGGACACCGATTGTTTGGGCTGAATAATCCGAACCGCGGCTGCCTCATTCCGTCGAAAGAGCGAAGCGTCGCTAGCCGCCGCCGTGCCGCCCTGCTCATCATCTTCAGGGCCCCTCTCCTGAGGCAAGAAGTGTCGATGAAAGCGCGGGGGTTCAGAATTCGCCGCCTCCGGTGCGCCATGCAGTGTGTCCAATAACCAACTTATTTGATTTGCTTGGTTGTGGTTGCTTGATTACTTAACAACCAACCACAAGTAAGACCTCCTCCGACCAACCACAAGCAAGCCTTTTTGGCTTACTCGAGTTAACCTGAAGTTACTCGACTAAGTTACCGGATTGGGAAAGTGGCCAAGAAAGTCTAACCTTAATAGGGCAGGCTGGGACGGCAGCGCGCCCTGATTGGCCCAGTCTTTAAATGAAAATGGGTGCGCTTATGACGCCCCGAAGGATCTCCTTTTCTTTCTCCTCAAACCTTTCCGTCAAGCCAAGGCTGCCGATTTGGTCCAATAACTTGAAGAACAAACCAAATACAAATATGTCTTCGCGCCCATTCTTTAAGCCTCATGGAAGGCTCGAAAAAACCACCCCTCCTAGGACTCCTTCTGAGTCGTTCGGTCCCGCCCAGTCGAGCACTCCTAGCTCCTCCACCTCAACTCAAACCCACGTGCCCAATGATAAGCCCTCTCCCTCAACGCTTTCTGACGAAAGAGGCGTGCCGGACGCCTCTCAGTGCTCTTTCCCTATCGACTGGGACAAAATCCGCTACAACAGGAAGCCAGTACCATCCATTCGATACCGCCAGCCCCATAAGCGCGCCATCAACTCCAAATCCCAGCCTTCGGCAATCTACAGGCACGGCGCACAACTTACCACAGACGGGAACAATAAGTTTTGGCTCTGCAAGTATTGCCATATTAGTGGCCATCACGATGCTGCGCTGTTTGCTAGTGAGAGCACGACCAGTATCATTTACCACCTTAAACAGCAGCACAGACTGGAAGAATTCGGTTACAAAGCAACTGGATCCGATCCTTTCAGCATAGCGAAGAGGACAACAAGTCTCACGCCATACCTCGGAAGCCGGCGCGCGGTGTTCCACGACCTGAAATTCAAGGACGATTTTACTGACTGGGTGATTGACCTTGACCTCACATTTCGTCAGGCGACTCATCAGCGCACGAATGAGATTTTTATCAATTATCTGGAGGATATTGACAAGATCCTTCCCAGAAGCCCGTTTACTCTTAGCAGTTGGGTCAAAGGGAAGTGGCTTGGCGATGGTGGGAGACGCGTTTGGCTAAGGACAAAGCTGCAATCCGCCAAAAGCAAGGTCCATGTATCGATGGATGCATGGACATCTGAAGAAGGGACAAACTATCTTGCCGTTGTCGCTCACTTCCTGGATGAGCGCCACAAGTTACAAACAGCTCTTCTAGACCTCCCACCTCTAAAGGGTCCTCATTTCGGTGAGAACATTGCCAAAGTGTTGTCGACCGTCATCGACTTTTACGACGTATCGCCAATCATTGGCTTCTTCATGATGGACAACGCTACAAGCAACGACGTATGCATTCAGGAGCTAGCAGAACAGTACCCTACAATCCGACGCGAAAATCGCCTTCGGTGCGTCGGGCATATGCTGAACCTCATCGTCAAAGCTCTACTCTTTGGGCAGGGCGTTAGCAAGCTGGAGAAACAGCTCGGCGCTGCATCTGATGACGAGCGGTTTGAGATATGGAGGAAGCAAAGCTGTATTGGCAAGCTCCACAACTTCTGCGTGTGGATCAACAGAAGCGACCAGCGACGGGAGCGGCTGAAACAGTACATCCTGCGGGCTTACGACGAAGGCAGTATCGAACACCTCTACACCAGGGTCCTGGTCGATGGTGGTATCCGCTGGAACTCTGTATATTCCATGATTGAAAGAGCTCTGAAACTCCGCCACGCCATTGATCTATTCTTTCTCAACTATCGCCACGTCGGCGCCGAAGGATATGATATCTCACAAGATATCCTGACTCCGCAGGATTGGGCCGATCTCGACCACTTCCTCAATATCCTCAAGCCTTTCAAGGATCTAACAAAACGCATGGAGGGCCGAGCTAACAAAGCTGGCTCGGAAGGATCACATGGCTCACTTCACGAGACTCTCGAGTCGCTGGATGTGCTCTTCAAGAAGCTCCAGGAGGCTGGGAAGTTCGCAGATGATCACCCTGACGTGGTGTCAACATACTATTCCCATGCTATTGATGCTGCTCGTATCAAGCTTGAGGAATATTTTGGCTTCACAGATGCCACTCCTGCATACCGGTGTGCAGTTGCCCTGCATCCGGCCAACAAGTTTACCTATTTCGAGCTTGAATGGAGTCACAATAAGCAATGGATCGGCGGGGCAAAGAGAGTGGTGCAGGAGGTTTTTGCACAATACGAGGCAGCAGCTGCGGAAGTGGACCTAATGGACGGAGCACGACAGGAGGAGGAGCTGGAGGAGCTGGAGGAGGAGGCTATTGCTGACAACAGTGTGACTCTTGATCCACTCCAGCAAGCTCGTAAGCGTCGTCAGAGGCTTGCTGTCACTGCGATGTCAGCTACACGAGGAAAGAAGCGGGTAAAGTTGACGTCTGAGCTGGATGAGTTTATGGCGAGGACTAATAAGGCTGATCTGGATGTCGAGGATCCTCTGGAGTGGTGGGTTCGCCATGCATCTGACTACCCTATTCTGTCCAAGATGGCGTTTGACTTGTTCAGTTGCCCAGCAATGAGCGCTGAGTGTGAGCGTGTTTTCTCACAGACAAAGAAGGTCATCACGGATGAACGGAACCGGCTCAGTTCGGACACTGTAGCAGCGATCGAATGCCAGAAGCACCTGCTTCGAAGCGGCATGTTGGCGTAGATCTACCACCAGGAGCAGAAAGAGGAAAACGAATATAGATGGTAAACAGTCGAGTAATATCAACCAACCAAGTAAAGGATGGCACTCTCGTCGAGTAAACCAAGTCAAGTAAGGGGTCCGATTTTTGCTTTACTTGGTTGTTGGACACACTGATGCTACCCTACACCGACAACGAGCAAAAGAAAAAAAGACGAGACTGGAATAAATCTATCCAACCTCTTTCTATACCCTAGGAACCGGCAGACCAGTCATTCACTCCTTCCAGGTAATTGTCTTGTACCTGAGGAATTCCCCCAGCCCTTGTGCGGCATTGAACCTTCCATAGCCGCTCTTCTTGGCTCCTCCATGCGCCAGCGAAGCTTCGTCGTGCACAGTCATCGAATTGATATGGATCGCCCCGGACTCGTACTTCCGGGCGACCCTCATGGCGGCTTTCAGGTCCTCGGAGAAGACCGCCCCCGAAAGGCCGTAGTCGGTGTCGTTTGCAATTGCGAGCGCCTCCTCCTCGGTTTTAAATGTCAGCAGAGATACCGTCGGCCCGAAAGATTCCGTGTAGTAGATATCCATGTCCTTGCGCACGCCGGAAATTACGATGGGCCTCATCTTCGTAGGCTGATCTTCGGCGGCATCAGCGTTTCCGAGCAGCGTCGTCGCGCCCTTGCTGACCGCGTCGGCCACCAGGCGCTTATTCTTCTGCACGGCCGCAGCATTGACGAGCACAAACGGCGGGCCCTTTGAACCGAAGAGCTTTTGCGTGGTCTCTTTGAGAGCGGTGACGAAATCTTGAGCAACCGACTTGTGCACCAGGATGCGCTCGGTCGACATGCACACCTGGCCACCCTACAGGGAATCAATCGTGCGTGAGCAGGCAAGCAGCGAGGAAGGGACAACATACGTGGATGAAGGCGCCCAAGGCGCAGCTGGCAGCGGCCTTTTTGAGGTCCGCGTCCTTGAGAACGATGGCGCTGGCCTTGCCGCCAAGCTCTAGCAAAAGCGGCTTCACGTGCTTCCCTGCCAGGCTAGCGATGATGCTTCCAACCAGCGTGCTGCCGGTAAAATTGATCTTTTTGACTGCCGGATGAGCGATCAACGCTTCTGTGACGGCAGCCGCATCCGCCGTTTGATGATAAATTATGTTGAGGCAGCCGTCCGGCAGTCCAGCCTGGCGAAAGATATCGCCTATGGCCCAAAAGACGCGCGGGCTGAGCTCGGAACCCTTGAGGACCGTCGTGTTGCCGGCTGCGAGGGCAAATGCGACCGCTCGTGCTCCCAGCACGTAAGGAGCATTCCTGGAACGACAGCATCAATATCAATTCATAATGCAGACAGAAGCAAGGGGAGTGTGTTCACGTACCATGGGGCAACTGCGAGCACGACGCCATATGGCTCTTTGATTATCATTGCGTGTGAACCCTCCTCTACCGTCGTCGGGATTGACCCTTCAACCGCAGTTTCAAGTCTCCCGCCAATATCCCGCAGGATCTGAGCCGTCGCATTGATATTGATGTCCACAAACTGCCGCCCGGCACCTGTCTCTTGGCTCTGGTAAGAGAACAGCTCGTCTTTTCTGCTGACCAGACCTGCGTATTTGGATATGATATATCGATATCAACTGTGCTATCTGGATATATCGATATTGATATATATCGATATCGATATAGCTCTCTGCCTCTTAAATGGATATCCAGATTGATATCCACCTAAATACCGCTCTCTGATTGGCTGAAAAGATCTTATCAATTGATCAGATGATGAAAAGGCTTCTGTCGCACATCACCACTAGGTTCGTGCGACTGGATATGAAACACGGGGCGTACCTTGGGGTCGCGTATCCGGTTTCACATCTGGCCTGTCGCATAATCCTAACATGAGCTCAAATAGCTGTTCCCGAACACATGGCTGTTCGATTTCTTTTGTTCTTTAGATAACTCTCATCAATTGACTGGTGCCATCAATGATTCCTGTGGAGCCAATTGTCTGACAACTTCTCTCAATTTCAACATCAGCACCACCATCTCAGTACTCGTTCAAACGGCCCTAGGTATTCTAGCACAATTAGCTTATCCAGGTGATTTATCGACCATGGCATCATCTCAGACCACCGCCGCCTCTACGCCCTCGATTTCGGACCAGCCCATTACTGGGACGTCTCTGGACTTTTTCCTCTTCTTCAAAGCAACGTATCCTGATGAGGACACCCAGAACACCACCGGCGGGTCACGTAAGCGCAAATCCAGGGGTATGGTGATGTATCGATGTCTCCACTGCCCTGCCGATAAGCCCTGGGCGAATCGGAAGCGGGACAACGCATGGCATCACGCCCGGCGGTGCCATGCCGATATTATCTCTTCCCTCGATCGCACGCTCATTGGGGGCAGTTCTGATGTTCTAGATGATGAAAAGGAAGCCAAACGTCCTCGGATTGATGCTTTCTTTCCCTCTCGTTACTCGGATGTCTCTCTCCGCCGTATGTTCGACCGCGATCGGTATTTAGATGCAATAATCAGCCTAATCACACGCCGCCGGCTTGCCTTCTCAGCAATTACCTGGGATGAGATGCAAGAGATTATGCTAGCAGCTAATCCTGCTATAGAGGACCTTTTAGTGACCAACCGAAGTGCTCTAATGCGACTAATTGATGCCACATATGAGTTATATTCTTCTCAGCTCATGGCAACTCTTGAAGCTTCCATCTCAAAGATCCATATCCTCTCTGATCTCTGGACTTCGCCCCATCGCCATGGGATACTCGCCATCTCTGCGCGATGGGTTGATCAGGATTATCAGCCACGAAGGGCACTGCTAGCGATGCCAGAATGTCGCTATAGCCATAGTGGTGAAACCCAGGCATCTCTAATTATCGATACACTGGCAAAGTACGGCATTGCTTCTAAAGTGGGCTACCATGTAGGGGATAATGCCACTTCAAATGATACCTGCTTGTCTTATCTCTCACGGCGGTTACGAGAAGACTATGGGGTACGATAGCCCTTCCCTTATCTCTGGATTAGGATTAATTGGTTGCTAGTTGACGTTTGATCCCTCTAAGCGCCGTATCCGCTGCGTCGCCCACATTATTAACCTATCCCTTCAAGCATTTCTTCTCGCGTCTTCAAAAGAGGCACTAATCGCCGCTCTTGATGCCACCGATGATACCTCAAACGATCAGTTGTTTGCACAGTTCTACGACACCTTGCACGACGCCGGACAGACAACAGGAACAGATGAGGCCCATCAGAGAAGAAGAGCTTCGCGAAGAGGCAATCGTATACTTGAGAACTTCACTGGATGGCAGCATATCGCGCCCCTACGGAAAGTACACAACATCGCGGTCTGGATACGTAAATCTACGCTTCATTCGGCTATATGGGACGATGAAATAAAGCTCCGACTAGGCATAGATAATGCCACACGCTGGAATTCATGGTATCGATTGTTGGATAATTTTCTGCGGTATCAATCCCGTGTAAAACAGTTCCTAATTGACCATGATAGAGAGCTTCAAGACGATATCCTGCTAGCTTCAGAGTGGGAGTTTATTGAACGGACGCATCGTTTCCTACAGCCGTTTGCCTCAGCTACGTTGTTGGCCGAAGGGGCGCGATCTACACTCTCCCAAACACTCTCGATAATGGATGTTTTATTGCGACAGTACGAGAAGTATAAGGTCGGTGGCGATGTTTTTTCTTTTATCTAATTGATCGGCTAACTAATTGTCTTATTTAGGAGCTTTATAGTTCAAAGGAAAACCATGATCCCCACATGGTACACTGCATCGATATGGGCTGGTTTGTACTGAATAAGTACTACACCTTATCAGACCAGACACCTGTGTATGCCGCCGCACTCCTTCTCGATCCCTCGAAACGAAGAAAATACATTGAGCGGAATTGGCAAGAATCCTGGCACGCGCCTGCTATTGCCGCCGCCCAGCAAATTTGGCTAGATGAATATAATGCCGCGCCAATCCCAGAATCCTTGCGGGTGCCTCTAGATGTGTCCTCTTCATCTGGGAGGCAGCACAACGAGCTGGATGAGTTGTTGAGCGATATTGCTGTTACTGGCCCTATCTTAGACGACGCCGATGACTTCGAAACCTTTATTGATGCACCACCGACCCGGATAACTGGCTCTCCTCTCCAGTGGTGGCTACATCGAGATCAAAGGAAAGCATATCCGCGGTTATCCCGCATGGCAATTGATATCCTCTCAATCCCTCCTGAATCATCTGATGTTGAGTCTCACTTCTCATCGGCGCGGCGTACGCTATCATGGGATAGAGAGAGCATGACCTGCGAGAACCTGGCGAAGGTTGAGTGTGTGGGCAACTGGATGCGCGAGGGTATCATTGTACCCAAGTCTCACGGTGGCAGGGGCGTTATTTCCAGCGTTGCTGTTGAATTTAGCGTTGAAACAGAGGCAGAGGACTTTCTAGATTAGGGTACTTTCTTGTTCTTTCTTCTAGCCTACAAGAATTATATGTGGTTTATCTGGATATCAACCTTGCTAAAGTGGCTATGTGGCTGTATGGATATCTACCTGGATATATCGATATCCAGATAATTTTTCCCACTTATCTGGATATCGATATAAGGGCCAGAATTTCGGTGGATATCGATATACGCAGGTCTGGCGTAGAGGCGGCGGTGGTCTGAGATGATGCCATGGTCGATAAATCACCTGGATAAGCTAATTGTGCTAGAATACCTAGGGCCGTTTGAACGAGTACTGAGATGGTGGTGCTGATGTTGAAATTGAGAGAAGTTGTCAGACAATTGGCTCCACAGGAATCATTGATGGCACCAGTCAATTGATGAGAGTTATCTAAAGAACAAAAGAAATCGAACAGCCATGTGTTCGGGAACAGCTATTTGAGCTCATGTTAGGATTATGCGACAGGCCAGATGTGAAACCGGATACGCGACCCCAAGGTACGCCCCGTGTTTCATATCCAGTCGCACGAACCTAGTGGTGATGTGCGACAGAAGCCTTTTCATCATCTGATCAATTGATAAGATCTTTTCAGCCAATCAGAGAGCGGTATTTAGGTGGATATCAATCTGGATATCCATTTAAGAGGCAGAGAGCTATATCGATATCGATATATATCAATATCGATATATCCAGATAGCACAGTTGATATCGATATATCATATCCAAATACGCAGGTCTGATTGACAGGCTTGGGGTTCGCGGAGTGTCTGGGAGGATCGGCTCACAGTCGACCGCCAACGGAACCAGGAGTGCGAGGGGGTAGAGAAGCGGGAAACGGAAGTACATCTCGCCAAAAGGTCCAGCTGTTTCACCTAACGTAAGTCCAACTTAGAAAATCCCTTAACAAGGTCTCGGAGGTAACGGCAATGCTGTGAATGTTTCTTGATGTTCGGACAACGGTTGAACTGCGACTTCGGATATCGATTTAACTGCAAACAGATTGTAAATCAGGCTGTCGTATGCTCCCAGAGTTGGTGAGAATACCTTGCCTTTAAACGAGTTCATAACCTGGAAAGGAGAGCATGCGGCGTGTTAACCAGCAGGGGGCAGCAACACTGCCGGAAACTGCGTCCAGCTTAAACACTACGGTCAGAATTACACCCCGAACACGGTATGAGGAAATGCAATGCCCGCGTCAATTACCCGTCATGGACAGCCAGCCTGACCTCGTTCACAGAGGCTAAATTGCAGCCACAAAATCTTACCCAGTAAATTCTAATTCCCTTTCCTTCTGTAGTTACCAAAAAAAAAAAAAAAGAAAAAAAGAACTACTAGGCTTCGGACGAGTTGAACTTGTGCGAAGTCGAGGATGACTGCGATTTGGACGCCTGGGAAAATTTGTAATTTTGGGCTGGACTTGTGGAGTTGAGAGTCTGGGGGCCAGCTGTGCCGTTCGGGACGTCTCGGCTCTCAATATCTCCCTGTGCTCCTGGGAGTTTTCTCCGATTGAGCATGCATCTTGATCGTCAGCGTAGGGGCACAGGCAGCTGAGGGAAAAGCGCTGACTGGACAATGGCCCTGAGGACCACTACAGCCAATGCGACCACAGCAAACACCCCTAGGATGGGCGAACCCGATGATCCGGCATCGGACTTGTTTGTCGTCGTCGAATTCAAGTTGCTGGTTCTGTCCATGGCGTGTGCAAAGCCTCGGCTATGCGAATAATCGCAGCGAGCATTGTGTCTTGACCTTGCATCCTCAATTTATGATCCGGATGGACTGGATCAAAGCCCATCATGGTGGCTCTCATGATTTCATGACTCGTCATGATGGATGAACTTAAAACTTAAAACGCAGACTGCTGAGCCACAAAGTAAACTGATTTACTATGGACGGCTGTCCAGCCACAGCGCTTCCATCACATGCCTGAACGGTTTGCGCCGTTATCTATTTGAGCTGCCTTAAGACTTCGCGACGGTCACGATTGGGGTCGACCGCAACAAATGAAGGGTACATTATCCCCCACCTAAATTTAGTTATGCCAAAAGTCCCAAAATTCTTCGTTATTACAAATTAGTACATCGCACAACGTATAGCCGGATGTGCTCTGGGGACGCCTAGGTAATATTCACCAGCGATTCAAATGTATATGTATGTAGTTATGACGCCCGGGCTAAACCTAAAAGGGCACTTTTGCTAAATTACCTATCTCTTCAGTGTGCGAGGACCTCCGCTCCGCACCCCGCCCCATATGACCCTAGTCATCCTCGGGGTACGAGCGGGGTACAAAAAGTTTATTTAATATAGTAATCTCCTTGCTTGCGCGGGGACTGCCATCAGGTACTAAGCAAGGATCTAGACTAATTACAGTTAGTCAATTATTTTGCCTACCAAAATAGCGATATAATACTATCCCGATTCCACACGATATCTTATTGCTCTAGATAGTGCTCTAGCAGTGGGGTGAGTACGCTCTGGCAGTCCCGCGCAAGCAAGCAGTTATCCCTTGAGTTGTGGAAAACCTCCCAGCCGTACCGAGCCCCACATCCGCCCCAACTTCTGAGAGGTACATGAGGGGAACCTTATGATGCGTCATTGATTGATTCCACCTACATCCTCATAGAAATTCTTTCGGATTGATTAATGACTTCCCAATCGGTACCTATCTCCTGAGTGCGTGAAGCCCTCCAAGGCGTACCCCGCCCCAGTGTTATGCCTTTAACAGCTAGCGCCCTTTATAGGGGACCTCAGGGAGCGTGACTGTTAAGGTCTTACCATACGTCTACTTAAACCTTGGGCGAAAGATAGGCGAGAGTGAGGTATCGCTTTTAACGAGAACTCTGATTGGCCTGACACCCTTGTCGTGACCGCATTGGAGGGCTTCACGCACTCAGGAGATATAGATCTCGGCGGAGGCTCTCAACGCGTATGATGACAGCAGCTTTATCAATGAAGATAATAGCCTTCAAGAGCATGAGGGTGATAGTACCCGGAGACCGGCTTTTCCGCCTGTCGAAGACCGAGGCTTCGATTTTCAACCCTTCCAAGTGCCGCGACGAGAGCTTGTTGTCAAGCAGCTGCCCAGAACCCGCTGTCCCTTTTCCGACACTTTATACCTATTCCCTAGTCAATAGCTGGGTCAAATACACTAATGACTGGGTCAATAGCCTACTCCAGAGCGGCGTTATTGATAGCCAAGAACACGAAATAACAGAAAAGTCACGCCTCCGCGCCTGGAAGCCAACTACGGCTGCAGAGATATATATCTGGCTTGCGATCATTATTTATATAGGAGTCCACGGCGAAATATCAGTCGAAGACCATTGGAAGACCTCTCAGCTAGAGGATCAGCGGCCTGAACACTCGATAATTAAGTTCATGACTTATGACCGATTTCAACTCCTTCATCGTCATCTCCGGCTCTTTGACCACGCCAAATTCACTGACGATGACGACTTTCCTATCGTCTTCCAATGCGTTGAGCTGTGGTCTCAACATATTCAACTTGCAACAACAGAGCTTTGTAATCCGGGCTCACATCTTGCTGTAGACGAGGGCATGATCCGATATACCGGAAGGAATAAGCAAGTTACATACGTCCCCAATAAGCCTATCGACACAGGCCTCAAAGTCTGGATAGCTGCCCAGCTAGGCCTCTTCATGAGGTGGATTTGGCACCAACCTGGCGCAAAATACGGCCCAGTTGGTGTTGAGAGGAAGAAGCCGGCATCACAACGAGGGAGGAGGAAAGGCAATGGAAGAAGCAGCCAACGGAGGGCTCCTAACGAGGTTGACGAGGTCAAGGAAGTTATCCACGTCATCACAGAAGCTGGGGATAAGATCATGGCGTTGAACTCGACCCAAAGCGTCGTTATTGCCCTTATTAACCTATTGCCGGAGTCGACATATCACGTCTTCGTGGATAACCTCTTTCGTCGCCAGACCTCTTCCGCTCCCTTCGTCAGCACGGCCACGGTGCAACCGGCACAGCTCGGCCTAATTGTGGCATCTACAAAGGCCTTGCAGACGCCAAAAAGGCCGATAAGGCAGGGAAGTCAGGGTTCCAATTTAATGAGATCAAGGTCATTCCAACGGCCGATAATCAGGTAGGAAGACTCGACATTCTTCCTTACAATTCGGCTGATAACTTATCTTCTTCTTCTCTAGGTCAATCAGATCGCTTGGAAGGATAATGCCCTCGTATTGCTCCTTTCAACCATCTTTACTGGCGATGAGAGATGTGATCGTTGGAGGAAGAGACTGTCAACGAAGACCCCAATGGCACGGCCAATACAGCGCTTTTTTAGTGGCGAGCCGGTCAAGCTTATATCGATCCCTACTATCGCCGCTTCCTACAACGACGAAATGAATCATGTTGACCGAGGCGACCAAAGGAGGTCATATCTAGGCTATGATCATCCTATCCGCCGGGGCGCTTGGCAGGCTATTGCTTGGACCTTCTTATTGGATATAGTCCTAGTGAATAGCTTCCTCTTACAGCTGCACGGGGAGCCGGCTTGGGAGCGTTATACAAGCCAGAAGAAGTGGAGGGAATGCCTATATAACGCGGTCTTCAAGACCTTCCATCCGCAAAGCCAGTCAAGGCGGACTTTTCGAGCCGGAGACGAATTTACGCCCGTGGCACAACATAAGCACGTCCGAAGAGGGAAAAAATCAGAATGCCTTGCTTGCAAGGGGCTTCAATTGGGGTAGCCAAGGTCAAGAAGTGCAAGGAGGCCCTTGGCCCCGGTCAGTTACAACAAAAGTAGGCGTCAATCGATTTGGGGATGCGAGCAGTGTGATGTAGCGATTTGTAACTCGAGAGATTGCTGGTACTTCTATCATAGGCTAAAATAGGTGGGGGATTAGGTATTGTCGCAGGGTAGGCATGATCTTCACGGCCTCATGAAACAACTGCGTTAGTAATCTGGCCGTATGCTGTAAGTAGCTCTGCGGGATGGAGTACCCCGCAAAAAAAAAAAAAAAACTTCAGACAACAATCAATCAACACACTGCTGCTGCCCATTATTCTTTACCTGATCCTTGATCCTTTCAGCACGCCCAGTGCGACAGGTATCTTTGATCCGATGCATTTTAATTGGCTGCTCCCCCCTGCCGTAACCTGTCGGGAGGTCCTCGACAGTTGAAGGGATAGATCAACTCCGTGGGTCACCAAAAATTCTAAATAGCTCTTCACGTGAAATTTGTATCCCTTCTTTTAATACCATCAGACAGCAATAATCACTCGTATTAAAACTCCCAGCGCGAGTCCCAAGCAATCTTATCCGGTTGATATTCTTGCGGTTCCATGTCCACATATAGCCCTAGTCCACACTCGGTGAGGGACGACGTTATGGCTGGTTGGGTAGACATCATTGGATCAGCTGGCATAGTGACCGTTTGAAGCGACTCTAAATCCATGTCCAACATGTTGTCCCTAACCTCCGATGCCCTAGACCTTTGCTGGAAAGGGTTCGTAAAGATAGACGTGAAGCTATCCGCCTCCCGGTCCTGTATGCTCACCTCTTCGACCGTGTTCGCATTGGTTGGCTTCCCGGAGTCCTGGCTCAGCGAACTGCCGTGCATATTAATGGCGGAAGAACAAGCCAGCAGCCCATCCACACACTTCGTCGCCTCACTGGCGATGTATTTCTGAATTAGAACGCAATTGCAGTGCGTATGCCGTAGTAATTGGGTCTTCAGGTAGTAAACTTCGGCATTCAAAGAGTCAACATAACTTGAGAGATAGCGGTTGTTGTCCTCCATGGCTTCTTCGAGGGAGACGAGTGCTAAGGCCTCATCACGCTTGCGGGTACGGCACTTCCTCGCCGCAATGCGGTTACGTTCGACGATTCGGCGCTTGCGGGGATCCTTGGGAAGACCATCACCATTAAGCTCCTCCTGTAGACCCGCTACCTTCTGCTCTTTTAGCTGCTTCTTGGGTTTTCGGGCTCGTTTCCTTGGCTTAGGTGACCCTACAGCCTGCCCAGAGGCACTAGAATCCAGAAGCGCCTTTTTTGCTTGAGATTGGCTCAGGTTAAGGGGCCCCCTATTCAACTTCTTGTTTCCTATGGCGGATGGCTGTATATTTTGCGGTGCTTCGTTACGTCTGAAATTATTGAATTCCGCGGGCTGAGTCGGTAATACGATATGGGAGGATTTGAGACTTGTTTCCCTCGGGACCAGGGAGGTATTAATTGCTGCTTCAAAGAATGAGCTGCCGCTTATTTGCTTTAGCGACGGCTGATATGTCGTACTGTTTCGAGATATTGAGAAGCGGTACTGATCCAACTGGATGGCGGGATCATTGGTAAGGTGTGGTGGCGATAACATCTGGCTGAGAACGGAGGATCTCCCGGCTGGGGGAACAGGACCATACGGAGATGACATGAAAAGATCCGCTCCGTGGATTGTAATCGCCAGCCCGGATGATAAGCTGTGATGAGAGGTCTGCTAAGGCCTAGGTTGACACCCCGCAGATTGAAGAAGAGGAAATTCAAGGCAAGTTCTCCAAGCAGCAAGACCAAACGGCATGAGCAGGGCACAGGGAGGTTGAAGAGGAGGCGAGGATCAACTCTGGCATCTTTCACAAGCATCTGCCTGACCGGAAGGTGGTACTAGGGACAGTGCGCAAAAACTTATTATACCCCAGCAAGCAGCACAGCATCAGCAGAGATTGAGCTTATAGGATAACCAGGCCATTAACAGAAAAACAGACTTTGCCTACGGGAGCGGGGTTGAAACCGGAGGAGATCAGCAATTCCTCTGCTTGAGGAATTAACTTATACGGCCATGATCGGCCAATCTGCCGAGGATTTCATAGTCCGGACCCCCCCCGGGAATTAGATATCATCCATGTCTTTGAGTCTCGAGGTGCAGGCAACTCCCCAGAGCCATGGGACACATAGAGTCTAGCATGCAGAAATACTCGACTTGTTCGACGCCGTTTCACACCGACGAGGCTGCCAAGGTGGGGGATTAGTGGGCGGTTTGCGATGTGCGTATGCATGTGATTGTGCTTGGACGTATTGAGACTCACCGGGTGGGTTTTGTAATGAGGACACTGCAGAGAGGATTTCCAGCTGCATCGCCACACCGGAAGGTACCGAATAGGGGCTCAGATGAGAGTCCGGGCGGGGACCCTCCGTATGTCTCCATCTCCGACGTTGCAATTCTGAGCGCATAATAGTCCGAGTGTAAATATGAAAATCCTTTCTTTGCCTAGAGCTCTGCGTGGCCCCACTCCACGATGAGGGGAACGTCTCAACGGCTATTAACGCCAAGCCACCTGGTAAAATTTGGGTCCAAAACACAACGAACACATCACAGTGCGCCACGTAAAACCCACTAAAATCTACTTCATAAAAACATAAATAAATAAGTATGGAAGCTAAATAAAAATAGTTTAAAAAATACTTATAAGACTAGAAATAGAATAACTTTATCTAATATTTTTAAAAGAATTTTATTTTATCTTTAAGATATAAATATAAAGGCTTAAAGAAATAAGATAAAATTTTAAGTTTAAATAAGCGCTATAAAAAAGCTTTCATACGGTATTTTTAGCACTAAGGCTTCTATATTCCCACTATAGAGACCACTAACCTATAGTACTTAAAATTTTAAAAATTTAGTATTTCTTTAAAAATATATACCGCTAAGAATATTTATTTAAAAATTCTAGAAAAATATATAATATTTATTTATCATTTATTTATATAGTACTATTTTTTCTTTATTCTAGCTATTTTATTTCTTTATTTATTTTTATTTTAAAACTACGTAAAATCGGGTTTTAAGGTGGCGCACCCTAAAGCGTTCGTTCTGTTTTGACCCCCGATTTTAGTATTCTCCAAAGCGCCCGCTTTGGATGACACCGTCATGGTTTCACTCGATCTCGTGGCATCGCATAAACTCTGTCCTGGAGCCCTAGCGCGCGTTGGAGGTCTGCTCCGCGGTAGTTGATGACTGATGGGCCGTGCTCTTGTTGATAGCTACTGGGAGCTAGATGGTGTGTTTTTGGCTGTCGGCTGTCATCTGTTTTGACTGATGGTCACTGCAAGTGGTAACCTCGTGTCACTGACATCAGGAATGCGTTCTTTCTTGTCTTTTTCTTCTTGATGTTTTAGCGGGCCGGCCATAGCAGCCAAAAATACAGTATTTTAGGTGCGTTCCTCTACGGTCGCACATTACCACATGGGTGACAAAACCATGTACGAAAATGACTGGAGCTATTTCGCACAGCAGCTTTAGGCGTTTTTATATGGGGCTACAATATTGATATGATAGCGCACTATTTTCAATGTAGCAGAGCTGATGCCATTCCATCGGCGCCGAAGCTCCGATAATGCCGGTTCAGAGGGGGCAGGATATTGCAGCTGGAAGCCTTGGAAGGAGGTATGAACTCCGACCTCTACCACGACCTCGACCCCCTGGTCTGCGTCTCGCACAATGCCGAGGCCCCGTAAGGACTTGGAGCGCGTCAAGGACTTGATCCTCGAGCAGCGGCGAGAAGGACTATCCATTGACACTATATGTGCCCATCTCCGCGACGATGGGCACGTACTCGACGTCAGAACCCTGAAAAGGAGGTTAGCGGAATGGGGTGCCCAGGAGTACTCCCCCCTTCACTCAAAGATTGATACCAACACCTTCGTCGAGCTGATCAAAGGCTACTTCTACGGATACGGATATAGCGACACTTCCATCGTCCGTGATCTCAAGCGACGCAGCATCGAGATCTCCGAGCGAACTGTACAGGAGTATCGTCTGAAGCATGGCATGAAGCGGCGCTTCCGAGATCTGGCTGAACGACAGGAGGCTATTCAAAAAGCAAGAGAGTTCCTCTTCCAAGACGACCGTCAGTCTTCAAGCATCAGAGGATTTGGCAGGGGGTATCTATACCATTACGTCCGCATCCGTGCCGGCGTCCTTGTCGGCCAGAATACATTATATCGCGAGTACCAAACGAACCCAGAGTGGAAGAAGCGGGCCGAGCAAAGACGCCTTGCTGATTGGAAACACCGGAAGAACTTCCAGGTTCCTGGGCCTAACTTTATGTGGTCTCTTGATGGGTACGAGAAGCTCAAGAACTTCGGCTTCTCTATCTACGCCTGTATCGACACGTACTCGAGAGCCATCATCTGGATATATGTCGGCAGGGGGAACATGACTGCGCTGAGCTCACTCAAACAGTTTCTACGGACTGTGTCGTACTCAGGGGTCCGCCCCCTTTTCACCCGCTCGGATCATGGTATCGAGACTCCTCTTTGGGCCGGAGCCCAGGCGATTCTCGCCGACCTTGATCAGACAGAGCTTCGGTATACCACCGAGGATAACGACCAACGAGTCCACAGGCAGGGAGCGAGACTGAGCTCCTGTCATATCCGGGGCCCAAGCACATCTAACCAACGGATCGAGTCTTGGTGGGAAAAGCTACTCAAAGGGGTCAGTCAGCGCTGGATCGCGTTCTCACACGAGCTGATTGATAGCGGCCTCTTCCAACCAAACCGTCTTGCTCACCAGATCGCGGTGTATGTTCTCTATGGACCTATGATCCGTCAAGAGGTTGCGGACTTCACGGAGATGTGGAATGGCCATCGCATCCGGCCACAGAAGAATAGGGAGCATCTCGTCGCCGGGATCCCGATGGATCTGTATAATACAAGCGAAGTGGAGAACTGGGCAGTCCATCTAGGGCCTGCGGCTCGAGATGGGCTTGCCCAGATGATGACCGCTGTCGATTCTATCGATATAGACGATCTTCTTGACCCAATAACAACGGACTGGTGTAATCAACAGCTCCGGGATCTTCAGTTCGATGGTCAGCTAGATGGGGAGCTTGATCATAAGCGGCCACACCTCGCGATCTACTTACGGCTTAGAGACAAGATTCAGGTTCATCTCGACTGCGGGGCAAGTCCGGTGCTGAGCATCCCAGAGAGTCCAGTTGGAGGGCAAGAGAGATTCGTACGTAAAGAAGTACTACATCGCACTCAAAAGCTAGCTGACAATGCTTTAGCTTCAGCTCCTCGAGCTGAACTACCTTGAGCCTATTAACAATAGCCTCTCCGGAACTGAGCTACCCGGCGATATTATCAATAGTGTGGACGAGCTGATGGGGGACCTGGGTCACCTTGAGCTAGAGTAGCTACTATTTCCTCGTCTGTTTACGAGGATGCCGACTACTTGGCCTCCTCGTATTAACTCCTCGGGTTCCAGCAGCGGGACCATGGGCAGTGAAGGCAGGGTCAGCCGAGAGCTCCTTATCCTCTGCCTCTACCGAGAGTGCTGAGCTTATAGAGTCTCGAGCCCGTTTCTGACCTGTGCGGGTCTCGTCCACGTCGCTAGTAATAACCTCGATCTGGTCTTCTGCGCTAGCTCTCGAAGGAGGTAGAACTGGGCTCAGAGAGGGGCTTAAGGAGGGCGAGTTGAACTCGCTCCCTATCAATAAGGCTGGCTGTACCTTCACCTCGGTCTTGATTAACTCTTTCTTGATTCCCTTCTCCTTTTTGAACGGCTTTATGGCTGACCTCGCCGTCTTGATATGACGAGGGGCCGGGACTTGTGGTCGAGGAGGCAACGGCTCATAGAAAACAGGGAAAAGGAGATATCTGACCTCTGTTTTTACTGAAACGAAAAGGGTAGTCCTCGCCGAAAAGCTCTGCGACTGTCTGTCTCTCCTAGTCGAGGTCGCTTAGCTCTGTGATACCCTCTTTAATATGGGCGTTCTGAATGAGTCTCTTGTCGAATTGAAGAATAGAAGAGAGGGCATGCTTGTCCTTGAACTGAGGGAAGAAGATGCTGTCGAACCAGAAGTGGATAGGTAGAGATGGTTCCTCGTCGACGAAGGGGCGCAAAGCGACCTTTAGTAGCTCTCTAGCTAAAGACCACTGGGGCTCCTCGTCTTCGTCTAGTATTTCCCATGGGTTAGGCTTCGCAAGGAAGACAGTGAGACGCATCGAGATCTTCTGTCTGCTCTTGTTTTGGCTCTGTTTAGCCATAGCCTCACTGAGTTGCGACGAGCTCGCCCTCATGCCCCTCGCGATCCGACTCTGGGTAAGTTTGGCATCTCGATACACGGCTGAGGGCCGCGATGCTGCGAGGATACGGCCAGGGCCGTCTCCAGAGCCGGTGAAGATCGTCTGTGAGGGCGTGGAACGATCAGAGGCTGTTAGGTCGATAGACTGTATAGCGGAGGAGGTGGAGGCTGTCTTAACGTCTCGAAATGGGACTGGCGAGCTGTCGAGGATGGTGATGCTCGTGGGCCAACGTCTGCCGCAATATGGACAAAGATTAGACCCTGGGTAGCTATCGCGGATGAAATCGTGGCTCCGTTGGTACGATTTAGGGGCCACGGTCTTCGGAATATCCGGACATGTCTGCGATAGGACGTGATTAGGTATATCTACGTATAAGATAAGGCTAGTCGCACAATCTCATGATGGATAGACCCGAGCTTACTTTGGGAATGGATGGGGATGGCCCATGACTGCTACGAGGTGGCGATGGGCTGGGTATTGATGCTGGTGTGTATGTGTGAGTGAGTGAGTGAGTGAAAAAATTGTGACGCGTCACCAGGAATTATCACGACATATTCCCTAGTGGAGATGCCATCGAAATGGAGATACCTTCCGGATAGTGTGCAGTACTGTAGTCTTGCAAGGGTCCACAAAATTACTAAGTATTTTAACATGGTTGAGGCTTCCCAAAAGGGTTTTGTCACCCATGTGGTAATATGCAACCGTACACTTGCCGTCTGGCCTCATTACTCCATAGCACAGAGAGTGGTCCACAATAATGATCCACAACACCAAGAGCTGTCAACCTGCAAGAACGACGGAATGGTCTCCCCTACCGGATCCAATGTCTCGTCAGGATGCGCGTCTTGAGCAACACAAAGAGGGGGTCGTTTGTTCACTAACCAACGCGTAGGCCCCCTCAAATGTAGCACGGCCGATCACGCGGCCCCCAGTAAGCCACTTCAGCTCAACCAAAGCAATATGCAGTTCGGATGACAAAGCGCATGACTGTTTTGGTCTTGCTGCAGGTTTGACCATTAGGCAGCAATGGGTCAATGCATTTCCGGCAACGTTAGCCGGGAAAACACCGCATCCTGGCGGTTTTATCTGCCTTGGCTGGCGCCGGCAGACAAGCAACTCATGGGTCTCCGTACCGTGTGACAGGAAGCTCGGCGACAACCAACTGCAATGCAGCAGAAATACTCTGGAGTGCGAAAAGATAACGCAGATCATCTAAGTGATCTGCGCGGAGCGGTCGCCCTCGCTGCTGAGTTCCTCCCTTCACTGCCTCACCACGATTTCTCATGCATCTTCTTTCAATGCAACTCCGTCTTGCCCCTCTCGCACCAGTAGGTGACCCGTCAAGCTGAATAAACGCTTTCCTGGCTTTAGGGTTGCTCACCTCTACATGTGTCTGTTTATCAAGCGCCACCGAAGGTCTGATACCTATGTGTCCCGCCACGACTTAATTAGTTGCCTGTAATTAGGCACCTGCCTGGCTTGTGCCCATATTCGCCCCGTGCGACACATAGCAGTGCAGCTAAACTTCGCTAAGTTTGCGCGCCAACCATATTAGGAAATGTAACGCTCAGCTCAAAAGTTGCACTATTCCATAACAGGAAATGTAACGCTCGACCGATTGTCAACATGCCGCGATAGCAATATAGCTCTAAAAAATAATAGAAGTGTTTTTCGGTATTCTTTAGACAGTAAATCATACATTAAAACTACATTTGAGTCTAAGTATTAGCTGTGGTCTTGAAAACCTAAGTGGTGATTCCCCCATGGAGTGTGCCTCTATAAGTTTCTAGCCTTACTAAACCTTCTCGCATGGCGACATAGGGCATCTCTATCCTAGCTCTAGCCTAAAGACACTGGCTCAACTGAAACAACATTGTTTATATGAATCACTAGTTATGCAAGCAACGAGACGCTTCATTATCATCATAGAAATTACCAGTTCACGACCCTCCAGTCCCAAGGAATACTCGCTCAATCCATTCCCGATATGTTGTTGATATCCAGCTCGCGAGCTCTCTCAACACCGCAGTCAACTGATATATCCCTACCAGTGATCTTGTATCCCCAATATCCATCTCCTCTAGGATCTCAATGCAATCGCCGCGGTGGCAAGAAAACGAGATCCGCCAGCTGTGGTCGACTACGTAAAGGAGGGGTATCGTGACCCATGGACAACCCTTCGGACGAAACGTCTCCATGCGGCAGAACCAGGCGGCGGTCCAAACGCCAAGCTGTAGTCGGCCGTCGGTGATGGCAGTTCCGAGCTTGGTCTCGACGTTGCACCCAATCGGGGCAAACTGCAGTGGTGCAAAGGTGGTCTGGTTGACAGTCTGCGAGTCCCCGGGTTGATTAAACACCTTGTTCGTGATGGCAGTCATTAGTCGGCAGTCCTGGTCCGTTGCATCTGAGCGGAGTGGTTTTCCGTTGCTTAGCCACAGAGCGAGGGCAAAGTCGATCATCTTGGCTTCGATTACACTACTCCCGGCTGAAGGCACGAATTTGGAGGTTAGTTGCGCTGTCAGGGACGGCACCACGTGAACCGTCGGCTGGGCGGAAAGCGCATGCACCAAGAGTGGCATGTGTACAGTCATGTTCCAGCCAATTTCGGAGTATCCGCAGAGCTCGCATGTGTCTGCGTCGGCTTTGAGGCGGCGCAGCGTACGAAGTTCCTCAAGAGCGGCCTCGGTAGAGGTTGTTGGCCCGCCGATCCCGAGAATTGCGTCCTTGCTTTTCGGATCATAGTTGATGGAGACACCAAGTTCCTCGAGTGGACGGAACCAACTGTCCGGGACAAGCGGTTGCAGTTTCTTGAATTGGGTTTGGATCTCGGAAGGAATGAACCGATCGCGCAGCACGGTTATGGCGTGGATCCGCGTGAAAAGCTCGTGGACATCTTTGGGCAGTTTTTCGAACGGGTTGTCTTGCTGAGCAACCCGGACGACAGGCAAATCCATGGCATGGAGGCTGTTGACGTTTTTGACCTTGCTCTTGTCTGGGCTCTTGCGCCTTCCCCTCGTTGGAGAGCCACCAGCCTCAGACTCTCGCAAAGACTGTCCACCAGCTTCTGACCCTCCCATAGACTGTTCCGTTTGCGAATTCGATGTTTGCGAAGGAGTCAGGCTGGGAATGTCTCCGCCCAAGAAAATTGGAAGAGACCGAGAGTCGACGGTCGTGGCGGCTGCAGATGCTGACCTTGGTGTTGCCTGGTCATCGTTGCTGTCATACTGGTGATCCATTGCAATAGATTGGCCGGGAAGAGACCCGAGCTTCTGCCTCTTTGATGGGGAACCGCTTCGATTGCTTGATCGAGATGGCGGAGGTGTCATTTCAGGTCCACGCGGTTGGAGGCTGTACGACTTTGGCAGCTGAATGGGCGAGGGATTGGGAATGGCTTGCAGCCAATTCTCGATCCAATCCACGAATGGTGTGGAGTTCATGGAGGTCTGATGCTGGAGAGAATGATGGTGGTGGTGCTGGCGGAGATGTGACCTTTTCGCAAGATTGTTTATTTTGATTTGAAGTTTCGTGCTGTTGGTGGGGTGAAATCCATTCCTGGTATATATCGACGCCCGCATCGGGGTCGTGATTGGACCGGCGTTCTCCGCACTCGGCTCGGAAGAATGCGGACCCGACCGACTTCTTTTTTGTTTTTCTTTGATCAGTCAGGGTGTCAGACAACTAGCTCTACAGGGATCATTGATGGCACCAGTCAATTGATGAGAATTATCTGAAGAACCAAGGAAATTGAACAGCCATGTGCTCAGGCACAGCTATTTAAGCTCATGTCGTTAGGATTGGAATCCTTGATGCGACAAGCTAGATGTGAAACCGGATACACGACCCCAAAGTACGGGCCGCGTTTCATATCGAGTCGCACGAACCTAGTGGTGATATGCGACACAGGGTCATCAGTCAAGGTCATAAGGGGCTTTGCTCGTCATTTGTATGTAGATGTGTTATCTTTGATGCGATATCTTTATACCGGATATGCTCCCATCCCCTAGCTCAGAATGCAGGAGCAATGTGGCGCAGCTCGCAGCCATGCATATACCTAAGTAGAGCATTTTTCTGCCTCGTCAGGCTCTGAAGTCATGCCGACCATAAACTCCCCGCTCGCCGTCTTTCTCCCCAGTAGCCTCGCAATCAAATGCTCTCACAATGAACGAATCCGCAGAGGCGACAGAGTCCAGCCAACAGCCACCAGGAGCACTATCAGGACACGATGTCTTTCAGACTCCAGAAAATGAAGAGTTCTATTCGGCAAATCTCTACAATGACCTTGATGCAACCAGCAAAGAAATCTGGATTATCAATATTCTTCCCGACTCTGGCGGTGGATTAATTGAGTGCGAGTTCCTGCCTGAAGCGCCTTTAGTCGACGTGAAAGGCCGATACTTTGCTCTCTCATATTGCGCGGGAAATGCAAAAACGACCAACATTATCCTCGTCAATGGGATAAGGTGCAATGTCTTCGCCAACCTACATCATGCGTTGGTGCTTGCTCGCCAGTATTTCAACAAGAGCTTCGGAAACAGTCCCCTTCGTTTGTGGGTTGATCAATTATGTATCAACCAGAAGAACAACCAAGAGAGATCCCACCAAGTCGGATTCATGAGAGACATCTACGAGTGTGCGCAGCATACCCTTATATGTTTATCGATATCTGACACAAGGGGAACGGGACTCGAATGGTTGAGCGAGCTATGTCGCAATTTGCCACTTCGAGAGGATGATAATATGCCCAGCTTTGAGAACGATGAAGAGCGAGGGAACCTGGATGCCGAAATGAAAAGGAAACAAAACGAATGGCACCATGACGCTTACTATATCGAGACCATCCTAATGTGTCCAGAGGATCCTAAACCTACGGTGAAGCGATTCTGGTGGTATCGACTGAACCGCTATTTCTGGGAGAACATGGCGAACGAAAGATTTGCAAACGGATGGATGGCATTTTACGACGTCCTTGGAAGCCCTTGGTGGGGACGAGCATGGGTATTTCAGGAGTTCATCATGTCCCACAACATTACTTTCATGTTTGGGCGCCAGTTCATCTCTTGGGCGCAGATATCGCAAATGCTGGATTGTTTTTGCGAAATCCACGAAAGCTTCCTGACAAGTCGTGATCGGCTTATTGGAACCAATGGCCTTGAGATAAATGGCCCGGAAGATCGAGTCTTTTGTCGTGTCTTGGAGCACATCCAGCGTACAGGAGCGCAAGAGAATGTGGACAGAGCAGGGGTTATGACCAAGATGAAGTTGCGCTGGAACGGAAACGGATATCAAGATGCTTTTAGCACACTCTCGCTATTGCGAGTCTTCTGATGACCGAGATAGGGTCTACTCCTTCATTGGGCTTGCATATCCGAAGTATCACATCATTCCGGACTATTCATCGCAAAACAGCCCGTCTGATGTTCTCATTGAGACGACAAAGAAGATTATACAGGCCGAAGACAGTCTAGACGTCTTGATCCAGGCTGCAATTCCTGTTGCTTCACGGAGGCTAGCATTGCCATCTTGGGTTGTGGATTGGACTTGCAGAGGGCGAGATGACTACTTTGGCAAGTTTTCTTTGAAGATGCGCTGTGGAATCACGCACACAAGCGCCAATGCCTCTTTTCGCGAAATTATAGACTCAATGAACCTCCATCGCACACTAGTGATCGAGGTTTGGGGTATTCATGTTGACACGATACGGTCGATCATCAGAAATGAACCGTTTGGAAACTTTGAGACTCCGCAAGGTTATGGTGGCAACTCATTGTCTTCTGCGGAACGCGGAGATGAGATTTGGATACTATACGGCTTGCGTATACCGATCATTCTACGGCCTGAATCCAACGGGTATCGAATTGTCAGTTGTGCACTGGTTAATGATAGCCCTGGGTGGGATGGGCTTCCAATCGTGGCGCTTGGGGAGATCATGGAGTTGGCCGAGACAGGCCAAAGAACCCGAAAACGCATCTCGATATTTTAGTAAAGGTTGGATAAATTGCCTAGTTTAACTATACTTCCTTGTAGCTGTGATAATGATATGGAATTAAGAACTCGGAATGTATTAATGCCAGCTATCTAAGGCTAGAGGATAGATTAATTGTTGGAAATCCAACGATCGCCCTTCCCTTCAGGAGCCAGACCAGGAGTCTGAAAGTCCTAGATTTGGAGTTCAAAGTCCCAGATGGAATCATTTAGAGATATAAACCCTACAAGAACTCTCATCTCAAAAATTAACAATCAAGTTCAATGAAATATTTGCACTCGGCACCCCTGCACAATATTTCCAACAGGTCGTCGGCGGCGGGAGGAAGACCCAGCAGCCTCGGCGGAGGCAGCAAAGGATTGATTCTCCGCCGACAACGAAGTAGAATGGCAGTTGTCGAGTACGTTGGCGTGGGCAATCGGCTGATGCATGCCTCTCTAAGGTTGCGAAGGAGGAAGAACCGACGGCTGTGCGCCTGCGTCCATGAGAGAGGATGACTGCACAGTAGACAGAGGTGAAGCAATAGCAGGTGCGTGAGCGTGGGCATGACCATGTCGCCAAGGACCCGCACGCTGGCTGACCTCCCGAGTGGGGGGAACGGCAGCAGGCGCTTGTGGTTCAGACTCGAAGTCGAAGCATAGATGGGAGGCAGAGACTCTATCTACGCCTTCTTCATAGCCGTGGGCGGGTTGAGTGCCACTAGTCACTGGCTGTGACGGAGCCGCCGGTGCTGGAGGTTGGTTGGCATACTGCCATGGAGCCGAACCCGGAGTTTGAGTTGGAGGAAGTGTAGATGGATGAGCCACGAACTGTGGCCCCCATAGTTTCTGGCTCTGAGCCTCGCCGATGCGCTTGGCCGTGATGTACTTTTTCGCACCCTCGACGGTCGCCATATCGTTCAAGATGAAACCGACTCTCCACTGAAAGAGGTTCTCATCTCTCCCGTTTTCGACTTTGAAGATGGCTTCCCACGCGATCGCATCCGAAAGAATTCCCTTGGCTTGCGCAGCCAAGCCGCCTGTATATGTATGTCGTCAGTAAGCTGTGGGCACCAAGGGTTGCACGGAAGTGTATACGGAAAACAACATTATGAAGACGAGCTGTGTATTCGAAGTCCAAATCCACGTCGTCAATCAACTGGTGAAGCAGCGGACCTTCGGGAAGATTGTTTGGGTCGATGAATTCCATCGATGCACCTCTCAACCGTTTCGACAGAGCCATCATCAGCTTTGCCTCGAGATCCAAACAGAACTTGAGCGTCCAGGGCTGTCTGTTGGAATCTGCTTCGAGATAGATGGAGAGATTGACGCCAGCTATCATCTGGCAGTGAAGCAGGTTGGGCCTCGTCTTTCCACAAGTGCAAGGATGGACTTACCGTGCAGCCATTATGCACACAATCTTGGCACATGGCGGGCACGAGATTGAGCCAGAGTGACTCAAGCGGGCAGGATAGGGACAGAAGAGGATGGGTAGAAGTTGAAATCAAAGATGAATCAGCCTGCGAGGCAAGTGTAACTGATGAAATAGATTCGCAAGGTGGGAGACGAGTTAGATTTCGTCGCAGCGTTCAAGTCTTTGAACCCGAGAAGTAAGGCATAAAAATTTCTTTAGGGCTTCCAAATAGGTCGAAAGCACGTTAAAGGGGGCATGGTCTCGATTGTGAGGCCGTTTGTCCAAGGGGTGACTCTGGGAAGTCTATGTTCAAGCTTGCTGTTCTGCCATGCATGCATCCGACAATGTTAGTGGAACTCCTGAGGGCCCGTCTAGGACACTACAATGGCCTCCTTTTTCTGTTTGCACAGTGTTGATCCAGTGTCGTCAATGTCAAACGGACGGGTGCATGCTGTATTGACAAAGTGATGCATCAAGTTTGGTGATACGTTGCAGTCTCGGAGACGGAGCAATTCCGCGGTGGCTGCGCTAGCACTCGGGTAACCCCTCGCAACAACCTCGCCACGACATCATATATACCAGTAATGTCAGTGATATATCAGTGATCAAAGTTGGGCTTTTGGTTGCGGGTTGGGGAGGTAGCTGTCACGACCTAGGCCGCGACTAGGCGGTCACAACCGGCAGAACAAGCTCGCATCGGAACAACCTACTCCCGCTCGCGGTGAGGTGGGTGAGCCGGACCCACCTGCTCACCCCAGAGTTGACCGCGAAATCCTGATTAGGCTAGATATTTTGCACTAAGTCCCAAATAGGCTAGTGGATTGACCGCGAAACTCAAAAGAGTAATTTCGACTGACCCGGTGGCTTCGTATAGAAATTCATGAAGATAATTATGGCAGGGGTCAACGCACGGACGGAAAGTGTGTAATTTAGTAAATTACAAGCGATCCTTGGTACAGTAGGCGGAAAGACCGGCTCGTCCGGAAAAAGGAAATTGATTGCTATCGCAAGGCAGCGAGAGTAGTTCACGACGTAGTGATACTCGTTGGCTTACGTGACAAACATCTCTCCTTCCCCTAAACAGTATATCTGGGGCGTTGAACCATAATTATAGGACCTCAAACTTTAATCTTTTCCTCGAAGTTGAAAGCAACTCCCCGGTTTTCCAACAAAGGTCCTGTCCAACATTCTTGTGGATGTAGAAATTGGTGAAAGGGGTATTTTGAAATACGATATGGCTAGCGGATCGGCATAGCATGCCTGTGACGGTTGGTCGAATTTGTCCAGAAACGGAGCAGGGAAACGAGCAGTATACGCCCAAAGATGCGTTGAGTCACAGCTAGTCGTGGCCAACACATAAACCTGACGAGATGGTCTTAGTAACAGAAGCTGTGTTGAGAAGGCCAACTAACCTGCATAGAGGAGGCCATGGGGTCTATCACATGACGTGATAATCTCGTATTTGAGTCCGGTTTGAGGACAGCAGAAGGTGTCTCGGCAGCGTTGCATGTGAGACAGGACCGCCGCCTTTCCTGTGCCAAAGCCACCAGGACCGCCAGAATAAAGGGATCGTACTGTTGTGTGGAGGGTTGAATTCGGCGCAACTTAGCCTCCAGAATCCTTTTCACGGGTTCATTGTCAGGCCATTTCTCAAATAGTTTTCGATGCCAACTGGTGTAGACGGTGTCGGTTCGTAGCAAGTCGATGCGATCCAGATCTAGATAAGCCGCAAACGCGGATGAATGTGAGAACACACGATCCACTTTGAGAGACGCTACAGCGCGCGTGCCGTAACCAAACGGGAGAAGATCGTGCCCAGAATAACTTAGTCGTGGTCGGTGTGCAAAACCGTAAGCAGCCATTAGATCATCTATAGCCCATATCCGGCCTTTCTTGTTGTTAAATTCTGACCGCAACGATTTCAAAGCTTTTATAGCTTTTATAGCGTTTGGAGACACGTCTATAGTCTGCTGAGGCCGCAAGTCCTCGTTCGGATCGCTCGATGTGATCTCTTCCAGAGGGGGTCTCGGCGTCCGGCTCCGAGTAACAAATTGGCAGCCGAGTATATGAAGGTGTTGCGAAGTCCACTGCAATGGATGGATATACAGCCGTTTTCGATGTTGTCGAATCACGTCGTCCAGAGATAATGTTGAAGGGGACTGAGAAGTTGGAGTTGAAGGAGAAAACGTGGCATCCTCCTCATTCGCATTAGAACTTGTTATAGGAACCTGAGATGATGCCTGAAAGTCGTATGAAATGCGTGGGCGATCGTCATAATAGGCGCGTTGTTGTTGAGGATGGCGAAGATCGCTATCCGCTTTTCTCTTCCTGGTTTTAGAGGGAGAATGTGCCGGTACGCTGTCAGATAGAAGCTCATCCTTTCTTCCAGATATAGCGGACGAGAGCGCGGTGCCCTTCTCAGTGTGAAACTGTGCTGAACGAGTCGGTGCTGTCATGCTGAATTGATGACAAGCACGCGTTCGCTCACGCAGCTGGATTGAAGGGGCCAAAAATATTACACGCGTCACGTGAGAGACTGGTCCGTGCACGTATTAGTCAGCCATAGGACGAGCACGGCCAGGACGCTCCCCGCATTCGCCAGAAAAGTTCCCTTTGTAAACTTGGTCAGGCACATACCGTTAAAATCAAGTCCAACTTGCAAACATTACAGTTAACTTACGAACGGTACAGATTCCTCACCTGCACTTGTTATGTCAAGCCGTATATACACCGCGAGCACTCCCGAGGATCACCAAGCCATCTCTGCTGCACACGGGGGATTGCAGGTGTTTTGGCAGCTCAATCACGATGAACTTCGCAGCTCTGCAAGCAACTGGAACGTTCGGCATCTTATCGCCTTTCGTTTGTTAATCCATCGTTCGGAATGGAGGATACTGCCATGCCTCAAAGCTGATCATACCGAGTCCTGCCCGGTTTGCAAATCAGAGCTAACTGTTCCTCAAAAACTTGATTGGAACATCACCAAGTATCTCGTGGGTGCTAATCCGCAAGGATTGACCACAAAATCCGATACCGAGCTCTTGTCTTTACCAAGTGGTCAATTCTGGGTAGACCTGGCCCGTGCAATCCGGCACGACCGAGATGATGAACCAAGGCAACACCCTCAGCGGGAGAGAAGGATGGTGGAAAGAGAGGGATACCAAAATTCATCAACTGTGATTCACGGCTCATCCTCACCTACAGTGCCGTCCTCATCTGAATTTGAATTCGAGCTAGGCTTAGAAAGAGAGGATATCGATAAGGACGAACATGACGAGCGGCGGGCGAGACCTGAAGAGGTTACCGTGAGACTCGTGACCTGCTTCTTGGAACACGCACTCCTCCGATGTCTCATCCAACATGCGGGCAACGGCCCGAACGACACAGAAGTGCGGCCCCGAATTGAGCGCAAGAAGGTTGAACTTCGGCTTGGCAACCTCATCACCATTAGATCTGAGGACGATGGAGGAATATGCAGAATGCGAAAGAGATACGGTTTCTGGGAGATGGATCATCCTTATCAAGCTCTGCTTGAAGCCAAGAGATTCTTCAAAGACATTGTATTTGATACGAAGGGGAACAAGCATGTCCCTGTCGTGTCAAACGAATATCTAGCGCAGTATCTCGGCGAAGCTATCATCGCATGGGGGAGCGACCAACAACTTTTAGGCGACAGGTAAATTTCCCCATGACCTTGTCGTCCAAGGAACCTGACGTGCTGATTGCTTTCTGCGTCATCCAGCATCTTCATCGTCGCTGCTGTTGGAACTTTCATCCGATTCATTCATTTCGAATTCGGCAGTAGTTATAATGAGTATCTGAGTGCAACGACAGTCAAACATCAATTGGAGATGATTTCTGATCAAAGAAAAGACACCTTTGTCCATATGCATGGAACAAAGTGGTTTAACCTACAATCGGGGGAGGGAAGAGGAGGCGCACTTTGTTGTCTTCTAGCGTTGCAAAGGCGATTCAACGACCGTGAAGCGGAGGAAAGTGATGAAGAACTGCAAAGTGGTACCATGGAGTCTGTTGATGGAGAAGGTCAAAGCTAATGTCCTACTACAATGATTGCTATTGCCATTACAACCCAATGCTTGCCACCTAGCCAGTGTATACATGAGGTTTTCCTAGTTTCCTGTGAAATGCGTCGCAGTACTTGCTTTCATCTGCGCGGCCTCTCGGACGTACGGGTAACGTTTATATTTTATTCAATGGACGTGGCCGTTGCAGCTTGTCGATAGCCATGGCAATAAGATTGCGTTCGAAAGCATCGAGTTTCGAAAAGGACTCAATGCCCGAGATTCCGAGTCGCTCGCGAAACGGGTGAAGAGGAAGGCTGCAGATTCGAGCGAAGCATGAGAGAGATGTCACTGTTATTGGGGCGAAACTAGATGCTGATATTTGGGGTTTGGAGCTAGACATGGCAAGTGGGCAGCCATCTATCGCGTTCCAGCATGTCCTGCTAGTGTGTGCTGGGCCCTTGCTCTGAAGCGGTAAGAGAGTGGAAGGTCCCGAACCCTTGGAGTTGGGACGTAGGCTTACCTCGATCTTCGGAGATGTCACTCTTTTTGTGGACGACTAGAGTGAAAAGTCCTATGATGACCGCCAGGGGTAGGATATAAACAGCCCTGAAATGCAATACTTACCGAAATCTGCGAATAGAAATAAATTAGCATCAGATCTGAATCCTCTGTGGCATGACGATATATGATACTTACCGCTACCATCGTGGTCATACTAGGAAAGATATCACAAAATGCTATTGATCAAGGTGGCCCTATTCTCCTTCTCGCAGGCTAGCGAAGAGGAGATATCTTGCGAAGGGTTGGGCCACTGAGGCCCGACCACCGAGGGCAATGGCAATCTGAGTTCCGGGTTCCTAGTCTTGGCTTTCGAATTAAGTCGATCCGTACATCTCGAACTTGGTGATATCGAGCGCGGTAAACGGTCTGCATGGATGGGTTATTAAACATCATGTAGGCCGCATGGGGTTAGCGGAAAGTAAGCGTATTCCAGGCGATCTTATCGAGGAACCAAGCATAGCCATACATCTCCATAGTACGCTTAAATCCGAGACCCTCGTAGCGGCGAAGTCCATTTAGCTGACTTACATCGGGCTTCTATCGTACATCTCACCAACAGCCACTAACCTTCTATATCAGTCCGCCAGCGTATAAGAACTAGCGACAGCGAAGAAACATAACCATAATTCTTATGTATTCCCAAGTCACAAAGTATAGATCTTAAAAGTTATACACCATCTCGAACCCTACACAGAACTTATTAATATTCTACCGCACCCATCGAAGTAAAGTATCGGTCGTGAAGCTATAGTAAGGGGAACTATCGTCAGTAGGTATAATAAGGCGCTTGTCATAGAGCTCTCGGGAGCTCACCTGGCTATCAACAGCGTAGAATAGCTCCTTAGAAACGCGATGCTTTTCTCTAATGCTAAAAGATTTCTACATAGATCCCAGCAAGGCATAATGGCATCGAAGCTTTATATACAGGCATGCCTTGATTAATACAGCTGGCTAGTGACTAAGACCACCTCCAACGAGTTCCCACGTCTTTCTTAGCTTCTTATCAAGGGTAAGCGTCTCGATGGCTATGTTTATGAATAGATATACATTCCTCGCCGCAAAGACTTCCTTGACGCTGGGGTAGAATTAAGAGTAGAGAAGGCCAGTAGCGCGGCGTAGAGAGTGCTTTCTAGTCTCAATGGTCATGCTCCTAGTATCTTAAAGCATACTAAACGGATAAAAGACCTGCTTCTAGGTCCCTTAGTCGTCAGTAAATGCATTCCTGACCCGGAAGGCATACGATTCCAAGCAACATACATCGCCGGTAAAGCAGCGTTTCCGCTCGTTTCTCTGCTAGGCCATTAATAACTCTAGCTGCCAGTTAACTCCAAGGTACAACTTAAGATACCTGCTGAGGGCAATTTTCTTTCCCAACATCAAAGTAGACGTCTATTATAGTATAGCTCTCATTAATAGCGCTAGCCTAATACCTTTAAAATCGCGATACTATTTTCTCCCAGGTAATATCCTTTATGAGAACCTTTAAGTTCTTTGCTTAGAGAAGAATGGTAATATCCTGGAACTGCTGGAATCCTGGTTCCTAAGTAGTAGCAAGGATCTTAGCCCAAACATTCGCCAGGCGCCTCGAGTGGCAGAAAATATACCAATTGTTGTTCCCGTGCCACCAGATGCACACGTTGAGAAAGCGTCTCTACCCCACGAGCGGTAGAATTATAACGACTATGGTCATAGCTCGATAGATAGTGTTAGACATAAGCCGTACTATAGCATTAGTATATCGCAGGGAGGAGAATGCCATCCATCCACAGCCGAAAGTCTTCATCCTTGAGCTTACTACACGTCTACTCTTCTCAATACAGGTTCGGGAACAGAAGGTATAAGGATATGTCTTCAAACCCAACAATGCGGCCGAAGGTATAGTGAGGAATCTGGTGCACGGGCCGGTGGACTTGATGTTGCTTTCCATTCGCATCGAGATATGTGACTGGGATTGGTCGGAAGTGAAGATCAGACTGAAGATCAGATACGGTCATCCGAGTAGGAGACCAGTGAATACCCCGCTTAGCGACAGCAAGGTTACTCGGGAAGGCTAAGATGCTATCCACGTGGAAGGTAACCCTAGCATCGTTCGAAACCCTCTCATCTTCATCTAAGCAAATGTGAGGTATCTCGGCTCTCGAGTCAATACCACAAAAGACTTGTCTTCTAGTTTCGGGGCTCATTCTTCCGGCTAGGTCATCTTTCTAGTGTGCGATGGTCTCATTGCTAAGAACGTCAGGGCCTAATTCGGGTGTGAACTCCAGGTACATGGCGAGGCTGATATGTTCGTCGGGATCTTCCATGTGGTTGCGTTGTGCTGCTCTATGGCAGTCGTTGCAGCACCCTTGGAATTTCACAAGTTGTTCTGCCAGCTCTTGTGCGAGGTGCCCAACTGGATCCGGCTCGCTGTTCTCCATTTGTGGTGAGATCTCCGAGGTCGTGTCGAAAGTAACAGCCTGGCCCACGCCCGGGCTCTCGTGTCTCGGGCTAGATACCGCATCTATAGCCTCTGCGAAAGTCCCAGCATCAGTCATAACATCCTCTTCTATGTCTTGTAATGGTTGAGGATCAACTGGGGTAGGAACTGTGAGATGTCCGTCTTGTCTGGCTCCAGTGTATCGGTGGGATTGGCCGGGTTATAGGAGTCGCTGAATACGTTCACCCATCCGGCGCCTCCTCTTGACGGTAGAGGAAGCAGAGGGAAAACTAGGCTGTGAGAGTCGGCGTGTACCGTATCGCGTGGCACGGGGGCCGCATTCTGCCGTCTCGCCCGTCTCCGCTTTACATCCGCCGCAGCCTTGGCTTCAGATGTGGAATACCTTCGAGGCCTACCACGCTTCCGCTTTGATGGGATAGTGTTATCTCTGGCGTTATCCATGTTGTGACTATGAAATAATTAAGGGAAGGAGATTCCATAGGACTATCATCCAATAAATCGGTATTTCCCAGTACGGGCGCATGCAGTGTATTGCTGAGATCATCTAGAGGTTGGAACTCAATCCCATTTCAACAGTCCATACATGAACTCATCGCAACCCCTTAATTAAACTCATATTATATAATATGCGTTTCAACGGATGTGCAATTGATCCGGTGCTGCTTGGAGGAAGGTTTTAAAAAAGCAAATACAGATGCCAAATGAGGAATGGCGTCTACTGCTATGCACTAACCCAAATACGGTGACCGCAAAAACCAAAAGCGGTTGAGTTTGACCGCTAAAATCTGATTGGCTGCAGCATTTGAGTTGACGACGAGGTCAACAACTTGCAAGACGAATGTAACCACAATGACGAATATGAGCTTATTGATACATAGATAATATAAGTTTAGAGACCCTATTATATGCTTGAATTCTATTATTTATAGTTTTATCGCAGGTTTAGGGTCTAGTTTGAGTCGGCAAATATATGATGGTCGAGTTCCATTATTGGTTCATGCCGTGTTGGTTCACGAAGCCGTTGTAGTGTTGTTGTTGCGCGTGGCCCGAGGCGTGGTGGTGAGGGGTTGGTGTTACCGGGCACCAAGGGGGCAGACCGTAGCAGTCCTTGGCCATGTTGTGGCTGTTGCCCCTTAATGAGAAGCAGTCAGGGGTGATGGGGGAGTCGGGTATCCGTCAAACCCCATCGTGGCGCTGTGGCCTTCTTGAGATGTGCTGTAAATGTTGCTGGTGTGCGGTGTGGTGGGATTCGCAGCTCGACGCGCGAGGTCGGCCTGCTCAGCCATGAACTTGACGAGCTTCTGAGACACTCGAGAGTAGTTGGTGGTCGAGTACTTGCGGGCGAGGGTGGCCGAGGGCCGGTGGAGGTGGTGCGACAGTGTCAGGAGGGTCATGTTCTCTGTGTGATCCCACTTTCCATCGTTGACATAGGGTCGGGCGAGGATGACACGTGCGAGGACGAGAGAAGATCGAGCCATCGTCGAGGGCTTGGTAGAGACAAAGTCGCGGTAGTACATGGCAATCTCGCAGAGGTAGGCAGCCATGTGCTTAACCTCCTGGTCGTCTCCCTCCTCCGTCACCATGAGCTGAGAAAACAGGTCGACAGTGGGGTGTCCTATGGTCCAGTCCAGGGCGTTCAGAGCATGCATCTCCATCTGAGTAAACATTCCAGCATCGTAGAATCCGCAGCACATGTTGTTAAGCTCGTGAATCTGAGGCACTCTATCCTTCTTGTCCCCATACTTGGCAGCGATGAGGAGGGCGGCACATCCGACAAGTTGGTAATGTTGCTTGTACACCACTCGCTTGGAGCAGTATCGGTCGAGGAGGTTGACGGTGAGGAACAGAGTCTCGGGGAGGAGGGCGAAAGCGGCGTGGGCCTCGATGAGGAAGTCGATGAGGTAGGGCCTCATGAACCACTGGATCTCGTGCTGCATGTCAATGAAGGAAGCATCGGGGAGAGTCTCTTCCTGTGAGAGGTCAGCAAAAGATGCCTAGCAGTGCGCAATGTTCAGCATGCCTCCATCCGTCGCAAGTGCCGCATGATATCCTCGAGGTACTCATCGGCCGCTAACCGGGAGAGCTCGCCGGCAATCATATCGTGGCGCTGGCGGGCGAGCATCTTGATAGTCTCCTGAGTAGAGATTCTCTGGTGATGATCATCGGACTCGACAAAGAAGGAGCCGTCGTCGTGAGAGTAAGCCATATTGGGTGGTTGAAGTTATCAAATGACTAGAGTTAAAGGCTTAATGAAATGAGAGACGGGTCGGTTCGCCAGGAATCTCGTTGATGTGAAGGAGCGTTTGGTAAAGTGTGCAAGAGAGTGATGCACACCAAATTAGGTTATTAAAATATTAAAGAGTGTGATGGAAGAAAGCGACGTAGCTGGTAATGAGACCAGAAGCATGTAGAGGCAAGGAAAGGGATTAGAAAAGGGGTCGTTGAAAGACTAGTCGACTGAAGGGCTCTAGAAACGGGATATGCGTCAGTACGAGGTTCCATGCTAGCGTGCGGCATCTCGATTCTGCCAAGACAGTGCTAAATGGCCCGATGAATAGAATCGTGGGCTGTTGGAAGCGGGCATCCTTTGGGTGATGGGGGACGGGTGTTCGAAGTATTTTACGCGATCACGTGAGTTCGTGACACGACCGTCCCGTGGGGTCCATCAGGTTGAAACAGAGGCACGGAGCAAGCGTATCGTTTGGCCGGCTTGATGTGCTGTGGGACAGCTGGAGCAGGCGTTTGGGTTCCTCCAGCCACAGTCAGTGGCAGAGGCAACATTTTCGGCTCAGAATCCATGGTTATGTTATTCTATCTTGTCTTGAGTAATCAATAATCATGAAGAGCGGCCCAATACTTACTACCTGAGGACTCAGATTGAAGTTTAAGGCTTGAAAATATACAGATGAGGTCACGAAGCAGGGATGCCACCGAACGCGGGGCATGAGCTGCGCGCATTAAGGCAAGCTTCTCAGACTCGTTCCGAAAGGCATTGGCGAACCCCGTAGGGGACTGGTCTCCAGTATACAATTCAAGTAATCATTGGGCTACTAGTAGCTAAAATAATCTCAATTACAGAAATACAGACTCAAGCTACTAGTAGCCAGAGGATAATAGGCCTAGCACTAGCCTTATTACCTAGTAACCGAACCTTACCTGTCATCCTCTAGCTACGAGCAGCCTGGGGTAATGCTGACCCTGGTCATCAGCGGCAAGCTTATGTTAGGCTACTAGTAGTTAGGGCCACGGTGTAATAACTTGATGACCTGGCTGCCAGCTACGAGTAGCCCTCTGGGAACACTTAACACAGTGTTAGTGTACATCGAGCAGCTAGGATGAAGTGGATGAAGTGAACTTCCTACGCCTTCTGAATAATCAGGTCACAGGAATAATACAGCAACGATCATATATGAGTCTTACGTGCCTACTATAATCTTATCGAAGGAACTCCCGACAGTCAAGCATTGACGGCATTCTCTTCCGTCCACAATTATGCGCCCGACACCATCACAACCAACCCTCAGTCCCTGGGTTGCAGGCAAAGCGTACACCGTTTAATTGTTTCCAGTGGTCTTCCAAACACCCATTATACCCTTGAGATGGATTTCAGTACCGAGAGGTACGATGCCTTTCCCGCTGCACACATCATATTCTGCAGTGCATCGCTTTTCTCCGCTTTCGTCAATCTCATAAACACTAACAAGGCAACAACGCCATTCTAGTGTCTGATTCTCACCCTTAATCTCTGCTGGGGTTTTTCCAGCACCTTTGCTGAAGATTGTGGTCTTGTTCGGCGGTTCTAAGGTGAATTTCTGAGGAGGGCGTTAATAGTTATCTTATCAGGATTGCAGTTATAGACGGACCATCAGGACCTATTCCACATTGGTGGAGGACGTGCCGCAGAGGCTAGGTGATCAATTAATTGATAAAATCAGATCAGAACCCGCGTAGGCATAGTCGATATTGGCAACCCGTGTGTGCAGAGAGGTTTGAAATGCTGGTAGCCCCGCACCGCTTGCTTGGCAACGACTAAAAAAGCCACAATGCTCCGCCACAGGCTGATAAGACTACGATAAGATACAAACATATTTGCCTGTGGCTGGTGTCCCGTAAGTCATTCGGGGTTGTGAAAAATGCTTAGCGGATCACCGGTCCAGATTCGGGGTCGTCTGCCGCCGGAGTGTGAGGGATCGCGGTCAATAATGATTTACCAATAGTGTAGGCTGGGTTCTAGTTATAAGACGTAGCACAAGAAGGTCAAAAGAGAAGGACAAGATCGCTCTGCTCCTGGCTCTGGGAAAATGTTTAGCATCACGTGAAGTCACACGTGATAGGCTTTACACTACAGGGGTACTAGAGCCCGGCTCCAGAATCGGAATCGAGACCCTGTTGTCAAGGCTCGACGGCATGAAGGTCGCATCGGAAAAAGGATATCCCGAAATACCCGTGACGGAAGCCAATGGAAGGTCACAGAAGTGTGCACAACACGCTGGTGTGGTGGGGCAACAAATTTCGCCATGACGTTTTCTGGGACCTTGTGAAATGCAGGGCTCGCTTTGATCTACGTAGATGTAAGCCCAGTTGAAGGCCATGCGAGGCAAAATCGGGGCCCCGAATTAGCGGCTAGCCGAAATCGTCGAATAATCACCGCCTCGGAAATTTCGCCAACAAAGTCCGCTCGAGAAAGACGACGAATCCCGATCTAGGAAGACTCGATGGCGGGGATTTTCCGAGAATTTCGAGCAAACGCCCCAGGCGAAATTTCGCTGACCAGGTCTGCTCTAAGCTTTCGGGTAATCTTGTCCGGCGAATTATCGCCAACAGGGTCTGTTCTAAACATTTGTAAAACCTTCCTGAAGAAAATGTCGCCAAAGAAGTTTGTACGAGAATATCAACGAAACCCGGCGTAAGAAATTTCGCTACCAGAGACTACCCCTTCTTTTCAGAAAAAAACTCTTTCTCTTCAGCCCTTGAGTGCCACCCGACCAGCCAACATTTTCAGTATCGGACCGTACCCACTCAAGCCGATGGTCCTATACCGAGCATAGCGCCTTAACCGGTGGCAGCCACTCTCGTCCACAATGCGGTCCATCTGTGGCCTGTGTGACCTCGATCCCCGCGCAGCCTCCTAGCCAGTTTAGCTCAGTCAAAGTAGCAGTTCTTGCGGACCCGCTTCCCGACGACGGCTTCGACGTGTTTTATGTTGGGAACGTCGTTGTTAGAGCCTCTGGCCTCGGCAATGTAGTCGATCCATCCCAACTCCTCCTCCTTGCTGGCAGGATCCGGCAATAATTCGACGGTCTCACAGCATCGATTTGCTGGCCATGGCCTATCTAAGGCTGCCACAAGTAGAAGCCTCGTCATGCCTGCAAACAAACCACCATCCCATATTCTGTTAGGTCCCTCGCGGTCATGTGGAAGAGCAATCGACTCGATTTCGTCTACTTCGGGGTATGACGCGATTTTGCTGTACCAGTCTAGGTCGAGGTATAAGATGTCGAACTTAGGGCGGAAATATATCGGTCTAGTTATCTCCCCGGTTTCGATATTCGTCTTAAAGAAAGGCTTGAAATGTGTAAGAGCAACCTCGCGGGATTCTCGGCATGCGTGGAGAAGTGCTGGCGGGCGGGCAGAGCAGAAGAATGCTGGGCTGGGCTCAAAACTGAATCCTGACGCAGGCAATTCAGCTACGCGAAGGACACGCCGGTCGGGTAATGCGAACTCCCAAATAAGCAGCCGCAGTTCGAGCGCCAGGTCCATGAAAGACTTGCCATATTGGCGTCGCAGCTCTCGGTTGTCGTCTTCTACTGCGCGAAGCTGGGCTTTCAGGTTCTCGTTTTCCGCTAGCAGATCACGGACGTACGGCGATAGGTCTTGGTGAACAATATCCATGTCGATTTACGGGAATGAACTAGACTCGGTGATAAGAACGAGGATGACGCTGTGAAGGAGGGAGGAGGAGAGATAGACATGCGGCGGAGTGGAAGGGGACGTTTATACTCCTTGGACAACGAGGCTGAGCATGGTGCCAAGCTCAGCTCAACGGCGAGGTGGGCTTGGAGTGGGGTTGCAGACGAGGGCGAACTCGTCATTACCGCTTTGCTCCTTGTCATCAGCCCTACGTGCCTCAAAGGGCGGATGAACGACGGGTGAAAATGCAACCGAGGTGTCGTTGCCGTGCGCAGAGTCTGCCTGGGGAGCATCTGGATGCCCGTTCCTTCGTTGCCTGGTGCCATTACGCCAACTGGGCTTAGAAATGCCAATGTTCCGCAGTCCTTATGGGTCCTGGCCGGAGATTCGGCGTCCAGCCGGATGAAGACGCGGAGATCCTCTCGGGGTGGGGCGCCTGCAGTCGGTTATCCCTGGCGATGAGGGGGCTGTTGTTGTTGACGTTGTTGTTGATGGTGTCGGGGTTGGTGGGCAAGGGCGTTGTTTGCAGCCGGAGGCGAGGCCGCGACGATGCTGTAGGTAGGCGCCGGAGCAGATTTGGCGTCAGTAAGCGCCTGATTCCAGGAGTCCAGGAAGCTATCGGCAAACTTTTGGGCGAATTCCCCGTTCGGGCCCAGTGGTGAATTGTTTCGCTGCTTCTTCAAATTTAGCGCAGAAGGCTTGAAACACCTTTAACTTGGCATTGTACTCCTCCATACGGTCGCGTGCGAGCTTCGTGGCTGCTTCAAAAATGGACACTGGTTGCTGTATAGCAGTCGAGGTAGGGTCGGGGGAGGGGTTAGGATGGGCGATCTGGGCTCCTTCCGTAGCCGCAGCAGTAGAGATTGCATTGAGAGGCGAAGACGGCGTTTGAGCCGTCCTCCCGTGGGCGGGCGGGACCCCAACGGGTCCATTCACGACCGCGGGGCTGCTTTGCAAGAGCGCAGTGCGGGCTCCTCGATTGAGATTGGCAGGAGTATGGATTCCCAGGTCAAAAAGGGCCGGGGCAATAGGCGGGCAGGAGGTGGCGGATGCCATCGCCGCCGCCGTGGGCTGCGCGAAGCGCAGGATTGTGGTTGTTGTGGTGCACTTGTTAAGAAGACTGGTGTAATTAGGGCTACTTTCTTAACATCTGCATGCCAAGAAAGTAAGATGACAAAGGAAGGTGATGGTTTCGGGGCTGTCGCATGGCGGAAAAGCTGAATATAGGGTAAGGTAATGAGATGTTCAGGGAAGAGGGTGGAAAGGGAGCCTGGACCGCGTCTTGGTCATGCGACGTTTGCCAAGCGTTCTTGTCCACGAAAACTTGTAATTATTAATGCGTGGTTTTTCAAGCACTCCTCAACTCCTGGTCGATAAGGGATTTCCCGGTGATCTGCCGGATCCGGTGATCCGCCGGATTTATGCCCACCTACACATATGACTTCAGTCGACCACAACTCAACAACCATGGAAGCTATTGACAAGGCTCTTGATTTTTTAAAATCAGCAGAATCAATCAATTATGCCGAAGTTGCTAGACAGGTCAGTTGCGACGAAACTACCTTGCGACGGCGCCATCAAGGCAAACAGCGGTCAAGACGGGATGCCGACTCAACATACAAATCTTGTTAAAACAAAATGGGGTTACCCCAGAAGACTGTCGAGACTTATCCCATCAACTGTCATAAACCTCCAACGCGGTCACGACAGGGGGGTCGACCCAATTAAAATGGCGCAAATAAAAGGTACATCTCCTCCCCACCTAAATTAGCCTATGGTAGAAGTCCCAACAATCCTTCGAGTTACAAATCGCTACATCGCACTTGTCGCATCCCTTCCATGATTGCCGCGGCCGCCTTGGCCTCCTTCTGTTGCCGCTCACACCTGCTAAGGGCTTTCCTTTTTGGCTTTTTGACCTAACCTCCCCAACCCGAAGGCCCTGACAAGGAATGCAGTCTGATTTTTTCCCTCTTGAGACGTAATTGGGCTGTTGAACAGGCGTAAATTGTCCCCAGCTCGAAACCTTTGCCGCGACTGACTGTCATGGTGGAAAGCCTTGAAGATATCATTATAAAGCCGCTCACGCCACTCAACCTGACTCGTATATCTCTTCCAACTTGACTGCCCGTGAAGCTGAAGAATATAGCTATTCACAAGGATAACCTCTAAGAGGAAGTGCCAAGTTAGGGCCTGCCAAGCGCCCCGGCGGACAGGGTGATCATAGCTGTGATATGACCTCAATTGGTCGCCTCGATCTACATGATTCATCTCATTATTGTACTCAGCGGCAACTGTAGGAATGCTAATTAGCTTGACGGTCTCATCACCAAAGAAACGCTGTATCGGCCGTGCCCGGATGTGGTCTGTTGACGGCTTCTTCCTCTTACACTCAATTCTCTCGTTCCCCTTAAAAACGGTCGACATAAACAACACGAGAGCATTATCCTTCCACGCGATTTGGTTGACCTAGGACGAAGAGAGAACTTAGTAAGGGAATCATATATAATTCCATCTTAGTTACTTACCTGATTATCAGCTGTTGGTATGACCCGGATCTCATTAAACTCATAGCCTGATTTCCCTAACTTATCCTTGTTTTTTGAGACTGCGAGGTCTTTATAGATACCGCAGTTAGCACGGGCTGTGCCTGTAGCGCCGTGGCCGTGCTGACGAAGGGAGAGGAAGAGGTCGGACGACGAGAAGAGGTTATCCATAAAGACGTGGTATACGGCCAGCGGCAGCATATTGATAAGGGAAATAACCACGCTCTGAGTCGAGTTCAGAGGGATAACCTTATCCCTATTAGTCATAACCTCTATAACCTCCTTAACCTCCTCAACCTCCCTCGGCCTCGCCGGCCTGCCTCTGCCTCCTCTGCCTCTGCCTCTACTTCTTCCTCTTCCCACTCCAGTCCTCCTCTTCTTAGTAGGTTCAACGCCTACAGGGCCGTATTTTAGACCGGGCTGGTGCCAAATCCACCGCAAAAAGAAGCCCTTTTGGACTACAACCCAAACCTTGAACCCCGTGTTGATCGGCTTGTTCTGTACGGTGGTTTTCTGGTGAGATCTCCCCTCATATTGGATCATGCCCTCATCCACAGCGAGATGGGAGCCTGGCTCTAAGAGCTGCGTTGATACGTATTGTATAAGATCAGACCACGGTTGTGCGCATTGGAATACCTCAGGGAAGCGTACATCAGGTACGAATTTGGTGTGGTCAAAGGGTCGGAGGTGGCGATGAAGAAGCTGAAACTTATTGTAGGTCATGACTCATAAACTTGATGATGGAGTAGGTAGGACGCTGGTCCCCAAGCGAAGAGGTTTTCCAATGGTCCTCGATCCTAGTTTCCTTGTGGAGTCCAATATAAATCAGGATTCCAAGCCAGATGTATACATCGGAGACCTTGAGCCTCGTCCACTTTTGCAGCCTTGAGCCATCTTTCAGTTCGTGGTTTTGGCTGTCAATGACGCCGCTCTCATGCAAGCTGGCGACCCAGTTGTTGGTGTATTCAACCCAGCTTTCGGCTAGGGAAACAGGCACAAAGAGCTGGAAGAGCTGTAGTGGCTCCTGGGGCAGTGGGTTGACCTTAAGGTCGCGAGGCGGCACGTTGAAAGGTTGAAAGTTGAAGCCGCGGTCTTCAGCTGGGGGAAACTCAGGCCGGCATGTATTATCAGCCGCTTGCTCGCGTCTGCTGTTTTCTTCTGTTATGAAACTATTATCATCATAGATATTTTGTTGGAGAAACAGAACACACCAACCACAGCCAGATTGTACGCTTCGTGACTTTTCTCAGGGACTTTCAAAGAGGGATCTCACACACTTCTCGGTGAGGCAAACACAATATAAAATAATAAGGGCGATTGATCAATTAATAGCAATGAAGATTTGGTTAGAGAAAGAGCCCAAAAGCTGCTCCTTTTTCGTTGACCGTGATGAAGATGATGATGATGATGGCCGAAGGCAACTGGCCTCTGACCCTTTTCTACGTACAGGAAATTGCCCAATGGCCCAAAACGGCTTAGCACCCTTTTCCCCCAACTCAATATTGACTGCCGGTATCTTAGGAAGTATCTTTCGGGAGGGCATTGCAATGAGCAAAATGAATTATGTGTGATTTTAGCTGTGAAGGGTCTGAGAGGGGCCCCATAGGGACACGCCTAGGCGCGCCTCCACTCGCGAACGCGTAGGCGTGCAGATTATGTCAGCCCTCAATTTGGCTTAAACCCCGCACAGCTGTAATTCCGAGTTCTGAGGTAGTTCTTAAAATCCTATAAACTCTACTACTACTACTGAGTACTAAAATCCTATGATCCCGAACGGTGAGGAATAGTTGATTATCTACCTGAATAAATAGCCTGCTGGGCCTCGCCATCTGCCGCTGCCGCCTCCCAAATATCACACATACCTCTTCTACTAGAAAAAGTGTCGCATAACATTCGTGTGACCGGATGTAACTATCCGGTTTCACATCTGGCCTGTCGCATAATCCTAACGACATGAGCTTAAATAGCTATGCCCGAACACATGGCTGTTCGATTTCTTTTGTTCTTTAGATAATTCTCAATTGACTGGTGCCGTCAATGATCCCTGTGGAGCCAGTTGTCTGACAGTTATGAGCCCGGTAGCAGCTTAGGCGCTCATCATAGCTGATTCCGACCGCTGCGCAAGACCACTTGCACGACGCCTATCACCACACATCACATAACGGATCCGAGTCCTGCCACAAACCTCAGCCTGCCTGTTGAATCTTTCATGCTGCCCAGCACCAAGCCTTTCCAAGGATGACAGCCAAGTCCGATGTTACACTCTCCAGACCATCCGAATGGACTTCCTGGTACGACGATTTCGTCTCAAGGGCTGAGACTTCCAAGATCTTCGACTTCGTCGATATCGATAAGGATGGTCCGATCCTGGAAGAGCCAAAGGAGCCCATTGCCTCCGAAGAAATGCTTGAGCTACTCAACAAGGCTGCTTACGAGGCTTGGACACACGCAAACCAGCAGAACGCTGCGGCCGCCGGACCGAGACCAGAGCCGGCCACGGACCTGACAGATGGTCAGTGGATCCGACTCACTCGTCTCCAGTCAGAATACAAGGTCAAACTTGCGACCTTCGCCAATCGGCAACGTGCCTATGCTGAACTCGCTGTTTGGGTCCGATCAACCGTCGACAAGACCTATCTTGGCAACACCACTTCTAAGTCTGATCTTCGCACTATTGTCCGTGACCTGAAATCAAGCCTTGCACCCTCTGAGGACGAACAAAAGGAGGAAGCACGCTTAAGATACCGTCAGGTCCTGGCCCAGACCAAGAGGGTCAAGCCGGAGGACTGGCTCGTGGCTTGGAATAAGGCCAAGTTAGAAGGCGAGAGACATAAGATCGCTGAGCTTGAAGGGCAGTCTGCCCTCAATGATTTCCTCACTGCTGTCTCTGCCTTTGATGCCACTTGGGCAAGCCAGCAGAAGGTTCAGATCATGAACAACAAGAAGTTCGGCCTCAAGATGGATGTCACACTGCGCGCGTTGGGTGAACTGTTCCACGAACACGTTCGAAGCACCAGAATGACCAGCAAGATGGCCGATAGCGTGTTTGCCGTCTCTGAAGCAACCCAAAGCCACTGTCCGTGCGGGCTGCCGTCCTCCAAACATCGATGGAAGCCCGTTGATTGCGCCGCTGTGCAGATCGCAATCAATGGCGAGTCCAAGGACGGAAGGCGAGCCAACTCCAGCCGCGTCAAGACCTGCAAGGAGGCTCTGAAGCAAGCCAAGTGGAAGAGCCTTATGGACACGGTCAAGGGCTCGGCAGCCACCGCCAAGTTGGATCAACGGGAAGACAAAGGAAATCCGCGCAAACACGGTGACTTTGCCGGCCTGACCATCGATGCCAACGGCCTCTCCAGCGGAACCACCGACTCAGTCTTTGCAGCTTTGCGCGAGAAGCATCCTCTTTACAATTCAACGATCTATGACGGTGGAGCGACCACTCATATTGTTAATGACAAGAATCTGCTGACCGATATCCGCGAGGCTGTGGAAACCGACTACGTCATGATCGGCGAAGGCTCTTTGAAGGTCGAGGCACGAGGCACCCGAAGGATGGAAAACGTGCTGGATGGCGAAGACGGAAGAAACACACGCGCTCTTGTCCTCCTTGATGTTGCGTATGTGCCAAGATTCCACACGAACATCGTCAGCGCGAAAAGGCTTGCAAGGAAGGGATTATGGCATTGTGGGTTCGATAACACGCTCCGAATGGGAACCTATGAGGACAATGATGTCCTCTGTCGACTCACAGACCAATACGACCTCGATGTAGTCGAATACAAGCCAGTTTCCCGCTCTTACTTCAAGCTTCCACAATCAGTGATCTCCGTATTCAACGCCTTCCAAGATGTATTCTCCTCCTTCCAAGCGAACAAACCGAGACGACAGAGAATGGCGATTTCAAGGGTTCCGCCTCCGCCGCGGTCGGATTCTTCCGAAATATGGCATCTTCGCTCTTGCCACGCAGGGCCGCAAGCACTTGAACAGCTTGTCTTACAGACCAAGGGAGTCCGGATCAAGGGTCCGACCACTGTTCAATGCACGGCCTGCGGCACAGGCAAGGCGACCGAGATTATCTCCCGCAGGGAATCGTCAGACCGGTCAAGACAACCGTTTTACCGGATCTTTATCGATATCTTCGAGTTCCCTGCGGCATTCAATGGACACCGCTACGTTCTGCTAATCACAGACGAGTTCAGCGGCATGATGTTCTCCTGGTCCTTGGCTTCAAAGACGGAAGTCAGCAAGATCATCAAGGACTTTGAGGCCCGAGTCAAGCGACACACGGGTGCATCGATCTGCAAGATCAGAATCGACAATGAAAGGGCCATCATCAATCTACCTTTTCAAAGGGACTCCGAGTTTCAGATCTGGGCCACAGAGGTAGGAATAGAGATTGAACTCCCACCGTCGCACACCAAAGAGCCGACTGGTGGAGCCGAACGACCTGGTGGAATCAATCAGCTACGGATGCGGTGTATGATTGGGCATCTTCCGCAAGATCTCTGGCCAGAATTCTACCGTGCAGCCACTTGGATACACAACATCCTTCCTAGCCGAAGGAACAAGTGGATGTCACCCAAGGAGAAGATGGACCGCTGGTTTCACCAGCACTTTCGATGGTATAGACCGCCAAATGTCGATTTCGATGCAACAAAGGACTTCCGACCAGACTGGCGAGGGATTTATGCGTATGGATGCAAGGCATATCCCTTAAACAGCCGCTATAAGGCCGGGAAAGACATCAATCAATTCAAGCTTGGCCCACGAGCACACGTTGGATATCTCGTTGGCTACCATGCCAGCAATATCTATCGTATTTGGGTCCCCAAGCTCAATCAGGTTATTGTCCGAGACGTACGATTCAATGAGGGGGAATTCTTTGATCCAGAGCAAGAGGAACAGCTCGAGATGGAAGCGGTCGTGGAATACAGGCCAACACCGCAGGCATTGGAGCCACTTCCTCGGCGAGACTGGGACACGATCTTGGACGAATTTCTCTATGAGTTCGATGACCACATCTTGGGTATCAGCTCAGACGGTTCGAACTCGGGGGTGGAAGACGCTAGAGGAACTACAGACAACATGTCACAGCCTGTACAGCCTCTATCGCAAAGACTTCTCACACCTCCGGGCGAACCACCAATTCTTCCGACGCCGGACCCAACACCACAGCTGGGCAGTAGGGACGCCTCACCAGCTTCCGGGTCAACCGGCTCGAACACCTCAACACCAGACCCGCCGTTGCCAGCAGACTCGAGCTCACCTGCACAACGGTCTGAGGCTGGTCCAGACAGTGATCTTGACGAATATCATGGCACCACGACACGAAGATCAGTTGCGCCATCACCAGATAGCCAATTCGAAGACATCGAGCCAAGTCATGACATTTCAAGTTCAACTGAGTCACGCGATCTTAGTCCTGAAGGAGTCACCCGGGACATGATCGTAGTTCAACCGCTGAACCCACGCCGGCGACCTTCCTCAGAAGGCAACAGCATGCAACCGGACAAGCAGCCGTCAGGTGACCAAACAACTCCTGAAGCTCGCGGCACCACGCGCACACGTCGCAGCCAAAAGGAACTCTACGGTGACCAACCAACTCGCAAGAGCGACCGGACACCAAAGCCAAATCGGAGGTATGATGATAACGTGCACAGCGTTTTCACTACACTGCTTCCAACCGATCAACATCCAGAGGGAAACCTCGCAACATTTCATAGCGTTTTTCTCGCCGCAGTCTCCAAGACGGCACGAGATCATCGATTTCACCGGGACGACCTTGTACGACTTCCCAAGCGATATCAGGATCTAGAAGACCACCCAATGGGTCCAGAATTCAAAGCAGCCATAAGAAAGGAATTACACGATCTCCTCCGACGAGGCACCTGGAGACTGGTCGAACGCGAAAAAGCTCGTGGACTACCCCTTCCGCTGAAGTGGGTGTTCACCTATAAGTTCGATCAAGATGGCTACCTCCAAAGGTGCAAGGCTCGCATCTGTCCGTGGGGATCTCCAAGACGGTGATGGGGGACCAGAAACTTATGCCGCCACGCTCGCAGCAAAGACCTTCAGGATCATGATGGCAACAGCGGCACGATTCGATCTCGAGATTCGACAATTCGACGTTGGCAACGCTTTCCTCTACAGCGACCTCAAGAAGGACGAACCTGTCCACGTTCAGCTTCCAAAGGGATATGTGGAACTTGGCTTCCTGAAGCCAGGGGAAACGTCGACCATGATCGCGGAACTCGACAAGGCCCTCTACGGTCTTCGCGAGGCTCCACTCCTTTGGTATAACGAGATTTCTGAGACGCTCAAGGAAGCAGGGATTGATCGTACGGATGAAGAACCTTGCGTCTTTACCAACGGCAAGATCCTAGTTCTCATCTATGTTGACGATATCCTGATCCTCAGCCCCCGGCAAGAAAAGAAGGCAGTCGGCGACCTCGTTCAACATCTCCAATCCAAATACAACCTGCGCGAAGAAGAGTTCAAATGGTATCTTGGCATCAGAGTCATCAGGGATCGACCAAATCGGAAGATCTACCTCTGCCAAGACGCTTACGTTGAGAAAATCGCACGAAAATTCAAGCTCTGCGATTCAAAACTTCGAGTGCCATCAATCCCGATCACAACAATCCCTCTTGTCAAGTATGACGGACAGGCGTCCAAGGAAGAAATCAAGGCGTATCAGGAACGAGTTGGGTCTTTGATGTATATCGCAGTTATGACCAGGCCGGACATAGCGCATGCAGCAGCCCAGCTTGCAAGGTTCTTGACAAACCCATCGCCTGAACACCTTTCTGCAGCCAACCAGTGCATCCGTTACCTCTACACAACGAGATTCCTTGCCATCGTCTATGATGGGATGCACGCAGGAGAGGCTCTTGTGATCGCGAGTGATGCGTCATTTGCAGACGACATCGAGACACGACGCTCATCGCAGGGATATGTCATGACACTGTTCAACGGACCGGTCGTATGGAAGGCTGGTCTCCAAGACACAGTCACGACTTCTACAACCGAAGCAGAAATCTTGAGCCTAGAGAGAACAGCCAAGGAGAGCTACGCCCTAGACCGCCTGCTCAGGGACATCTCTCTTGATCTTGGACCTCTAAAGATATACTGCGACAATCTTCAGTCGATCCGACTTGTGGTTGAGGAGAATCAGAGAATTACGACGAAGTTGCGACATGTTGACATCCAGAACATGTGGTTGAAGCAGGAATTCAAGAAGGGAAGGTTTCTAGTGGAATATCTCAAGACTGATCAGATGCCAGCCGACGGCTTGACGAAAGCCCTGTCGAGATCGAAGTTTGAGCACTTTCGGACGATGCTGGGCTTGATCGATATCAAGAGGCAGGTAGACTTGGAGGGGACCACCATGAAATAGGACGATGATGTTCATATGGCAGGTTGTGATAGCTTCCGACAGCGTTGACTTGATCACTCAACGCTGGGGGGTGTGTCGCATAACATTCGTGTGACCGGATGTAACTATCCGGTTTCACATCTGGCCTGTCGCATAATCCTAACGACATGAGCTTAAATAGCTATGCCCGAACACATGGCTGTTCGATTTCTTTTGTTCTTTAGATAATTCTCAATTGACTGGTGCCGTCAATGATCCCTGTGGAGCCAGTTGTCTGACAAAAAGGCATGCGTTCCATCTCCGTAGCTACCTGAGCCTCGACCCGGTCATCTTCTGCTTTGCTCCAATCTAGGTAGGCCATCATCTCCTCTTTAGTCCAATCTCTAGAGCCAGTTGGCGTATCGCAGCGCTTGCCCATCTGCTTCCAATCGAGACACCACTGATAGCTTGATTTGTCATACCGCAGAGGTAGACCTAGCGCCCTCCGATATTGCTGGTTGGTTTTAATACTGCCACGAGGCTGCGCCTTGTACCAGGCATCTCGAGCAGCAACATATCTCTGATAGATAGCCCGCGGGTCATCATACCTAGGTGCCGGCACCATCCTTGCCTGAGCCGACGGTGCTGATGATGATGCTGCCGGCACTGTACTGTCTGTGTCGTCGATACTAACAACAATGCAGCTAGCACTATCCCTGATTGGCCTTGCCTGCCCTGATGACCCTGAAGACATTGGTCTTAGAGCTTCCCCTGCCTGCAAAGATGGTGCTGATGAAGATGTCGTCGGCACTGGTCGTACCTGCCCTGATAATGCCGACGGCAACGCCGCTGGCATTGCCCCTACCTGCGCCGACGATGCTGACGACTGCAAAAGTTCCTCGTATCGCTGAGGGCATGCCTTTGAAGTCATTCTATGACCTACTTGGTGGCATCTGCTGCATTTGGGTTGTGCCTTTGGCCGTACTGTTGCCTGAACTGCCTCGAATGCACTTGGCTCTCTCTGGGTGCTTGATTGCGGTCTACCAGTAGTCGAACCGGCGGCTATTCGATCAGGTCGATGCCGAGGCTCTAGTAGTAACTGATGAACACCATGGCGATTGAGGTGCCAATGCGTGTGAAAATGCTCTAGGCGAAGGGCTTGACCTTGTTCTTGTAGAGCCTTGAGAGTATGGGCGCAAGGGAGGCCGTGAGATCGAGAGAATGCGCCGGTGCAACTAGGCAGGTTTTCTTTCAAGAGCAGCTTCCGCTGTTCTTCAACTTTGCGTAAAGCTTCGTGAGATACCCAGCCACGTATGGCACTATATAGTGATCCAGAGAGCTCAATTGGTATTCTCATTTGCTGTCTCGCTTGGTTGGATCGCAGTTCGGCTAATTGATTAAGAAGCGCATGCTTCATAGCCCTCCAAGCCTCGAAGAGATCCAGCGTAGATTTCTTGAGGTGGCTCTTAAGGAGCCCATGGATACCCTCAACCCGCGAGGTAACTACATTACCAAAATGAGGGTGCTGATCAACCCAAGCCTTCACCAGCTTTTCCTTGTATGGATCGAGCCAATTGGCCTTGATATAGCCAACCTCTTCAATGTATTGCGGTAGGTAGCGCCTTTCAAGCTCTTGTACGCGCTGATCAAAGGCCTCTTCGTCTGGTGACTTCATAATTGAGTGCCAGTGGTTGAAAAACTCACTCCAATCGCTCAGACCCTGCTGATAGGCCTTCGATCCTTGTTGGTGGCGCACGAATGTCGGCTGGCAATAGCGGAGGACTGCCTTGTTCGCGTGCCATAGGCATAGCAGCGAGATTGAAGATGGAAAGCAGATCTCTGCGGCGTTCATACAAGCCTTATCGCGGTCTGTTAAGATAACAGATGGAAACCTTGTATTGCAGAGTTCATACAGGGACCTGAGCCGGTCCAAGGCCCATAGGTAGTCCTGCTCAGTCTCGCCACTAAGGAATGCAAAGGCGATGCAGAAGGATCGCTGGCAGGCATCAACGCCAATCATATCAAGGAGTGGCATCCCATATTTGTTCGTCTTGTATGTGCAGTCCAGGAAAAGTAGGTCTGGATAAGCCTGGAGGTATGCCAATGACTCTGGATGGGCGAATAACACTGCCGTGATTCGGTCATCTGAATCAAGCTGCATCCGGTTCCAGAACCCTTCCTTATCCAGCTGGTTAGCAAAGGCGTGTATAGTGCTCTGTCCCTCACACAGCTCTCGTTTGCTATCTGCGATACGATTATAGATATCTTGCTGGGTTGCAATGGTGTTCGAGTTCTGACGGATATAAGTCCTGATATCCTTTGGCGCTACCCCGGCATTCGTAAGGCGGCTGATTGTTGACTTGTCCGCATCAGAGAGCTGCCGATGGACTGGATGAGCCGATTTGTGCCAGCTTGGCTCGTGGTTGTGTAAGGAAAATCGGCTGTCTGGACGATGCCTCAAAGACCAGGTCGCCTTATCCAGGGATTCCTTCGCAATGATTGAGAACCGACAATTGGTTCCTCGTGTAGTAGTCTTGCGCTGGCGATCTTTTGAGGCGCTAGGTGGACGACACCACCGATCACATGCGTATGTAACAATCTGCCTTCCACTAGTTGATCGCGAAGACCTCCCAGTTATGAATGCGTATCCTCTGGGTGCTGCCCATTCGTTGATAGCTGCGAGTAGAGCCTCTCGTGAATCGTATGTACCCTCCGGCGGGAGCACATCATCAGGAAATGTTGCTTGGGCCATAGCGGAAGCCCGCTCCTGGAGACTGTAGTTGTGTTCAGCAGTGGCAGCAACAGACGGAGCCCCTGAAACTGCGACTGTGGGGTTTAAGCCAAATTGAGGGCTGACATAATCTGCACGCCTACGCGTTCGCGAGTGGAGGCGCGCCTAGGCGTGTCCCTATGGGCCCCCGTTGGGTCAGTCACTCAGGGATAAAAACTCTTGGTACAATTTAGAGCTATCGGCAGAACCGAGATTGCTAACAAAAGAGGGTCCTATCCAATCAGATATTACAAAAGTCATGCCCGTGTAAGAGTCATGCCCGTGTAAGAGTCATGCCCGTGTAGCCAAAATGTCATGCCCGTATATCAATTCCCTAAATAATATATTGCCAATATGGACATCCTCATATTATATTGCCACAATATCAAAAACTTCATATCATATTGTCACAATATGAGAAAGTCCATATCATATGGGTTATATTGCAATATACTACTTTATTGCCATATTATTAGCAACACTGTAGGTTGGTGCCGTCTTCGGCCTCAAAGACCTTTCTACAGCCCAGTACATTTGGTGGGACCCGAAGTGAAGTCGCCGCGCCGACAAGACTTGCTCCTGGAAGATCCAACCTCGCCTTGATAGACCGGACTGGACGACATCGGCCTGGAAGAAATCTGTTGTTTTGGCAGGCAGCTGTTTCGAATATATTGAGTATTGCTCGACAAGGTAAAGGTCAAAGTCGCCGCCGAGTCCTGAAACGCTCAATCTCACGCCCAACCTTTGTTGGTACTCGCAAGGTGTTCTCTCCTTCAAGAAACTATGGTCATCGTTGACTGCGCTGTCTGAGAAAATCGTTACAGTGGCGCTCCCAAAAACTTGAAGCATCTTCACTGACTCTGATTTCCAGTCTGTGTGGGAGTCCTGGAGAATACAGAGTGAGTCAATCCAGAGAAACCGAATGCCCAGACTCTGGGTGATCAGAATTGCATCTTGACAAGACGCTGGGAGTTCCTTGATTTCGAATCCAGATTGCCGCTCATCAATATTCGACGTTGTGGTCGCCCAGGGAGGGTTGGACCAGAAACCCATCGATGACTTAGGGCTGTATAGCGTTCCGGCAATGGGCTACCGGACACAAGCCGGACCCATCCTCCAACAGAGGCTGAAACATCTAGCAGCCGAGCCGGGGCTTCCAAGCCCGTTTGTGAATCCTGCCTTGCCCTACAACATTCTGTATGAGTTGCCTCGCATTGGCGCAGCCACGTCGCACATATATCGACGGTTTTCGCTGTTCGTGTGTCACGAAGTGGAATGCGTCCGAATCGAACCTCATTCTTGACCGAGGCCTCATCTTTGCATGTAGTAAGCATGGAAAAAGTGATATACTAATGCAATCAAAGACTTACTGTCACTGGTGAACATGTCGACAGCAATGTCCTCCATAACACCCTGGACTACCCCTTGCCGGCTGACGCTGACCAACTGTACTCTTAGTGTACTTGACGGCTCCCTCGCCATCGCTCTACTTGACTGTAGCACGATGCAAGTGTTTCCGTCATCGGCCGTTGGCTTACGGAACCTCGATAACAAAGAATACAAGAAATGGCATCCGGAACATGTCTTAGCCGAATGCTGGAGATCATGGAAGGATTCGGAATGCCAGTATCCAACATCGGATCGCAGGACTTCCAAAGGCACGGCTGTGCAGGACGGGCAACTTGGCGGTGACATATCTGCTGTCATGGCATAGCATGATCCGGGTAAGAGAGAACTAATACCCTTTTGAGACTCCGGGACGAAGTGCTGCCATTCAAAAGGCGGTAGTTGCCCTCCACTCTCTCCATCAATTTGTAATCGTCGCCATGCCTCAGGGCCAAGTCTCGACATCAAGTAGCCCCTAACAGGCTCTACTGCCAAGAACGCGGGTGATACTGCAAGCGAGTCGTGAATTGAAGCTCCCCAGAATCGGAGAGCTTCAAAATGGTCCAGCCAACCAGAACTCGCAGCGAAATGCAACGCCGTGAAGTGGCTGTGGGTTCTGATAGCGACGTCTGCCCCAGCATGTAATAGATCTAGTAAAATGAAGAACGAGATGGTTTGCTCGGGATCATGACAGCTGGCATATCAAGAGTATGTGTAGCCATGTTGCGAATATCTCCGGGAGGCCCCCGGTCTGGAGTTAAACTGGGAAGCAACCTGGCTGTCTCTCGGATACCTAATCAGGACCTGTTCCTCAGAAAAGAGTTTGCACCTCTTAGAAGTCGAGGCAAGGTGAAGTGACGTCCAGCCCCTGCGGTCCTGCATATTGATGTTGGGCTGATCCGTAGCGGCGAGGATTTTGACCCGGTCGAGGTCCTGGCACCAAACGGCCCAGTGCAATTCAGTCCAATCTCTACCAGGGCATTAGCAATCCGTAGTCAGAGGCATAAGGGTCACTAGAAAGTGTACTCAGGCCTGGTGGCTGCTCTCGCAGAGTCAGATGATAATGAGGCCGCCATTTTGCGTGGATTTAGGAGCAAATTCCAGCCAGATGGAAACGGATGTCAGCCTGATAAGAATGAGGGACACGCAAAGACCTCAGCGCCGCAAAACAGCTGACGCAGCACGGCTCAACTATGATCCGAAGGACCCCACATAGTTTGCCATTAAAGGTGTAAATCAGTAATCGCGGACACGCTGTTTGTGATCAGAACCCCACTTGTCCATTTCGGCAGGCCCGGCCTCACTACCCCGGACCACAAAGAGTGGTCCACAACAGTGGCCCACAACACCAAGACCTATCAGGCTGCAACAATGACAAAATGGCGTCCCTTCCCGGACTCAATGTCTCGTCAGGATGCACGTCTTGAACAACACGAAGAGGGTCGGTTAAATCACTGACCACCGCTCGGGCCTCGCTCAAACGTGGGCACGGCGATCACGTGCCCCCGCAACCCCCAGTAAGCCACCTCAGCTCGACCAAAGCAACGCGCAGTTCGGACGGCAAAGTGCATCACTGTTTTGGTGTTGCTGCAGGTTTGAGCATCAGGCAGCAATGGGTCAATGCATTTCCGGCAAACGTTGGCTGAGAAAACACCGCATCCTGCCGGTTTTATCTGCCTTGGCTGCTGCCAGCAGACAAGCAACTCGTGGCTCTCCGTATCGTGTATGAGAGGAAGCTCGGTCACAACCAACAACTGCAATGCAGCAGCAATAGATAACGCCGATCATTAAGTCAGCTCTAAGCGATCTGCGCGGAGCGGACCGGTTTGCCCTCCTACGATTTGATGCCGACAGAGTGTGCGGGACAAGCGACACACTTTCAGCTACTCACTGCTGTAGCCTTCCGTGTCACCTCAAACTGATGCAAGAGAGCACGGCCAATGATTCCCAATCTGGTCGCACTTGCTGCTGAGTCGAAGGATTCTCCCCTCACTGCCCCACCACGATGTCTTATGCATCTTCCTTCAAGATGATTGGTCTTGCCCCGTCTCACACCGGTAAGTGACCCGCCAAGCTGAATAAACGCTTTCTTAGATTTAGGGTTGCTCACCTCTACATTTGTCTGTTGATCAAGCGCCACCGAAGGCCTGATACCCATGTGTCCCCGCCACAATATGATCATATGCCTGTAATTAGGCACCTGCCTGGCTTGTGCTCATATTCGCCCCACCCGTAAGACTCCGGGCCTATTGTGGCTGCCGCCGGTCAATCAAGCCGTTTAGAGTCTTCGACAGGGGTTTCCCCAAACCCAAAAACGGCAATAGATCGACGCAATTTCTCTTTCTCTAGAAGGGAGATCACATACATCATCACTAAAGAGACTTGAGCGATGCGAATGTGAGGTAATAACCTCCAAACCAAGGCCATTTCTGACTTTTGGCTTTTAAGTCTAAACAAGATACTTGTGTCCGTAGGCCGGGTTTAATTTGATCATCTCTCTGTAGGGTCATCATCCGGTAATTTCTCTTATTTTAGAAATCGAGCCGATGAAGCTGCTTCCTATTTGAGGCGACATGGAGGCTGGGGAAGGTGCATGGACCAAGTTTTCTTGTATCCAGACCTACCAGATCCGAGAAGCGTGCACGGACCAGAAAAATGATATTAGGCGCCAATACCAGTGGGAATTGGTACAGGAGGGCATATTGTAAGGAGTGTGTGTTGGGCCCCTGTCCAGTGTTTTCCGCGCTGCTCTCTGTAGAACTCCTTCCTACCATCAGAAGGAACTTGACTTGGTTGTTTTGCCACCTCCTTGCCCAGTCCTTTCTCACATTACCAACGAAATAGTGAAGTGGTCTGTTGAACTGCATAGCCCATTGCGTACCATTGAACATTGGATGAAGAGAAGACCATGAACAAAACAAGTTATATTTCCGTATTTGCAATACCAGTAATGTCCTTCGTCAGAGGCTTGCTGCTCGTTGCCTCATCGAAATCGGTTTTGCTGGAATGAACCGCCGATCTTGGATTGCCGAGATGACACCCGTCGTGGCTGCCAATACTATCATTTGAAGCAGGCGAGTAAGATAGGGGAGGCGTCGTCATGTCCGTAGTAAACGAATGGTCACTCAACCTCGCCCGTTTCCTCCCTCTTGGATTCTCTCTCTCCAGCACCAGTTCAAGATGTTCCGCATACCAGTCATGGTCTGACGCCTCCTTCGCAGATTCCTCCTCACTTTCGTCAAAGTCGCACTCGTCCTTTGGGCTTGAGGCCTTTCGCTTACGCGGACTAGCACTCCTACTACCACCGCCTCCGTAAAGTGCCATCAATGAGGGGCCTTCGAGCAACTCTATCTTAGCTTTCGGGAGTCCTTTACCACTACCCTCGTCAGACCCTGTCTTGACCCGACTGAACTTTGCAATGCGACGGTCGACGCCGCCGACGATGAAAGGTTTGACGAGGTGTATCACAGCCCATGCAAACCTCGCAAAGAGGTACTCCTGGCTAACCACATCAGACAGGTGTACGGTCCTATTCTGGTAAGACGCTGCAAAGTCCGCGTAGCGAGGATCAAGCACGTGTAAAACGAATTCTTGCACTTGATGTTTATCTGGTTTGGGGACAAAGGCGAAGACTCGGCGATCGAGACAGATATGGACGTCAGACCGCAGGGTGACAATGTTGCTTGGGTCATCGATGTCATATCGTCCCTTGCCGTACCGATGCATCCCGTTGATTAAAAACCACTCGCTTTCCTCCTTCGGTATGATATGTGCTTCGGTCAAGGCGTAGGATGTGTTGGTAACAGGGCACCGGTTCGAGGTCGATAGAGATTCTGCGGCTCGCAAGGGCCAGAATGATGGTAGTCGATCGTGGGGGAACTGCCAATCCCGAAAGCTGGGAACGACGGGATACTCGTCTATACCGGATGAACATTAGCGGTTGCTAGGAACTCGCAGCGCGCGCTTACCATCGCCCTCGACGAAAAACCAGTATTCACTCTGCGTCAGGACGGAGTCAGGGCTAGTGTCAGCACGACGAATACCCTTGTCGTCGCTCGCAAGATAACCGGTGGCGAAGACATTGCTGGCAACAATCTGACAAGCTAGGAGGGCGATTTGAGCATCGACGCCAAAGAGGTCGGGTTGCGACGGGCTCTGGTCAACACGAGGCAGGCTAAAGAGAATGTTGACCGGGGTCGGATAGCCTGGATGATAGAAGAGGATGTTATCGCTCCGCAAAGTACGAGACCTGGGCACAGAAATCGCAGGAAGTCGGACCATCGGGAATGTAGTTGCTGGGGGATTGTCTGGCGCGTCATGACGATAATACCCAAGACGGATGTTTTGGGGAGATTCCAGGGCAACCAGCATGATCGGATCATCTTTATCCCGTTAGAACCTCGTACGCTCGCTTACCCAAGCTTTGCTTAGCAATCATCCCTTGCAGGGAAAAAATTCTTGGCAGTGGCCAATGAATCGTGACCCAAGACCCTCAGTGTGAGGCATCACTCTCATTCCACATATTTTCCTCTTCCTTTTCAAAAATCTGTAACTAATTCCATAAAATAGATACGATGCTCGGAAAGCATCTAATCGTCATGGAATAATTCTCTTTAAATAGTAGTGGACTTTGTGTGGCCGTTTTCGGAAAAGGTGTTCCCTCCACCACCGTCCTGCCACTTAACCCTAACCCCCATATTTCGATATGAGTTGTCAGACAGTACGTGTATTCGGTCCATTGGTTGAATCAGTGTATTCGTGTTGTGTTCGTGTTCTCCTTAAGTGTCTGCCCCTGAAGGACCTGCTTTTAATCTTAAGATCCTTGACCCACACGTGACACCCCACATATTCAACATGAGTTAGTGGGTGCGTATGGCAGGTGGGTACCGCATGGTACTCATTGGCGGGTGTATTGAAGAGGTCCTCTCACAAGGAGGAAAACGAGGGTGATATTGGATAAGCTAGTGTTAGAACTGTACCCCGGACTAGCTTCCTTATTATAGCAAAAGAGGTGACAGAAAAGCCCCCACCCCCGGGACTGATCTGGAACCGACTTCTAGACTGATTTGTGGCATCGAATTGAAGAGGAAGCAGTGAGAAGCGAGAGAATACTAGACATTACAGTCTCATAGTAAGCCACTCCCATTCCTGAGGTCTCGTTACAGAATCTAGCATCCCTTCAGGCCCATTCCGGGAACCGCCTGACCCAGCTGCCTCCGTAGAGCCGGTCGGATCCTCGGGACTGTCGACGTCCACTCCGGCGCATGGTCCATTAGGACCCGTACCTTCGCTGCCGTGGCTCTGGCGCTGACCAGTGCTCGCCATACCAAGAGCGCACCTTGGAGGAGCTGCACCGGTCGACACCACGCCCCCGCCACCGGCAGCGCCGGATGCAGGCTCAGCATAACTCGCTGTGCTATCTGCTGTGTTACCAACGGAAGCAGCACCACCGCTTAGTGGACTCTCGTCTTCTGTCGCGCTCCCAACGAGGTCGGCTGGTGGGCGAATATTGAGCTGGCCGCGGCTATCGGATCTGGTGTTTATTCCGCCAGCAGGCCAGTCGATACCAGAGCCGCGGTTCGAGCTGCGTCTGAGGCCTCGTTTGGAGCCGCGCTTGGAGCACCGCCTGCACTTCCTGTTGCTCTCTGGTCTCAAGCTGCGCGGCCCAACATCGCCGTGGAGCTTTAGAAAGAGACCGCACGCGTTGCAGAGAGGCTGTCCCTGGGGATTCCGACGCCACAGCGGCGATGCTCTTGTAAGGCAATTGATACAAGTCGTCGGAGCGTTACCATCTCGGTTCCCAGCGACCCCTTGCGTGTTGGCCGTAGAGCCATCCCGGGAACGAGGCGAGGAAGAGGATCGCCCGGGCGCAGTTGGAGAGGAACCAGAAGGGCTGCCCGTCGTTTCTGGTAGCAGGGAGATTGAGTTCGACTGGGATGGCCATTCGGATGGATTTGCAAGTCCCGCAATGCCGGCATTGAGCGTTGTGTTTGTTGGGTATGTTTTTTGTCCCTTGCAGCTTGTCGAGGGGGACGACTCCGAGCATGCGAGATTCTCTCGACCATCCAGGTTTCGGCCCGCCCCGCGAGGCGGACCCCTGAGATAATGGGCGTCATGTGTGCGGAATTGCCCAGCCATAGACGCATCTCCCCACAGGTTCGAATTATCAACGCCCATCCCCGGTTCGCCCATATCGGATGAAAGGCTCTGGAGCAACCCTACGTAATGGCCGGGCGAAAAACTTCCATCCCGGTCCTGAGCATCCGGATCGGCGTCAAAGTGAAACATGTCTTCCCATAGTGTGTCGACTCCCAGATAGCGAGTCGGATCGCCTGGCGGAAAGGTTGTAACAGGGTCAACGCGCCGGGAGTCATTGGTGGCACTGTAACCCGCTGAGTAGTATGGTGGTGTTGGATTAGGAGGGAATATGGCATTTTCATCTAGATGGCTTATTAGTCGTTGACTCATGAGATCACCGAGAGCGATTCCAGAACGGTTATGTGAAGAAAGTCGGCCACCCATCAGAGCTGGGCCTGGGGTGACCCCCTGCGATCTCTGTGGCCTAAATAACATGCTCCCGTCCTCAGACTCGAGATGTGATGTGGAAAGAGCCGGCAAACGAACAGATCTGGGGGAGAAGGGGAGTTCCCCGGCGCGACGAGGAACATTAGGTTGAGTATTCAACTCACATAATAGCCCGCCAGCGGTTCTTGGCGGGCTTGAGGGAGAAGTAAAGAAGGCTTGCTCACAAGGGCCAACGGAATTGATGACAGCGTCATTTTGCATGTGGAAAGCGTTCGGGAGAGGGGGCCCTGTTGGGTGAGAAGATACCTGGGCGACGCAGCTTGAGGTGGGAGGATTGACTGGGTATTCATGGAGATCAGACTCAATACCTGATTCATCAGGAATAGAGGTACTGGTCACGGAAGCACGGACTGGACTAGGGACGTCGGCAGGGCGCTTCGAGTTTCGACTCTAACCCGGCCGTTAGCTACCGATCCGAAACACGACAACGGATATAGTTCCATGACGAAATGCGGAAGAAAGAAAGGAGCGTATAGTCTGATAGCAGTGCTATACAAAGATTATAGGCACGCGTCGCTCCTCAGCACTAGCCTTTGGTGGATGTGGTCTTCCATGCGGGGGTGATGGTTCAGATTGCGCCAGACTTGATGACATGGCAGCGTTTTCAGAGAATATGAAGTCGTCGAGATCCATATGCCCGGATTGCAGCAAGCTTTGGTCTATGCCTCTTCTCAGTTGCGCAACGCCAATGGGTCTGGGTGCATCTGCTTCGTCAGAGGGTGGGTTCATTACATGCTGATCGGCACAGCGGGACCTGCCCGTCGCCGTCTCTGGTGCATGCGTTTCGGCCAACAGCCTGCTGTGCCTCTCCGGCCGATCAGCTGTCTTGGGCGTGTTTCTGTCGGTCCACGCAGCGGATTTACCCAAGCTGTTGCAGGTGGGAAAGGGAAGCCGGCAGTTTGGTAGGGGAGGGGAAGATTCGCGTCTCCGTCATAGTCACGAGGATGGCAATTCCGGTCGCGGCCCGACATGGCATAACACGCCCAATAGGAAAGATAGGAGTCTCGCCAGGCTAGCCGCATCAAGTGCCGGAGTTCCGGACTCTTAGCTCGGCGGGGCAGCTCCAGGTCTGACGGACTGAAGGCGTTTCGGATCTGATGTTTTGCCTCTTTCATCACCATCCTTCAAAATGAATTTCGTTCTTTTCTAAGATTAGTTAAGGATTTCGCCATTCCTCCCTTTTTCCGGCACTTTAGGAACCTCGGCATGTTTTGCACGTTTCCGGCGAGTGCCTCGACGCACACAGGTCTCGAGAGCGTGCGACTGGTGCCGCGTGCATAGGGTAAGATGCGATCGCTCCATCCCCTGTCGCAATTGCCAGAAGCGAGGCGGACAATGCAGCAATCATGGTGACGTGCGGAATATGCCCCAAGCCTTGGAGTATGTACACCAAGATGCCTGCAATAAGGCTCGGACAAAATCTGACTTCGGTGCAGGGAGATAGAACGGCTGAGGCTCCGCATCAAGGACCTGGAGGCCAAAGTCGACAGGACCAAAGCAGCAACTCCGTCTACCGGCGGGGGAGTACCGCCCACCCCGCCGGCCCCGGCTCCGACCGGATCGCCGTACGCCTGCCACAGCCAGACCGAAGGACTGGCAAAACGCAGCCGAATCAAGAAGCCATGGCAGGGCGTTTACTCTAGGGGCGCGCAGTCACAGCAGACCTCCTACTATGGCCCGTCATCCACCTTCTACTTCCTCAGCAGGATAAGCTCCTTTCTCGGGAGCGCGCTGCAGCAATCACAGCAGCATGAGGAGTTCCAGCCGCACTCGGCCAGCAAGACTTTTTCTCATCCAGAGAGCCCGTGTGAACTCATGACGGAGAAGCTATCACTGAACCCAGTCTCGACCCTGGCGAGTGGCGGCATATCTTTGCCGCGTGCCCAGGAAGAGTACTTTCTCAGCCTGTTCTGGCAGTTCTATTTCTGCACTTTACCCATCGTGGATGAAGGCGAGTTTCAGGCCCATTACCAGTCGCTCTGGGAAACGCCAGCGCCGAACCGCAAGCCGTCGGCACTCGTCGACATCATGCTCGCTCTATGCATGCAATACGGCTATGCCCTGATGCCAGGAACCCCCCCTAGGTTGGAGACGGCCGTCAGCCCCGCCGACTCAACCATCGCAGGACGATGGTTTTATCACAGATGCCAGGAGCTCCTAAGCAGTGATCTCGAGAGCCATTCCATCACGACAGTGCAATGCCACACCTTCACTGTGGTATATCTGTACTTTGCCTCGTTCTAGAATATGGCCTACGCTTACATGTCGTTGGCAGTCTGGACCGCCTAGTCTCTGGGCCTTCACTTGGAGCCACCATCAGGAATGCTGCCCAGGGAGCGAGAGTTGCGCAAGAGAATATGGTGGGTGCTGTCGACTGTGGATACCAAGATTTGCATCAAGCTTGGGCGGCCTTTCTCATTCCGCACGGATGAAGTGACGTGCCCGATGCTCGTCGATGACTACGAGACTGCGACGCAGCCTGGTTTCACCCTCGGGACGTATGGTACCGACCTTACCTGGATCACGTACATGGTCCACTGCCAGAGGCTAGTTGCATCGGTTCGTCAAGTCTACGAATCACTGTATGACAGGTTCTCGGACGTTCTGGCCGACAGGGGCATCCACGTGCCGTACGAGGACCCGGAGTCCCTAGAGATCTGCACCAAGTTCTTGACGTCCACGATGGAAGTTATACGGTCGTGGCTTGGCAACGTTCCTTCAGAGATGAAGACGAAACGAAGGGGAGACGGAGAGCCATTCTCGCTCGATCGCTCAGCGCTCGATATCGAGACCTCGGCGCCCTTGTGGCTTCAGCGCCAACGCCTGTGCCTCGAATTCATGTACCATGGTCTTGTCATGAGCATCTACAGACCCTTCATCACCTTCCAAAGGCGGTGCTCCAGCCCTGTCACCGAGGCCCATGCGACCGCCTGCATCAACCACGCCATCGCACACACGCACATCATGCACCAGGTTCTCACCGAGACCGACATCCTCAACGGCTGGCACGACGCCTTCCACTGGCAGTGGGACGCAACAGTGACCTTGCTGGGTTTCCTCTTTGCGTACCCTATCAGCGCGCCCACGCCTGCGGCTCGACGTGCCGTCGACAAGGCCATCGAGGCCTTGGAGCGCTTTGGCAACAACAACGTCGCTGTAGCGTGCAATGCGGCCGGCGTCACGCGGAATCTAGTCGCCAAAGCTGATTTGCTTATCGACCGGTTCCGCGCCGGGCTCGGCGGACTTACGGTGGCCCACTTAGCGTCGACGAGCCCGGCCGTCCAAGACGTCAGAGACGGCATCCAGGGTCTGGATATGATGCCGGGATCGCCAAGGCATTACGGCGGCGAGACGGAAAGCTGGGATTTCATGGACCTAGCCCTGACAGTGGACTCTTTCAACAACTTTGAGGATTTCTTGACTGAGGCCTGCAAGCCGGCTGATGTTTGAGCGTGCATGCAGCGGTGAAGGGGGAATAGCATCTGATCTAGGCTGCTGGCGACAGCCTCGAAAAGGCCTGCGCTTTTGATGGTATTTTGCGTGTTGTTCCCCTCCGATCCGACACTAGTGACGGGAAATCTCATTTCTAGCAATACAAGTCCTCTAAAGGTGCATGCCTATTCCGTTATAGGCCATAGATGAGTCGTTTAATATCCACAACTCAACGTCCGCTCCCGGTCGCCCATCCGACTTGAGCTCTTTTCTCTCTTCCCCAGTGTCCGTGAGTAGTAGCTATGCCTTGTACTCGCCAGCTAAAATCGCAGGTCCCAGTCAATCTGAGGTCCTAGCTTTGGCAGCGCGTCGGCCACGCTCTGCACATCCTTATCGCCCCGACCACTCAAGCAGATCACTATGTTCTGATCCTTCGTCATAGTCTTGGCCAACTCGACAGCTCCGTAAATAGCATGAGACGACTCTAAGGCGGGAATGATGCCCTCCAACTGACTCATGAGGCGAAAGCCAATCAGGGCTTCGGCGTTGGTGGCTGCTATGAACTTGGCTTGCTGACTATCCTTCCAGGAGCTCAGTTCTGGGCCAACGCCCGGGTAGTCTAGCCCGGCTGATATTGAGTGTGTGTCCAAGATCTGACCGTGCTCATTCTGCAACACGTAGGTCCGTACACCATGCAGGACTCCTTTTGAGCCGCTGGTCAGCGTGGCGCTATGGCGTGCTGTGTCCAAGCCATCGCCGGCGGCCTCGACACCAAGTAGCTTGACCCCTGGCTCAGTCGAGAACGGGTAGAACATACCGGCGGCGTTGCTGCCGCCCCCGACACATGCTACGACAGCATCCGGGAGCCTGCCCGTCTCCTCAATCATTTGCTGCTTAGTCTCATTGCCAATGACCGACTGAAAGGTCCTAACCAGCAATGGGAAAGGGTGTAGGCCGATGGCAGAGCCGATAACGAAGTGAGTCGTGTCCAGATTGGTGACCCATGCCCTCATAGCTTCATTGACTGCGTCTCGCAACGTCTTCGTGCCGGCCTCAACAGCAACCACCCGAGCACCAAGAAGCTTGATCCTAAAGACATTTAGGGCTTGGCGCCTGACATCCTCCTAACGTGGCAGTTAGCAACTGTAAGCTTGTTACCGGCGAGAATGGATCACTTACAGCGCCCATGTAGATAGTGCATTGCATCCCGAATAAGGCGCAGATGGTAGCAGTGGCCACGCCATGTTAGCCAGCGCCGGTATCCGCAATGATTTTTGTCTTGCCGAGCCGCCTAGCAAGCAAAACCTGGCCCAAAGCATTATTTATCTTGTGACTGCCGGTATGGTTAAGGTCTTCTCGCTTGAGATAGATTTTGGCACCACCGGCATGCTCCGTTAGGCGCTTTGCAAGATGTAGATGGCCGGGTCGACCGAGATAAGGATAGTATGACCGATACTCGTTCCAAAAGTCAGAATCGTCTTTGCACTTGTTGAATCCAGCCTCGAGCTCGTTCAGGCAGTCGACTAGGGATTCGGGCACGTACTGGCCACCGAATTCTCCAAACCGTGCTGGGAGCAGAGTTCCAGAACTATTCAGGGCCTCGATCTGATCCACCAGACCGGGTTCTGTTCGTTCGCGGATGACGGAATCGACATGAACCCCACTGTCGCCAAGCTCATGCGCTTCGTGAATGGGTTTCGCTGCACCGATCTCACGTGTGCCACTGCCATTGAGCATGCCATTCCGGACGCTGACCTGAGCGCAGAACTCGCGTATCTTGGTGGCCTGCTCGCTGGCCGGTGTCTGGGCCAAGACCTCGATGATCTTGCTCCCAATGACAACTCCATCAGCAACCTTGGCAACGCTCAGGACGTGGTCGCGGTTGCTGACACCGAAGCCCACTGCTGCCGGAATGTCGCCCGAGTACTGCTTCACCCGGGCGAGCAGCTTGGGCAAGTCGGCGTTCAGAGTACCCGTTGCGCCGGTGACACCCATGCGAGAAACAACATAGATGAACGAGTCCGCCAGCTTGCAAAGAAGCCTCATCCGGTAATCGGACGTAGCAGGGGCAATGAGCGGAACATAGGAGAGCCTGCAACACAAGTCAGCTGGCACATGGGCTTGAGGTCGCCTGTCCATACCCTCGCTGAGCGCACAAATTCCTAAAGCTAGCCGTCTCCTCCAGGGGCAGATCAACGACGATGAAGCCGTTGACAGACGCCTCTTTGCAATCCGTGAGCAGGCGTTCCTCACCGTAGCTCAGGAAGGGGTTGTAGTAGCCCATCAGCAATACGGGAGTCGTCAAGCCTTTCTTCCGCGCTTCATTGACCAACTGCAGCACGACGCCAATGGTAACACCATTTGCAAGGGCTTCCTGAAACATCTTTGTCAGCTTGGCTCCGGCAAGGAGTGAGGATACAAACAGTGTTGGCCTTCTGGATCGTGGGCCCATCAGCAATCGGGTCAGTAAACGGAATGCCGAGTTCGATGATATCCGCCAGTAGAGTCAATGGCGCGATTCCATGGCTGATGAAGAGATAGTATGTTAACTGCACCGCCCGCTTGCATCCCCAGCAGGATGTCGACCGAGGCTTTGATAGTAGGATATCCAGCAGTGACATAGGCCACGAGGATAGGCTATGTTACGAGACGAGGTTAGCTGCTTTGCGCTCGACAGCACTATAGGGAACTGCGTACTCTGCCCTCCTTTTTGCAGTTTCTAAAAACCTTTTTCAGGTCTTTCATGGTGCAGGTTTCACTAGGGAAATCCGGACGCTGGGATCGGATTGAGCAAGAGATGCGGCTTTGGAAGTGTGTGGATAATGAGGCAAGCAATGGGAGCCGTCCTAAGCAGTTTTATAATGGAAAGACAAGCAAGATGAGCATTTCTGCTTCCACTTCCTTACAACCTGCAGAAGGCAACTCCGCACGGGCGGATGAGCTCCGCGCGTGGACTCCTGCAGTACTGCTGCAGTTCGCCTGCAGCAGGGTGGGGGACTAAGCGCATCGGCTAGCGTAGTCGGGGGCAGAAACCACCCCTCCCACGCAGGCCACGACCCATGGCAGGAACATCACAACCCCAAATGTCTACGCATGAAACCTGGGCGCCCCATTTCTGTTTTAGTATTCCAATTTATTTTTCCTTGGTTTAGTATCTACTCTCCAATGATACCTGCGATCGTAGTTGTGGTAAAAACCGCCCTGCACCTCGTGTAGACAGTCTGTCTCCTTACTTGCGCGATCCCATTGGGTATTTTGCAGGGATCTAAGCCGATTACGGTTAGTATCGCTCGTCTCCCACCCCACCCAAATGGAGATAGGGAATTAATATGATGCCACGAAACTAGCAAGCGGCTCAGATAGTGCCCTCGCAGTAGGGGTCAGTACCGTGTGGGGGCCTTCGCGCAATTAAGGAGATCTGCCTTTTGCCTACTTCACCCCTAAGTTTCCATCCGTGGGCTTGGCAGGAGAAGCGACTGGACAGCAGCAACGGCATGTGATTGACTGTGTCGCAGGTACTGATTGGTCATGAGCAATCGAGGATCAAATGAGCACTTGATTTTCTATCTAAAGGAGTGACGAGAGTCGGTCTATTATACCTGTGTTTAGTCTACCGATCTCACACACAGCAGGCTGTTGCCTGATGCTAGTTATGGTGTAGCTTCAGGCTGACCGTGAAGCTATTCACGATGGTTGTGATCCTTGCCCTCGACAGCCTGTGTTGACATAGCAGGAAGCAAGAAGAGACTAGAATTAGTATGGTGAGTTGAGAGACGGCCGTGTCGGCTCGCCTGCTGTAGCGACATTCCCTTGACCGCGCTCTGATGATATCACTAACCCTCATTTCTCCTTTGGGTTATCGCTCCAGAGGGTCGGAGCAGCGTTAGTCATAGAATGCGACAGGCTCCAAGCCATGCATTACAGCGGTGTATATTTGTCAAGCTATGTTGGAGTCACAGACTATACACGGTTGCAACCCAGCGTCTTGGTACAAAACGCAAACAAATGACGTTTAATCCCCCATGGTAAAGAATTAGGCAGTACCAGTCAGGCTACAGCCGGAGAACAGATACCCCGGATCTCACATACTATACCTGAAATGGATGTTCTCATAATCCGTCATGTCGGACTCAGCGTTGAGACGACCTTGGCGTTCAGCATCTTCCTTGCTCATGCCCATCTCCTCAACAGCCCTATCTCTGCGCCTGTTTTGCCAGACGTCTATGTCCAAGTTAGCATTGACGTTGGCTAGGTATCAGAAACGGTTGCAGCTTACAATACATCCTCCAACAGATCATGATGACGAACTCGAGGCCATACATGGTAGAGCAGACCACGATGGCGGGGATGTACAAAGGAGCATCCTTCGCACGGAACACCTGGGCACCAACTGAGTTGCCAACACAGTAGGCGATGAAGAGTACGGTGCTGGTGACCGACTTCTTGGTACGGCCGGCGATGTTGGAAGGTACCAAGGTCCAGATAACTACGCTATTAGCACTGCACATTCCCAGTCGAAAGGAGAACACCCACGAGGGCCGGCAACATTGCCAAAGGTGGTGATCAAGAACATGCCCCATCGGGTCCACAAGTGGCCGCTCCTGGGCAGCAGCGCCAGAGCCAACATGCCGACGAATGAAGGGATAACGGCGGCCATCATGAAATAGACTATGCAAAGTCAGTCACCATCACCACAGGGAGCGCGCATGCCTCGGTCTTACAGCGGGTATTCGGCTTCTTGAGGGTAACGTAGCCCACAATGATGAAGAAGGTGATCGAGAGCAGCTGCTGTGGGATCTTGCCCTTGACAATGGTGTCCAGAGCTGAGAAGCCGAACGAGACGTAGACGAGGTTGCCGAATGAGGTCGTGCCACCGTTGGGAATAGAGTTGATGATGACCAGGAAGAACAAGAAGTAGGTCTGGGGGTCCTTAAAGGCAGTTCTGACTTGGTCCCATTTCCACTCGGGTCGCTTCTGGGCATCGGTGCCCGTCTGGCTAGCCACGATGCGAGCGGCCACCATGCGCTTCTCTTCGGCGTTGAGCCACCGAGCCTCCCGAGGTGTGCCGAAGACGTAATAAGTGACAAACGAGAAGAAGATGGTGAGCGAGCCCAGGAAAAGGGAAATCCCCCTCCACGGAGCCAAGCCGTCGGGGTGCTTCTGGGCTTCGGTTCCAATGGCGTAGTTGATCAAGCTGGTGAGGATATCCATGCCGGCATTGGAAGAACCCCAAATGACGAGTCGCATGGCGTGTTCACGCTTTGTATAGAACGAAGCCGTGATGATCAGGAGCGCAGGGTAGGTCGTGCATTCTAGTGTGCCTTAGTGTCTGGCCATTAATATTCAGACATTCGGCTCTCTCTTACCCGCCACGCCTTGAAGAAACCGGAGAACCATAAGGTGAGTAAAGTTTTGGGCGAAGGCCACGCACAGTACCAGGGTGCCTATGACGCGCGAGTTTTAGGACCTCTTCTGGCACTGAAGCGATGACGACCTACCCCAGATGAACATGCAAATGGCCACGGTAGGGCCGAGGGAGACTCTTTGCAGAAAGTAATTTGCCGGCGCCTGAGAAACGAGGAAGGCAATGTAGAAGATGGTCGTCAGCCCTGGGTGCTGTGAGCAGCGGGTTTCGAGGCAACATGTTCCGGGCGCAACTTACACGAGTATTGCTGGCCAACCAAGCCCGTGTCGGCCGGCATGCCAAAGGTGGCCTGCGTAGAGATGATGACTTTGTCGGCGAACTGGATGCCCGAGGCAACCTATGAGGGGATTTAGATGCTTGCTTCCCCACGAAGCATGGAGGGAGGAGTACATACCCACATGACAGGCAGCAACACCTTGTCAATCTTCCACAGCAACTTGCGGAACTGCTCGTCGGTGTACTCATGGTGCTCGGCGGCGTTGACGATATCCTCAGCAACCAAATTCGTCTTGCCTTCCTCGACGGACGGCCTGGCTTTGTTGCCCTTCTCGGAGGCCGTCTCAAGATGGGCGGTGTCAGCGACTTTTTCGGTGGCCATGGTGATCTGGGTCTTGAGTCTTGACTGGAAAGAAGCGACTGAGTGTAACTGTTTGAGAAATAAGAAGAAGCCTGGCTCCACTGGACCTTAAGTAGAGCCTCTCTCCTACGGAGCCCCTACCCCGGAGGGCCAAGATGATCTACTGTTCTCGACTACCTTAGGCCACCCCCGCACCTCCACATCCTCTACCAAGTAACGCGGGGTGCAAGCGAAATTTCGCCGGCCGCATTTGGCGGGCGTATCCAAACCGAGACCGTGACATCGGGCCACCAGCCCAGTGGTGACTGGCGCCGGGCGGATCTGGCCCGCTGATTAGGGATGCCGAAGCCGGTGGTCACGCTGGCCGCGGCGGATCTCCTCCGCCTCCGCCGAGCTGACTCGCCAGACCGTGTGACCTCTCAATGGTCGAGTTCCACGCCAGCAATCGACGGTGCAATCCAAATTGGTCACGGCGGACCTCCGGGGCTCCACCGCCGCAGCTGCAAGGTTATCAACTAGCCTGCGTGGCTGCTTGTTTGTCAATAAAAGACCCTGGAGCATGAGGGACAAAGTCAAGCTGCACTCTTATCACCATACCCTGATTTTCATCACCTGGCAAGCGTGGATACTGCAAAATGGCCAATCTCGCGAACGGTGTACCAAGCACGAACGGGGCACCAAGCTCAATCAACTTGTCTCACCACATCAATGCGCGGTCCAAGGCCAGACACCCGAGTCCCCTCAAGGACATCCTCCGTTTCATGGCGTACAAGGACATGATAAGTTTATCTGGAGGTAATGAGTGCTGCTGTATTCGGTGCTGTAACTGTAGCTCACAAGGCCAATTTACAGGCCTGCCACACCCATCCTTGTTCCCGATCCACCAACTGTCAGTTACGGCGAGCGGCCCCTCGGGAAAGCCTGAGGATCTGGTCAAGTTTGAGCTATCCAATGATCCTGGGGCTGAAGCTCCCCTAGCCAAGTTTCTCCAATACGGTCAGCACGGTTATGTCCCCGGGTTTTGGGCATGGGTAACATGCATCTAGGCAACTGCAAGGGAAACGATGATCTCCGAAACTGGTGTTTAGAACTTACCAAGAAGATCTACCGCCCAGCATACAATGATGCTGAGGTCCTCCTCCACCCTGGAAACACCAACGCCTGGAGCAAGGTCGTGAGCCTTCTCTGTGAAAAGGGGGAGCATATTCTATGCGAGGCCTTTACTTATCCTTCGGCTCAGGCTCTTTGGATTCCGGAAGGGTACCTCGCCGCCCCAGTGGCGATGGATGGACAAGGCATCAGGGATGATGACCTTGAGGCTACCCTAGCCACGTGGGACGAGACTCATCCGGGGAAGCGTAGGCCCCATGTGCTCTATCTGGTGAGCGTCGGCTCCAACCCCTCTGGTGTGACCATGGGCACGGAGAGACGACAGAAGATCTATGACCTGGCCGTCAAGTATGGTAAGCACTGCTGGACTTAGGCCCGATCTATTTGTATACACTTACACAATTCTAGATATCATTATTGTTGAGGACGACCCGTATTACTTCCTCCAATTCCCCACATATGAGATTGGAGCCCCATCAGAGAGCCGTGAGGTATCCAACGAAGACTTCGTTGCCTCACTGCAGCCTTCCTTCCTGCGCTACGATTACCAGGGCCGAGTAATCCGGCTTGACTCCTTTAGCAAGTCTCTTGCCCCGGGTCTCAGACTGGGCTTCTTCGTGGCTAACCCTGTCTTTACCGAACGCCTGCTGCGCGCCACTGAGATTGAGACTCAAGACCCCTCCGGCCCGTCTCAGGCCATCGTCCTCTCCCTGCTCCAGACATGGGCTATGGACGGCTACCTGAGGTGGCTGCAGAACCTTCGTCTCCAGTACCAGGCCCGTCGGGACTGGATGATTGATGCCTTTGCCCAGCACTTCGATCTCGTCCCCGGTGCCAGCAGTGCTGTTCCCAATGCCAACGGCATTGTCGCCTCTCTGGCTCCTAAGAACGGAACCAGCCCGGTACCCATCTTCAGCTTCGTCCCTCCCACCGGAGGCATGTTCATCTGGGGCGACTTTTATCTCTCTCAGAACCCCCGGTTTAAGGAACTCCAGGCTAATCCAGCCATCACCGATCCAGAGCAGACCTTTGCGGATGAACTTTGGGCCAAGTTGACCGATGCACTGGTATGTTATGATGGCCCTAGACGATTCACGTACGCTGACTCCCTTAGGTCCTGCTGGTGCCTGGCTCGTATTACCATCCTTGGCAAGGCGGGGACAAGATGTCTACCAAGGCTAGAAGAGCTCCTCCCGAATTGTGCAATTTCCGCTTCTCTTATGCGATGGCGAGCGTGAGTTCATCCACTTCATTGTGTGATATTCCGTACTGACCACATCGTAGAAGGAGCAAGTTCAGGAGGGAATTTCGAGGGTTGCCCAAGTTATTAGACAATCATGGGGAGTGTAGAATACATAAAATCTAAGTTTAAGACAATTTCACCTAACTTTTGACCGGCTATTCCGATGCCTTGCGGTTACCTGTAGGTGCTGAGTTAAGCGTCGTCATGCACGGCAGAAGAGTTTCCTACGGATAGCCTCGAAGGCCACCTATATCCACTGGTACGTTCAAAAACCTAAAGTCGTAAATCTGGGCAGGCATTCAGGCGGTTTGGCCATTGATCCCTTCTATTCGCAGCAGCTAGACTGATGACTCGGACGGCGGGCAGACTGCTTGTAGGGGTATTTTCAGTCCGCTGGACTTGGAGTGCACCTGCGGACCTTTGATTGTGTGTGCCCTTCAGATCGCCAACAATCCCTGAGAGACGCCACGACAACTACAAAGAACACGGCTTTTTGTTTTTATTTTTTATTTTTTATTTCTTTTTTACACAACTTAAGCATCTTAACGCCTTATGCACGGCAACTAGTGTAAATAGTCTGATGGGCGTACCATTGGTGAGGACTCGAGGTTTTACGTGGAGTGATATCTAGCGTATCTACATCTATTTAGGAATTTCCTCTTTGAGGCCAGCACCCTGTCTAAGTAATTTTACTGTCAACGCGCCGGCTTCAGTAGTGTCTCCGACGGGCTCAATAGGCGTAAGATTATGCTCCCGCCCGCAGGCCATCACGAATCTCGGCTCGAAGAAGGCATTCAGGTCCTCCAGCGGATTGCCTGCAAACGCAACCAGGTCAGCCGCCAGTCCAGGCTCCAGCTTGCCCGTCTCGCCTGCCAGGCCACAGACTTCAGCCGCAACGTCCGTAGCCGCCGCAATCAGTTCCCGGGTTGTGTATCCGGCGTCGGCCAGCACCGTCAGGCCGTCGGCGTAGCGCTCGAAGCGGCACAGGCCAATACCAGAGTCGGTGCCCATGAAAATCTTGATGTTTGCCTTGCGCAAGGATGCCCAGTTGTCTACCACAACAGTGTGGCTGTCCCATGGGCAAAAGTAGTGTTGTTTGACGCAGGCCGTGTTCATCTTTGATCGGTCAGTGCTATGATACAAGGGAGGAAGTGCAGGGAATGCCGTACCGTTGGGCACACAGCCACGTTGTTATCTACAAGCTTCTGGGCCACGACGGGATCGAACACAGCCCGGCCCTCGGCATTGACCCAGGAGCAGTGTTCCACCGTGTCGAACTTGGCATTTGCAACGCAGTCGATGCCTTCGACACCTATGGCGTGAGCGGTGACGGGGAGACCGAGCTTTCTAGCCTCATCCGCAATGGCGTTTATCTCTTCCTGCGTAAAGCGGGCTTGGGATGGATGTGAGCCAGCCGTCATGAAGCCCCCCGTCGACATGACTTTGATGAGATCGGCGCCCTCTGCCGCCCTCTTCCTGACCTCGTTGCGGACGCCCTCGATGCCCGCGCAAACACCACCCATCGCATGGGCGTGCCCTCCGGCGACAGTCAAGGGCGCGTTGGCGCACTGTAGCCGCGGTCCAAGGACTTCGCCCTTCTGGATGCTGTCACGTAGTTGAACAGCCGTCAGGCCCCGAGAGCCCAGGTCGCGTGCCGTCGTAACTCCGGCATCCAGCAGGCGCAAAGCGTTTGTTTTCATGAGGAGGAGCAGTTCATCATCAGTCAGGGTGATCTCGGTCGAGGTGTTGATCGTCGAAGGATCCATTTGAAGGTGGACCTGGCCGACTTGTCAGTATTCCTCAGTCCTGCACCGGATGGAATGCTACCCACATGGCAATCGAACAGCCCGGGCATCAAAGTTACGTCTCCGAGGTCTCGGACACTGGTATCCGCCGGGATGCTCTGCTGGAGGGCTCTCCACGACCCGACCTCGGCAATTTTGCCATCTTGAACTACCACCACGCCGTCCTCTATGACCTCGGCGGCACTATTGGGGAGGAGCCGAGCTGCTCTGAATGCGATTGCCATACTGGAGATGATGGTTTTGATGACTATGTCGTGGGGCATCGATGCGCCGCTCACGGTCTGGAACTAGCGAGGTATTTGTGGCCGGTGCTAAGCCGCGCTCCCTTCCTCCAAGGAGGAACTTGCGGCTTATTGCTCGGTAGCGTCATGGGACTCTGGCCGCACCGACGTACGGTAGTCTCGTCCGCTGGGGCGGAAGAGATCCGGGGTGGAAGAGATCCGGGCCGGGGACATTGGCGCCGGACCAGCCATGCCCACTGCAAGATGACATAAATTCGATAACCATGAGCGGATCACATCCGGTAGCCTTGGCAGTGATCGCCTGCACTTGACTGAAGATTTATTCGCAATACTTTGCATTCAAGTTTTCTTGTCCACCAGGCCTTCACTTTCACTTCCATTGTCGGACTGTTCAGCGCATGCCAAAGGTCGTTGGCCGCTCGTTTGTTATTCTACCCATCAATCCCCGAACGCCCTCCTTTTTCATCTTCCATATGGTCAGCCAGGCCCCGTCGCCGGTCGTGGACCGCACAGGTAAGACGCGGCTGCGCGACTCACTCGAACGGGCAAAGCGAGGCGAGGGCGCTAGTATAGGCCAATGGCTTGAATTCCCCGGCTACTCGCTTGCCAGGACGGTAGCACCCTTGGGGAGGATGTAGGATGGCTCCAGACCCCGTTGACTCCTCATCGCTGACACTCGTGATTCTTGCATACTTAGTGGGTCCTCATTGACACTGAACATGGCAACATTGGCGACAACGAGATGGCTCTTCAGGTCCAGGCTGTCTCATCATCCGGAGCTTCGCCCATGGTGCGTGTGGTTGCGTCGGAGCCCTGGATGATCAAGCGAGCACTGGATTGCGGAGCTCATGCCATCATGGTGCCCATGTGTGAGACCAAGGTACGTTAGCTACTGCCGTCATTGTATGCCTCCAGGCGACTGAACCACGTCGCAGGAACAAGCCGAAGCGGTTGTGCGGTGTTGCAAGTACCTGACCCCTCCTGGCCGCAGGGCGCTCGCCCGGCGGGTGCCATGTTCGCCCCCCCTGCGTTCAACCAGACAGACCGAGAGTACTTTCTGAGGGCCAACAACAATGTCATGGTGTGCGTGCAGATCGAGAGCCGCAAGGCTGTCGAGAACATCGAGCAGATAGCAGCCGTGGAGGGCATCGACATGCTCTTTGTCGGGCCCTACGACCTTGCGGCGTCCATGGGGCACGTCGCCTTCGACCACGAGTCGATTCCCGAGGTGCAAGAGGCGATTGCACACGTGCTCCAGGTCGGTCTGGCAGCCGGCAAGTACGTCGGGCACTTTGCGGCGAGCGCAGAGGCGGCGGCCGAGAAGGTCCGCAGGGGCTTTCACTTTGTCAACTGCGGCGCCGACCTCGTGGCTTTAACGTCGTGGATGACCAGCGAGATGGGAAAGCTGAAGCAGCTGATTGCCGAGGATAAGAAGCGCGTCGGAGAGGAAGGGCATTCATAGTGTAGATGTAGATTAAGAATGGTCCAGGCTTAAAGGCTAAAGACAACAGATATTTGACGTGGCTCACAGCCCAGGTAACTTGATAACAAGGGGCGTTGTGAGGCGAGACGCGGCTTGTCTGCCAGTACAAGCGCAGTACGAACAAAACGAAAGTGTTCTCTATCATCGTGGAAGTATCGCCATTGAAGGAGTAAAACACAGTGCGGTCAACTCCGCAGAGGGCATCTGAGCCGGTTTCGGGCTTAGTTCCGCCACGTGAGCTGCGGGGTTCACCTTTGGCTCCCCGCTTTGCCTGCTCATGATGCCGCAAGCAATCCTTGAAGACACCGAGCCACTCAAGACCAGCGACCAGTGTGCCGGATCAACATGTCTTCCCCCGGATACCCACCGCCGAGAGGTGCCTCCCGCATCTGGAGGGCGTGCGAGAACTGCCGCAAGAAGAAGGTCCGTCCGCCCAGGCTGTCCCTATCGTGCAAGCTCTTCTAATGTCTGCAGAGGAAGTGCAATGGTGTCACACCTTGCAGTTACTGCAACGCCCGTGGGCTGCCATGCATGTACCCGGATGCAAATGACAATGCCTCCCGGAGCCGACAGTAGGATCAGATGCCGCATAGCGCTGTGGCCGCTCTAGCTGGCTAACGTGCCATCTCAGGGAAGCAGTTAACATGGGCATCCAGTACGACAGGCTTGACAGCTTGTGCATTCGTATGGAGCACATGATGGCTCGGCTCTCTACAGCTGTTGAAGTACTTAAAGAGTCACCCGAGGCAACTCGTCAAACATCGCCGCGACCCCCAGCAAGCAGAGCGCCAACTCCAAGCCTGTCCGACCATGAGGAGAGCACCGTGCATCAAGACCATACGGCGTTGAGCCGAATGGAATTTGAGGACAATACACCTTGTAGAAATCTTGCAGAACTAGGCAATCTCATCCCAGACGTGGGTAACACCAATAGGTGCTACTCCCAATTCCGAGCTCGCTCTGGCATCTCATCACAACCCGGCTGACCGCCTTGCAGGTACTTTGGCGGCATAAGCAACACACTTTCAGTCAACGTCTTTCGGAGCTGCAGTACACAACAGACGGCCGGCGAGGTGAACCAGACATTGCCTGGTTGTTTGACCTCCTCGTTGTACGGGGCCAGCCCAGCCAGGCCAATGAGCCGCGCAGGGCCACAGGATTGCAAAGTGCCTCCGCGCTACATGAGCGATGTACTTATCAACCTCTTCTTAGTTAGATTGAACCCCATGTTTCCAATCCTCGACGACGCTGCCTTTACCCTTCAGTACAAGCAGTACCTGGGTCACAGTGTTACAGAGCAGGGGCCGAGTCCATTCAGGTCTGTTCTCTTCGCGGTTTACGCCTGCGCCTCCAACATGCTGGCCGTTCCTCGTCAAAATCAGGATAACCACAGCGGGACAGATTATTATGAGCTTTCCCTTTCCGACCATTACCGAACCCTGGGCTACGACGGCATGGAACAGATCCAATGCCTGGCCATCCTAGCTACATGTGCTGCGAGCTGGAACCGTCTCACCGAAGCCTGGAAGCTTGCCGGCCAGGCCGTCCGGGCTGCCCAGGATCTTGGCCTCCATGTCGAATTCGCGGGGAGCGGCCAGGACCAGTCGCGGTCGCGTGTGTGGTGGTGCGTCTACACCCTCAATAGCTGCTTGTCCACTTGTCTCGGCCGGCCGACGGGTGTCGCCGATGCCGACCACGACTGTGGGCTTCCTGATACTACCCAGGAAATTTTCGCTCGTACTGGAACCGGGAGCTCCCCAAGGGAAGAGGCCGCAACGGTCGGGTCACCACTCGCCGGCTTCGTCGCTCTAGCCCAGGCCTGTCGGATCCTGGATACGATCAACTGCTCGTCGCAGGACCTAATGCGCGACGCTCGAGGCAATGATGAGATCGAGCATCGCTGCATGGGAGATAACCAAGCCGTCATATTTGAAGCACAGCTTTCTGAATGGGTACGGGAGAAGATCCCGTCATCGATAAAGTACGCAGCCAACGAGCCCGAGGAGCACGGCGGCATGAATCTGGCCATTTGCATGATCACCTTCATGCTCCACGCCATTGCTGTGATAAACCTCAACCTGTGAGTAGCACAACATGCCAGCTTGTGGTGCCCTTGACGGATTTCGGCAACTAACAACAGACCAGTCCACTCATAGAGGTATGGAACATTGATGCCAGCATGTTTGAGACCGAAGAGGTTGGCGCAGGAGGCAGCGTGTGTAAGGTCATCACAGCTGCCAGGGGCATCATCAGGGGTTCCGAGCTTATCAGCTCCAACATACCCCCCTCCCATTATCTTGCGTTCTGTGTGCATCTTCTCTACCTATCGGGCTTCATCCTGTAAGTTATCTTCCCTGTTGAGGCGAACTTTCCTAATCATCAGAAGCCTCAAAGCTTTCCAGATATCACATGACGTGAGAGCAGCAGAGGAAGTGCAGATGTGTGTGACACGGTTAGCTCAACTGGACAATGTGTATTCAGGTGCATTGCAGCGCAGTGAGGCGCTTCAGCGGCTCTTAGGTAGTATCAGTAGAGATTGAGTGATGTCTACGGACCTTTCTTTACTGGCAAGCTTTGTATCTCACTGGTCCTTATTCGCAAGGTATAATACTCGTGCGGTGCGGTTATCCCCAGCCTGTGAACCAGGACGTGATGGTTCGCGTTAGCAGATAGATCAAGGCGTTGTCTGAGCAGAGCTGAGTGTTGTTAGAATTGTGCTTAACGGAGGAGTACTACTAATTCCTCACACTAATCTCACACCAATCTGACGTCGGTCACTTTAAGAGACCGATGAGGTTTCTCACCAAAACCAAAATGCGCTAATAAAGGAATACAGGTAGAAGAGACCAATATAAACTTCACGTTTTCCCACTACGCTATCCACTACATAGCTACACTGCTATTATAATAATATCAGACAGTTAATCTAGTTAATAACTTGACATCTTTAGTTATAAGTTTTATAAAACTAATAAGAAAAAAGCAAGTCTAAGCTAATAGCACTAGAGTCTTTAAGCTATTAGGTAATGCTAACTTAATTAATTTTAATAGTGCGATCTAGAGCATATGGTCTAGCTATAAAAATGCGCTTAGTATATAAAGAATAAGCTTACTTATTTAAAGCTAGAAAGAAAGATGTGACGATCGTAGGATTCCCAAGGGATAAACCGGTCGTGCTGGGTTTATGTTGGCAGATAGATGTTACGACCCAAGATGGGAACGGTATGAAGACGGAACATCACACATTCCGTGCCGACCAATAAGGTTATTCGCCACATGCGAGTCAAACGAGGTCGGTTCGACTCCGTTCGACCGACCAATAAGGTTATCCGCCATATGCAAGTCGAACGAAGTCGGTTCGACTCTATTCGACTCACAAAACCATGATCGACCAAGCAAATCAGAATAGTATATATAGCTTCACTCATTCCCACTTCCCTGCCCAGATAGCTCTCCAGCTTTCAATACAACTTGATTACTCAAGAATACTTCTTGACATTATCAGACGTGATTCGCCACCCTACGCTCAGTACGTTACGCCCTGTTACAACTGCCAACATAAACCAATTCGGTTACGGTTTACTACGTTGGGAACCTCGACCGTCACAGCATGCTTATCATGTATGTTAATGTAAAAGTCGTGCCGCTGTAAGAATTATGCCTCTGTATCAAAATAGTCATGCCGCTAGTTACATCAATTCCCATATTAAGAATAGCCATTAGTATTGTTATTGTTCGTCACCTTAGGTTCTTCCTTTGCTATACCCTCAAGAAGAGAGTTTAATTTAGCCATCTCCTTTGGTATCCATCCCATAATCGCCGCGACATCAGCTCCACAGTTAACAAACTCCCATCCTTGCTGTATCCGCGTAGCTGCCACATCAGCGCTCAAGCAAAAGTACCCAGCATGTTTGCCTGCGTCTTTAGCTGCTCGTAGTACTCTCTGTCCAGCCTCCTGCACCTCTGGGATCTGAGAATGGTCTTGGCCTAGGTAACCCATCGAAGCAGCCAAGTCATTGGGGCCGATGAAGAGCGCGTCAACGCCATTGACGGCCGCAATGGCCTCGCAGTTGCGCACACCCTCGCGCGTCTCGATCTGCAAGATGACTACGACTTGCGAGTTCACTGTGTCCGAGTACTGTCGGTAGTCGGTCCCCATCCCCCATGCTGCCGGTGCAAACAGCCCGCCCAAGCCCCGAAAACCTTCCGGGTGCCCGGACAGGGCATGGGGGTACCGCGATGCCTTGGCGACGTGGTTGGCCTGGGCTACTGTCTCAACCATCGGCACCATGATGTCGTGTGCGCCGCTGTCGAGGGCCCTCTTGACCATCCAGGGCTCCGGGCCTGGGATGCGAACGATGGGGGAAGAGCCGGCGGCTGCAATGGCTTTGACGGACATGTGCATATCTTGATCAGCGAGAGCGCCGTGCTCGCAATCGACTACCACCCACTGGAGGGCGAGGTTGAATGTTAGCAAGCCTTGACAAAATGACGAATGCGTGGTGCGGGTTCATATCCGAATCATGCTCACCTCTGGTCCGAGGGATGCGACCATGCTCGACAGTTGATATCCTTGGAATTGAATCCACTGGCCGATAGATGGCGCGCCGCCTGACTGGGCACGCACGAGTGAGGCCTTCAGCCTGGTCTGGCCATCAGGTGTCATTGCCGAGTTGGGTGCAGGAAACATGCTTGTGGGAGATATTGTAATCTGGGTGGCAACGGAGAGTTGACAAGAATGCTAGCGGTGGAGTGGCTGTGCACCAGGCGGAGATGAGCAAAGCCATTGATGAAGGGCTCCGGATGAGGTGACGGACCGAGATCCGTCCGCCTCCATTTTCAGCCCGGAATTGGGGATTTAGATCCCTTCCGGAGACTCGGCTGGTGGACTTGAACTAGCGGGCTACCCACTAGTGTGGCGAATCCAGGACAAGTCTAGAAAAACATGACAGTTCCCCAAACCGAATGAAGCCATATCCGCTTGTTGCTTACAGCACCCAATAATCATCTCGTCCTGTCAAACTGTGTTAAAACTACCACATCATGACTCAACCATTATCAGCAGACGCAAAGGACCATCGGTCGATCAAAGAGATGGATAAAATCCAATTAGATGCAGCCTCCGAGGCTGGCATTGGCAACTCGGCCAACGACGTGACCGAGGGCAAGGTCCAAGATATCGTACTGGACACCATCAACGCCGCCGAGGGCCAATACTCCGAGGCCGATTACAAGAAGGTTCTCTGGAAGATCGACCTTGTTCTCCTGCCCCTGATGTGGCTCTGCTATGGCACCCAACAGGCAGACAAGACGTCCGTCTCCACTCAGGCAACCTTCGGCATGCGAGAGGACACTGGGCTGGTCGGCCAGCAATTCTCGTGTTAGTGATGCCTGGAGCCGAATCGTGGCCCTTGACCTGCTGTGTGTGGCGGAGTGCCGAGGCTGACTTGTCAACTCCCAGGGTTGAGCACCATCTTCTATATCGCGTACCTGATCGGCGAAGCTCCCGGAAACTACCTGATGCAGCGCTTCAGCCTGAACAAGACTTTGTTCGTCTGCATGTTCTGCTGGGGAGTCATTGTTTTGTGCGTTGCCTTCACGCGCAACTTCGTCCAGCTCATGGTGCTCCGAGCCCTCCAGGGCCTCTTCGAGTGCACCATTTCCCCAGCCTTCCTTCTCATCACGGCCTCCTTCTACGTCAGCCGGGAGCACACGATGCGATCCATCATCTGGGGCACCTCAAACAGCGGAATGGACATCCTCACACAGCTTGTCATGTATGGGATCGGGAAGGCTGCCGAGGCAAATCCCAGCAGCTTTGGTCCGTGGCGATACATCAGCATTTTCCTGGGGGCTTGGACGATTGTCATGTCTTTCTGCTCGCTGCTGGTGTTGGGAACGCCCAATGAGGTCCGCTGGCTGTCAAAGGAGGAGAAGCGCATCGCAGCCGCCAGAGTCGTCAGCAATCAGACCGGCACCAGCAGAGAGCAGCAGAAGGAGTGGCGTTGGGACCAGGTCTGGATCACGTTTAAGGATCCGCAGACCTACTTCTTCTTCGTTACTGTCATCGTCAACTCCCTTCCTAATGGTGGAACTACAGCCTTTGGTAACCTGGTTTATGTGTCCTTTGGCTTCACCAACCTGGAGACCCTGGTCAAGGGGACCATTCCTCAGAATCTCGTCACCATTGTTTGGTTTCTGTTTGTTGGTATCCTGACACTCAAGAAACCGAATCTCCGCTGTGGGTGCCACCATTTGTCCAAGTTGCCCTGTGCATGGTAGACTAACGTCAATGCGTAGTTATCCTCATGGTCGTCTCGACCATTCCTGCTTTTGTCGGCATGCTGGCCCTGGGACTACTGCCGAAGGAAGGCATGTTGTGGACTCGATGGGGTCTTTACCTCATGACTGTGACTGGCCGTTTGCCTGGACTTTTGATCTGGACCCTGCTCCCCTCCAACGTGGCCGGCAGAACCAAAAAGTCGGTGACCGGAGCCGTCGTATTTATTGCGTACTGCATTGGTAACGCCATCGGCGCCCAGACCTTCCAAGCCAAGTGGGCGCCCCAATACATCCCCTCTATTATTATCTGCGGAGTCATGTATGCCTTTGAGTGCGTTTTGTTCATTATGTGGAGGTTCTACTGTGAGTACCCTGAACAAGCAGATTCCGCCGCGTTTGTTGACAAATGAACAGATATCGTGCAGAACCGTCGCAGGGCTAAGCTGGTGGAAGAGATGGGGTTAACACCTGAGCAGTCTGCACACCAGGGACAAATCAACGGAGAAATGGACATGACAGACTGGGAGAACATTCATTTCAGGTACAGCATGTAAGAGGGAGACAGTGAAAGGGTCGATATCCAGGTCCAAGGATCGAAATCTCGAGGTAGGACCAGCCCTGGTCGAAGTACGGTGTAGTGTAGTATAGGTGTCGTGCATATCAATTCAAGAATCAATAACGCGCGGCACTTTGTCATGAGACGTCTAGCCTTGTGCCAACCTTTTTGACCAGATTTGCAAGAATGGAAGTGGTGTGGAGAGACAAATGTGGGTGATATCACTGCGCTATAGGTAGATGGTGGCGTCCGTATCCGGGATTGCTGGAGGCTCAGCGGAAAGGAAGTCAGAGGGGGGCAAGCTTGGGCAAATTTCTATCCATCACCCAATTGTTGCTCTCTTGTTCGCCTTCCCGGATTCAAATCAGTCAGACTGACTCGACCGCCTTCGCGTCCTTCTTGCGCTTGGTGGGGCACCGCGCGGTGTTCAGCGTGGAGCCGATGAGATCTATGCTAGGTCATGGCGTCCGGGTATCCATGCCCGGGGGAATAATGTCTGGAACGATCCTCCGCGCCCAGTACACCTTGTCCTCCTCTTTGAACTCTACGCGGCGGCTGGCTGTCTTCCGACGCTGTAGCCCGGTACCCGATCGCTCGCAGAGGAACCCCGCACCCCGTCTTTACAACCCTGGTGTCAGACAATTGGCTCCACAGGGATCATTGATGGCACCAGTCAATTGATGAGAATTATCTAAAGAACAAAAGAAATCGAACAGCCATGTGTTCGGGCACAGCTATTTAAGCTCATGTCGTTAGGATTATGCGACAGGCCAGATGTGAAACCGGATAGTTACATCCGGTCACACGAATGTTATGCGACACCTGGCTATGCGGATGGCGGAAGAGATCCGTCCGCCTCGGGATAATCGACGTTGGTGGTTGGTTGCCAGGCGCCAATCAAGCTTGGACCTTCATTGGCGAGCTGCCCTCCACTATCAACACGATGCCTCAAGCAATCCGCGCCGCCCGTGTGCTTCCCAGCAGTTCGTTGCAGCTGATCCAGGATGGAGCTGTCCTTGTCGAAGGTGACTGGATCAAGCTAGTCGGGCGGTGGGCAACCCTCGAGAAGGATCTCGAAGGTGCGTCCGTTAGAGATTTGGGCGATGTCACTCTCATGCCCGGTTTGTTCGACTGCCATGTTCGTCGCGCCCCTGTTATCGGCTCCGGATTCACATGCTCACAAGGAGATGTAGGTCCATCTTCAGTTTGATCGCAGCGGAATAAACACCAGCACTGAGGTTGGCACTACAGATGAGGAGCTCATCCCATTCATGGCAGTCAATGCTTCGCGGCTGCTAGATGCGGGCGTCACCACTGCGCGCGACTTGGGATCTCGTGGAATGACGGCTATTATTCTTCGAGAGAAGATCAAGAAGGGCGAAATCATCGGCCTGAGACTTCAATGCGCAAACGCACCCCTTACGGTCGAGAAAGGTCATGGACATGCCATGGGTGGTGTCTGTCACGGTGTTGAAGGGGTGCGTGCAGAAGTTCGCAAACGACATGCTGAAGGGGCGGATCTGATCAAAGTCATGGCGACTGGAGGTTTCATGACAGCAGGCTCCCATCCCTCCAAAGCCTGCTTCTCTCCAGAGGAGATGACGGCTATTGTGGACGAGGCGAGGCGACTTGGCATGCCCATCACCACTCATGCCACAGGCACCGAGGGAATCGAGAGAGCAGCTGATGCAAGGTTCAATTCGGTAGAGCACTGCTCCTGGATCACGGGGAGTGGGAACGCAGTATTCGACGGAAAGGTGGCTCAGAAGTTGCTTGACAACAGCTTGGCTATTTTTCCTACGGTTAGGCTACCTCCTCTCAACCCCTGCATAGCTTGCGGCTCTAACCTGCTTGAGTAGATGAACACGGCCTGTGTTTAACACGACTACTTCTGCCCTTGGGGTGGAAGAGAGGTTGTTGTATCCAGCCTCAGGTCACTGCGCGATATGGGGTAAGGATAATGGTTGGAACAGACGCCGGCATCGGTTTTTGCCCTTTCGAACGCTACGCGGATGGACTCACGGTTCTCGCAGATGCGGGCTACAAGCCACGGGAGATCATTGCGGCGGCGACTGACATCGCGGCCAAGGAATGTGGACTGGGTGAGGAGACTGGGAAGCTGGAACCTGGGTACGCTGCAGACCTAGCGGCTTTCGCTAGAAACCCGCTTGAGGACATCAGCGCCTTCTCGGAACCAAGATTCGTCATGGCATGCGGAAGAGAGCACAAGGAACTTAGGCCAATCCCTCCGATGGGTGACGTTTCAGAGGCCAGGAACATGACGATGCAGGTTCTCCGCCGAGGTGCGGGCTTGCAACCCAAGCATTGTATAGGTAGATTTGGTGTAGTCGTGAACTGTGACTTTTGGGAAACATGCGTGCCCTTCATCATGTCTCATCTTCCATGCGAGTATTGAGCTCTCAATATACAACCACGTGCTCCAGTGAGACGACAGATCTACCAAGCAGCTGCCTCATTTATGGCCGGACGTTGATTTCTCCGAGGACGGCGAGTCTCGGCCGGAGCTCATCCGATGGAGTGACGCTCCGTCCCGCTCCCCCAACCCCGGGAGATATAAGTATGCCCCATGGATCTTCTATACAAAATAGTCTTCTATACCACAAGTTATTATTAGATAATCTTCAGAGAGTGGGACCACAGCCTCAATCGCAGGCCAGCAAAAACCCAGCATGGAGTCGGGACTCAGCTTGCCCTTAGTGCGTGTCCCCAGGCTGTCAACCTCTTTGCGATTATCCTTACCTCCCGCAGTTCTGATGTCACCCGAGTTGACAATTGTTGCTTGCAGATGACCTATGGCGTTGGGACGCTGTGGTTCAAAGACTCTGAAAGCGATCTCGATGATGCTACAATCGAGGCAATTCAGGCAGCAATTGACACGGGCTTTCGCCATTTCGATGGAGCTCAGAGTAAGTTGCAAAGACACTACCTAAGATTCCTCGCAGCGCCGGCTTGAACTGACGTGAAATTTCACTGCCCCAGTGTATAACACAGAACCCGAACTTGGGCTAGCCATCGAGCGGTCGGGAGTTCCCCGATCTGAGTTCACCCTGACCACCAAAGCAGCAAGACTCGATGATGTGGAGGCATCTCTGGAGGTCAGCCTCGTCAAGCTAAGAACTGATTATGTTGACATGTATGGATAGGCTATGTCTCGTGGGATTATTGGAGTAGAGTTGCTGACCTAAACTCCAACTCGATAGCTATCTCCTCCATTCCCCCTTCTCGGCCAACTCATCGACGAGCGCGCTACAAAACGCGTGGCTCGGAATGGAGAGATGCGTCAGGCGCGGCCTCGCGCGTAGCATTGGGGTTTCCAACTTTGCCATCCAACATATGGGGCCGATCCTCGAAATTGCCACCATCAGACCCGCCCTCAACCAGATCGAAATGCATCCGTACCTACAGCAACCAGACCTCCTGGCCTACCTTGGTCGCAACGGCATTGGAGTTCAAGGTTTCGCCTCGCTAACGCCGCTAACGAAGGCATCGCCAGGCCCGGCAAACGATGTTTGCGAGCGCTTAGCCGAGAAGTATGGCGTCAGCCAGTCAGCCATTCTCCTGAGATGGGTCATCGACCAAGGTGTCCCGGTAGTCACGACCAGCGGGAATAAGAAAAGACTACGAGGATATGTGAAAGAAGTGGAGGCGTTTCGCCTGGGCGCAGCAGAGCTGGAGGAAATAAGCCGAGTGTCCAGCAGCAGGAGGTATAGAGGTTTCTTCGCGGACGAGTTCGGAACATTAGAGGAGGGGTAACATCTTCCTAACTCGACGCCTTGCTATTCAGTCCAGCCAAGTTCGCGTGAATCGCACGGTTCAATCCCTAGAATCTCCACAACCATGCGCACTGTGAGCATCCGAACACATATCACGTTATAGGCCCCGATATTCTGTGACGGAAACGATGGCCGCACCGGTGTCGTGGGTTCAGGCCCCATGGTTTTCTGATGTGCCGTGCCACTACCAGATGAACATGCTGACTGGCACGACGAGATCCTAGAACCTAGCGGCAGATCACCACAGAGATCGAAATCTCCATCCACGCTAAACGCTATCTGGGTGCGGGTGCCCGTTCTGTGTCCCAGCTCCAGGTGCAAGAGTCTCGTTCAAAAGGAAACTACTGATGTTCAGGGGACTATCAAATTCCAACAAGCCCGGACTGATCAATGAGAAAAGGTTCGCCGCATCTTGAGAGCAGCTCAGGTCTTCCCGCAGGGAGCTCTCCATTTCATTTGGAGCGTGGTGGTTGAGCTGGCTCTGTAAAATGACTCTGTTGCATTGGGCTGGCGGCCAAACAACCTCCAGCGTGGATAATCGTTTGATACAAGTCTCGACGTCTTCGATAATGTCGGGCGGAGGGGGCGTGATGAAGAGGTTCGGAGTCTGCAGGTCATTGGTTAGCGGTCACCTTTTCTGTTGCGTATTATCTGAGGGCTGGGTCCATCTGCGATGAGGACATACAGTAGCAGCCCAGAAAGAGAGAGTTGGTGGACACAGAAAGCGAGATAGTGACTTGGTGGTACGTTGGTGTGTAGAAGTTCCGATGCTTGTATGCAACTTCGAGCGGCCTGAATCAATTGCTGACTGGAGTTTGCCCACTCCGCAGAGTTTGCATTTTCTGCAGAACCTGGGAATGATCTGCTATCCGATTAGCAATTGTCAGGGTTAGAGAAATACGGGTGGCGGATTTACCCCTGAAGATGAATCACGGCCGCGGAATACATCACGGAGATGATGACACACATAGTACGGTGAGCCATGGGCGCTGACCCGTCGCAGAGCTTGCCAGGCGAGAGCCAGTTCGGGTTCGGCAGATTCACCATCCACCCTTCGAGCTGCTTCTGAAGTCGCTGCCTCTGCCGCAACAGCTTAGATCGCGCGGATAAGTGGTTCCGTGGAAGATGACGCTCCCTGGAGCAAAGGCGATAGATTCTACCAAAAATGCCGCAAAGACGCGCAAACGCGATGAATCCCGACAGAGGCCCAGTGCCAGTTGAAGGGGGGGTCTGCTCGCAAGGCATATTTGGATCTCCGGGGCAAGACTGAAGCTCATCATCGCCTAGATCGACGGGATGCGGGCAGGAGTTGCGAGGCTCCAACCCTACCATGGGCCTGCCAAGGCTAAGGGATAAAATGCAATCGAGGGTCGCTACAGCCCACCAAATTCGCCGAGTTAGATCGTGCGCAACCGTCTTGCTCAGGTGGTCATCGAAGGGACACTGGCTGAGGATGAGCTCGGCATACGTAGCGGGATATGGCAGTTGACACTCACAAGACCGACATGCAATCCGAGATCCTGAGCGGCACGGACTGCCTGGCCAGCAAACTTCCAGCTTTGAGCCAAGGTATTCCATCGAGCTGCACATAGGGATAAGAGGGCCAAGCACTGGACTTGTTCTATGGTGGCCTGGCCCGTATCAGCGTAATGGAGAACGATAGCCTTCTCGTAGTACTCGATTCCTGGGAATCGCTGACCGGATCCATGGTCCATGAGGCCCGCTGAGAATGCGCATACTGCAAAGAAGACGGAGAGAAACCCGGAATCCGTGCCTGTGCATGGTCTTTCACTCATCAGGTTGTGATACTGGCTCATGAACCAGGGTCGGTACAAGACTGGAAATGTATAGTGCACTTGGTCGAAGAATAAGCTGACCAAGAGATCAGCGATATATCGCGGCGGCCTGGGCACCTGGTCGGGTCGAGGGAGATATGGCAGGCTGGGCCAGACAATGCCCGGGGTGAAAAAGGGCAACGGGGCCGTGGTGTATTTGCCACGCATGGTCGAGAACGCCGGGGATGCTGCAAGCGACAAGACGGGCTCTTGAGAGCCTTCGGCCGCCTCCAATTTTGCGCGCACAGCATCGATCAAGAGCATGTTTGGAGCACCACCAACATATCGAAAGCGGCCGTACGAGTCTATGGCAAGGTGATCTCGTGGGGAGGAGCGAGTAGAATAGTCAGAGGAGGAGGAGTCGTGGTCGGAGTCGCCGCCATCGTCGGGCGCTGACATGTCCACGTCACAATGGCCCTGCGTTTTTGACAGCTCTGCCAGCTCGGTTCTGACAAAGTTGCTAGAGTGGAATGCCAGAGATTTATTGAACGCCCTTGTCTGGTCCAAGGCATCAGCTAGCCCCGACAGACGGTCCAACAAGGCTTCCACCTTCTCGCAGAGGACATCGACGCGACGACAGCGGGCCTCCAAGGTTGGCAGATACTGCCGATTAGAGGCAGCATTGTCGTTGGCCGGAGGAAATGTGCAAGCGACGGACTTTGCTTCGCAAGCAGCACACGGATCCCTGCCGTCGCACTTGATCTGTATCTCGGGTTAGCGGGTTGACAAGAGGGCATCCTGTGGTATGCTCGGCTATGCGCTGTTCTCGCCACCTTTCGTTTCCTGCAGCGCTCACAGGCCCTCCAGACTCTGTGGGGATTAGATATTGGATGGTCATTGACCCCCGATGGCGGTGTCATGTTGACAAGTACGGGCGCGGAGAAGAAAATCGCGATTCGGGGCGGCCAGGAGAGTTGTATCGTCCGGGTAGAGGGAGCTGGGCGGTGGTGGGAAAATGAGATCAGGGTCGGTTGGCGGCTAAGTTTTTATGGCAGGGGATATAAATGGAATGAATGAATGAATGAATGAGGACTAACGCCATAGGGTCAAGCGCGCGAGGCATTGCGAGGATATCGCATCAAGTGCTGCCCAGAGACGTGTAACTCATTATGAATGGGTCATCTACGGTCGCACATTACCACATGGGTGACATAACGCTTTTGGGAAGCCTCAACCATGTTAAAGTACTTAGTAATTTTATGCCCCTTGCAAGACTAAAGTACCGCACACTATCTGGAAGGTATCTCTTCATTTAGATGGCATCTCCACCAGGGAATATGTCGTGATAATTCCTGGTGACGCGCCATAATTCTTTCACTTACACATCCACATCAGAGTCAATACCCAGCCTATCGCCATCCCATAGCTGTTATGGGCTATCCCCATCCATTCCCCAAGTAAGCTCGGGTCTATCCATTATGAGATTGTGCGACTGACCTTGCCTTGTACGTAGATATGCCCGATCACGTCCTATCGCAGATATGTCCCGATGTTCCGAAGACCGTGGCCCCTAAATCGTACCAACGGAGCCACGATTTCATCCGCGATAGCTACCCAGGGTTGAATCTTTGTCCGTATTGCGGGAGACGTTGGCCCACGAGTATCTCCATCCTCGACAGCTCGCCAGTCCCGTTTCGAGACGTTGAGACAGCTTCCACCTCCTCCGCTATACAGTCTATCGACCTAACAGCCTCTGATCGTTCCACGCCCTCACAGACTATCTTCACCGGCTCTGGAGACGGCCCTGGCCGTATCCTCGCAGCATCGCGGCCCTCAGCCGTGTATCGAGATGCCAAACTTACCCAGAGTCGGATAGCGAGGGGCATGAGGGCGAGCTCGTCGCAACTCAGTGAGGCTGTGGCTAAATAGAGCCAAAACAAGAGCAGACGGAAGATCTCGATGTGTCTCACTGTCTTCCTTGCGAGGCCTGACCCATGGGAAATACTAGATGAAGATGAGGAGCCCTAGTGGTCTTTGGTTAGAGAGTTGCTGAAGGTCGCTTTGCGCCCCTTCGTCGACGAGGAACCATCTTTGCCTGTCCACTTCTGGTTCGACAGCATCTTCTTCCCTCAGTTCAAGGACAAGCCTGCCTCTCTTCTGTTCTTCAATTCGACAAGAGACTCGTTCAGAACGCCCATATTAAAGAGGGTATCACGGAGCTGAGCGACCTCGACTGGGAGAGACAGACAGTCGCAGAGCTTTTCGGCGAGGACTGCCCTTTTCGTTTCAGTAAAACAGAGGGCAGATATCTCCTTTTCCTTGTTTTCTATGAGCCATTGCCTCCTCGACCACAAGTCCCGGCCCCTCGTCATATCAAGACGCCGAGGTCAGCCGTAAAGCCGTTCAAAAAGGAGAAGGGAATCAAGAAAGAGTTAGTCAAGACCGAGGTGAAGGTACAGCCAGCCTTATTGATAGGGAGCGAGTTCAACTCGCCCTCCTTGAGCCCCTCTCTGAGCCCAGTTCTACCTCCTTCGAGAGCTAGCGCAGAAGACCAGATCGAGGTTATTACTAGCGACGTGGACGAGACCCGCACGGGTCAGAAACGGGCTCGAGACTCTATAAGCTCAGCACTCTCGGTAGAGGCAGAGGATAAGGAGCTCTCGGCTGGCCCTGCCTTCAATGCCCATGGTCCCGCTGCTGGAACCCGAGGAGTTGATACGAGGAGGCCAAGTAGTCGGCATCCTCGTAAACAGACGAGGAAATAGTAGTTACTCTAGCTCAAGGTGACCCAGGTCCCCCATCAGCTCGTCCACACTATTGATAATATCGCCGGGTAGCTCAGTTCCGGAGAGGCTATTGTTAATAGGCTCAAGGTAGTTCTGCTCGAGGAGCTGAAGCTAAAGCATTGTTAGCTAGCTTTTGAGTGCGATGGAGTACTTCTTTACGTACGAATCTCTCTTGCCCTCCAACTGGACTCTCTGGATTGCTCAGCACCGGACTTGCCCCGCAGTCGAGATGAACCTGAATCTTGTCTCTAAGCCGTAAGTAGATCGCGAGGTGTGGCCGCTTATGATCAAGCTCCCCATCTAGCTGACCATCGAACTGAAGATCCCGGAGCTGTTGATCACACCAGTCCGTTGTTATTGGGTCAAGAAGATCGTCTATATCGATAGAATCGACAGCGGTCATCATCTGGGCAAGCCCATCTCGAGCCGCAGGCCCTAGATGGACTGCCCAGTTCTCCACTTCGCTTGTATTATACAGATCCATCGGGATCCCGGCGACGAGATGCTCCCTATTCTTCTGTGGCCGGATGCGATGGCCGTTCCACATCTCCGTGAAGTCCGAAACCTCTTGACGGATCATGGGTCCATAGAGAGCATACGCCGCGATCTGGTGAGCAAGACGGTTTGGTTGGAAGAGGCCGCTATCAATCAGCTCGTGTGAGAACGCGATCCAGCGCTGACTGACACCTTTGAGTAGCTTTTCCCACCAAGACTCGATCCGTTGGTTAGATGTGCTTGGGCCCCAGATATGACAGGAGCTCAGTCTCGCTCCCTGCCTGTGGACTCGTTGGTCGTTATCCTCGGTGGTGTACCGAAGCTCTGTCTGATCAAGGTCGACGAGAATCGCCTGGGCTCCGGCCCAAAGAGGAGTCTCGATACCATGATCCGAGCGGGTGAAAAGGGGGCGGACCCCTGAGTACGACACAGTCCGTAGAAACTGTTTGAGTGAACTCAGCGCAGTCATGTTCCCCCTGCCGACATATATCCAGATGATGGCTCTCGAGTACGTGTTGATGCAGGCGTAGATAGAGAAGCCAAAGTTCTTGAGCTTCTTGTACCCATCGAGAGACCACATAAAGTTAGGCCCACGAACCTGGAAGTTCTTCCGGTGCTTCCAGTCAGCAAGGCGTCTTTGTTCGGCCCGCTTCTTCCACTCTGGGTTCGTTTGGTACTCGCGATATAAGGTATTCTGGCCGACAAGGACGCCGGCACGGATGCGGACGTAATGGTATAGATACCCCCTGCCAAATCCTCTGATGCTTGAAGACTGACGGTCGTCTTGGAAGAGGAACTCTCTTGCTTTTTGAATAGCCTCCTGTCGTTCAGCCAGATCTCGGAAGCGCCGCTTCATGCCATGCTTCAGACGATACTCCTGTACAGTCCGCTCGGAGATCTCGATGCCGCGTCGCTTGAGATCACGGACGATGGAAGTGTCGCCATATCCGTATCGGTAGAAGTAGCCTTTGATCAGCTCGACGAAGGTGTTGGTATCAATCTTTGAGTGAAGGGGGAGTACTCCTGGGCACCCCATTCCGCTAACCTCCTTTTCAGGGTTCTGACGTCGAGTACGTGCCCATCGTCGCGGAGATGGGCACATATAGTGTCAATGGATAGTCCTTCTCGCCGCTGCTCGAGAATCAAGTCCTTGACGCGCTCCAAGCCCTTACGGGGCCTCGGCATTGTGCGAGACGCAGACCAGGGGGTCGAGATCGTGGTAGAGGTCGGAGTTCATAGCTCCTTCCAAGGCTTCCAGCTGCAATATCTCGCCCCCTCTGAACCGGTATTACCGGAGCTTCGGCGCCGATGGAATGGCATCAGCTCTGCTACATTAAAAACGGTGCGTTATCATCTTAATACTGTAGCCCTATATAAAAACGCCTAAAGCCTATGTGCGAAATAGCTCCAGTCATTTTCGTACATGGTTTTGTCACCCCTGTGGTAATGTGCGACCGTAGTCACCTCCGCTAGTCAAAAACCGCGGGGTAGGTACAAACGGATGTTAATTTCCGGATACCGTATCCGCAGGTGCGTTTCCCGACAGCAGGCAGCGCCAGCAAATGGCGTGTTGGAGCGTGTACGCGATTCCAACGATTTCACACATTGTACCACGTAGGAGTCCGTGCCAGTCCTAGCGAGCTCCCGTATAATTTGTGCTACATAGGTAGGCAGTGGATAGCTTTTATCTTGGCTGGGGCAGGGGGATGCCGAACTGTATATCCCGTCCAACACATGCTTCCCATTTTCTGTTCTTGGCTCCCGATATTCCCCACGAGACTGTCACTCCCAATACTTCTTCACAACCTTCCGAAGCCGCTGGATCCCCAAGTCGATCTGCTCCTTCTATACGCCCATCCTATTAGTAACACATACTAGCTCCTGCAATGGACAGTCGGACTTACTGTTGGTGTAGCGAATGAGAACCGAAAGTGTGCTGTGCGGGGTTCCACTCCGCGTGCCCTCGTCGAAACAAAGTCAGGTCCCTGCCAGGGATGATAGTACGAACCCGGAGTCACCAACACCTTCAAAGAGAGTAGTTAAAAAGTCAGTCCAGTGCGTTCCTCGCACGCAGCTGTATGTAATCGGCAAGGAATTTCCACCTACCAGGTCCTCGGTCCAAGCTTTCCAGCTGCAAACGCTTGTTCGGCATCATCAACGTCATTGGCAGCCTCGATATCAGCAAATCGACGCACTCGACTAAAATCAAATTGCGCCCACAGAAACATCCCCGCCGTAGGATCCACAAAGCTAAAGACGGTTCTCAGCTCACCTCCCTCGTCTTTTACGCACACCCTATATTTACGAGCGTTCGAGGACAGGTGGCCAGTTGCCTCGACAAGCTCAAAGGTCCTTGCGATTGCGTCTAGGAGCCAATCGCGCCTCATCTGGTACTGAAACTGTAGACTCTGTAGCCATTGCAAGTAGCCGTCGACGGTCCAGCGGCGTAGCAGGGTAAGTACGAAGATCTGGCTGAGACCGGTCGGATCCTGGGTCTCGACCTCGGTCGCACGCAGCAGGCGCTCGATAAAGCACGGGTTCGCGATAAAGTAGCCGAGGCGGAGCGCTGGGAAGAGTGTCTTGGAGAAGGACTCGAGGCGAATGACTCGGCCTTGACGATCCATGGAGAGGAATGAAGGGGTTAGAGACGCAATAAAAGCGTCAGTTGAGAGAGGTTTGAAGGACGAGTTCAAACCTCCTGGCTGGAATGAGGAGTACTGAAGACAATAATAAGGGTCGTCTTCAATGATGATGATGTCTGAACGCGGGTAGGTAAGAAACAGGTCTAGTCCGTATGAGAAATGGAGTTGAACTAACCATGCTTAACACAGACGTCGTAGATCTCCTTTCTCCGCTGCGCCGAAATGGAAACACCGGTGGGGTTCGTACCGACGGGCACAAGATACAACCTGTCCAACATATTAGGTCTCATTTGCCCGCTTTTCGGGTGAGTAGTTCTCAATGGAATGCTGACACTCTTGGCCTTGGTCCCTCTTTTCCGCTGCTCTCCCAGCCCTCCATCACATCAGCTAACTTGTCCGCTCGCATGCCTTCTGCGTCCCCGCCGACTGGGACTGCTTTGATCCCCATGGGGATCCAGAGCGCTTGAGCCGAGGGATAAATGTACTCATCGCAGAGAACAAAGTCATTCTCCTCGCATAGAAGACCTACCACCTTAGCCCAGGCATTGGTGTTGCCCGGGTGCAGGAGGCAGTCGTACTGGTACGGAGGAGAGTGGACGCGGTCGGTCAGCTCTCGGGCGAGAGCGATGAGTTGGGGAGTACCGGCACCGGATCCTATATGTTTCAACTGAGGCTGGTACCAGAAGAGGCCGACTGGGATGAGCATCATGAGAGCTGCTTGCCCACGTACCATACTGTAGGAACTGACTGAGATCAAAATCCCCAGAGGAGTTGTCACGGCCGAGTGTGAGATTCAAAAGTTCTTCCCGTGGCCGGACCGCATCACAGTTGCTGGTCAAGGACGCTCTTGGACTCAGACAGTCAAAACTGACGGATTGGAGCGGGAACAGGGATGGATGCGGCAATCCTTGGGCCTGCTGTCAGAGTTGGTTGGTCCGGCATGCCAAGGTTCTACTCACCTCCAGCCAAGCTGATCATGCCGTCATATCTCATGAACTTGATAATGTCCTTAAGGGGCGAGGGATGCCGTGCTTTGCTCCTGCCGTTGATGTGGTGAGAGAGGTCAATGGCCTCGGCGATTCTTCCCAGCTCGCCCATGGTGAGAGTCTGGTCAACTTGCTGGTCCATAACGGTATAGTGTGGTGCAATACAGCTTGTTGCACCTAGCAGTCGTAATCCGTTATTCTGCATTGGTGGCCTTGCAAGTTAAACCATGTCCTATCGGGTGCGGGTTGAGACCCGTTCCGATGAGTCTCTTTCGCGCACGGTGCGGCGGACCGGGCAGTATCTTGGCATTGGCCGGCAATGGGACCGGGCGGGTCGGGTAATTCTTCGAACGTCATCTAACTTTCTTAGTGAAAGTGAAGCCGGGGCAATTTCATGATCGTGTATCCCCACTCCCATTGTATCATTTATTAGACTAACTGAATCTTCTTGATTAACCTGGCAATGACTCATACCGCCCACTAAGCACCATACCGTTACCGTAGGATCTCGAGAAATTCGGACGCTCTAGCCCCTCCACTTTTCCACTTTTCCACCTCTAAACCGTTGAGTTACCGTTGGTTAATTGGCTGATACGGAGTTTTGTGGCGACGCTAGAGAGTACGAATTTCTCGAGATCCTACGGTATTCCCATGAGAGCTTTGTCGTTACGACGAGTATGTAGAGCAACCATTGCCTTGGGAAACTTTTAGCTGGTATTTGCCAATGTGTAAATATTATCATTAATGTTTTTTTTTTTAATGTCACATCGTATCTCTAAGGCTGCTCTAACACTCGGACTGCCAGACGAAGGAAGATTAAATTTGGACGAAACAGATGAGGAAAACCCCGTCACAGCTGACGAATACGGCCCTATCCAAGGAAAGATAAAACAGGCCAACCTCAATCATTCACTTAGTTAGAGATCAAGAGCTTCAACGCACAGTCAAACCCCATCGTTAAGTGCGACAATTAGCTTACTTTCAGCTCTAACCTGGCCCTGAAGGGTATGAGGAAGAGAAAGAGGACAACAATGACCAACGTTCGTTGACTGTAGCATCATAGGCGAATATCTCATATGTAAAAGGTAACAAGTTAGTTGTTATTATTTCTCTCCTAGTCCTTGTTGTAGTAAACTTGCATGACAGCCTGTGTTCTGAGTACCATAGTCACTGCCAAGCTCCAGCCTATGCTGTCCACACCTCAAAAGTTTTAGCTCCGATCCATCATCAGTGCTCGTGAATCTGACGGATCTTGCAGCCAAATAGCTCATTCGAAGGAACAGAGTTCTTATCCCTCATCTTTTTGGCTGTTTCAATTCCCAGTACTGGTACTCTATACTCAAACCTTGCCTGTGGCCCCATGGCCTTGCCATTCGGCAGTGGGTAGGGGAAGGGCAGATACTCTGGAAGTAGACCCAATTGCTTCAACAAAGTTCCTTGATCCCAGCTGATGTGCTCGTGATATAATCTATCTCCTCGGATATTAACGACTGCCGTGAATGGTATCTCGGCTCTTCGACCAGTAGGTGGGATGCCAGGGATGCTGTAGAAGGAGAACATAGTATTAGACTTGAGGTGAAGTTGGGCTGAGTGACGTATAATGACTTACAGCCAGTCGACTTCTCGGTCATGAGTGAATTTGAAAATGAACTCATCAATTACACGGTCAATTCCGACCGTTCGGCTAATAAGCTCAAGTTCCGTGTCTGCTGAGTTATTAAAGATGAAGTTATCTTGATAGAACTTGGAGAGACGTTCCCGTCCGATTCCCCCGGTCAACTTGATATCGTAAGTCTTAATCCTAGAATTGCGACGGGGCATCATTGACTTACCGTAGGAACGTGGTTTACATATGGTTCTTGAACCATAGTGCTCATTGTATGTTCCGTCGAGCGGTCGGTAAACTCATAGTGTGTGTGCTCATCCCAGATCGTCTCCAGATCAAAATAGGGGCCACCCATAAGCGGCTTAAGAGCCATCAGGCTTCGAGAGTGAGACACAGACTCGGCACCATAGTGAAAGTGTGCCTGGAAGGGGGTTGCAAATCTATAGGATTTGACAGCGGGATAATAATATCGAGTCAGACCGGGGGCTCTCTCCAGGATGTTGGATGATGCCCCCGCTAGGTGCTGTAGGACAGGAATCGAACCAGGGGCAAGGCTTGCCCTGTCCTTTGCTTCTCCATAAAGGACTGCACCAACAATGTCGGGAAAATGGGACAGCCCCGCTGCTACGTGATTCCACAGTTCTGGATCATAGGCTAACTTCAGGTTATCTCATAGCCCAACTAGCAACATGGATTTTTCAAGCGAGGATGATCCTGTTGAGATCCGTTGCTTTGACGGATCAATGGCTATTCCGATCCATTGGTGGCTGGGATGTGGATGTCTCCTTGTCTATAGCTTTCGCTGGTTAGCGCTAGTCTTTCTTCTTCTTCAATCAACACAATATGCTCATTTCAACAGGTTATGAGCCCGGAAAGCTACCTTACAGCTGAGTATCTCTCTAATCATGATTTCCAATATAACTCGAGGTCTAATCGCCTCCTTCCACTGCGTTAAAGATACTCATCACACCTTACCCGAATTTTCACAGAATACTGCTAGGCGCCTTATTTAGGAATCAAGCGCTTGATTTTGCACACCTCCCGGCCTCATCCGTCACCAGCCTCCCGACCAATATCCTTGCGCAAATTTTTACTCGAGACTCGGCCTCATGATGGCCTCACACGACCATAATTTGAGAGCTAGACCGCTCTAGAAACCGACCTTTTCCGCTGTCGAATTCTGTTGATGGATTGCACAGGACCTTTGAGACCTTGCATCTTCGAGTGGTCCTCTCTAGGATTGGAGTACTTGATGCGACAAGCCGGACGTGAAACCGCATGTGAAACCGGATGAAACCGGATACACGACCTAAGGTCCGAGCCGCGTTTCGCATCGGTCGCACGAACCTGGTGGTGATATGCGACATCCTACGATCTAAGTGAGCCCTCAGTCCTTCCAACAGGTTCTAGGGCAACCCACTTGGACACCGACGACTCGCTTTCAGACGCAAGTCCAACCAGCATTTGGAGCCTTGAAGCTGCCTCAATTGCCTCATCAGAACCAGAAGAAATCCACGTTACATGAAGTGGGAGTTCTGACGCACCCGTTGCCGATACCATCAACAACGATCAGAACTCCAGCTTCGCGCTCGCAAGAGACATCGCTACACCGAAAAGGGAAGATTCACCTGAGCCTACCTCACACTCTTCCTACGCCTTCTCTCGTCTAGCCATCAAGGAACCCATCCTCAAGCATGTCGGCCTCGAAGGAATCGACTGGAACACTTGGCAACCTAGCCAACATCCCGAAGCTAGAATCAACAGCCGGATGGATCAACTGGAGCCGAGAAATGAAGGACCATCTCACAATGTCGGGATACGGAGACTTGTTCAAACGAAACAAGGACAAACCCACCGGCACCAGCGCCGCGACCGTCGAAAAGATCGACAACTGGCTCTCCAAGCAGGAACGCGCGTGCGGAGCCGTCCTCAATCGACTTGGATACAACGCCAGGGAGCAGGTAAAGGACAAGGAGACCGTCACGGAGATGTTCGATGAGCTTGAGAAGCGCTTCAAACCAAAAGGAAGTGCGGTCTTCCAAGAGCTCGACCGACGATACAACTGCCTCACCCTAGACCAATGCTCAGGAGTCATGAACTTTGCAGAACGGCTGCGAGAAGCTCAATCTGAACTCTTGCAACTAGACGAGATATGCAAAATCGGCACGCCTCAATTCATCAATAAGTTCCTAACCGGACTTGGCCCCGAATACGAAATATTCCTCACTGCCTTCTACCAAAACCACAACTTGCTACCCGAGCGAGGCTCCAACGGAGAAATAACCAAACCTGCCGTAACATTCGAAATCGCTCTTGCCGCCGCAGAGCAAGAGGAAATGAACATTCAACAACGAGAAAAGGCCAAGACGCAAACGGCTCTGCTGGCTAGAATGCGTGGCCCTGGCAAAGAACGAGTGGCTCAGACGTGCGGCCACTGCAACAAACCAGGTCATACCAAGGCCGGATGTTTTGGCCTACACCCCGACCTTCTTGAGGAGTTCAGAAGAAAACGAGCACTTCGGAGTGGACGACGAGAAGCCAAGCTTGAGAAGAGAAAGGAGAACACCTCGTCACTGGAACTCGACGAGGATCACACTGCCGCCGTCGCCTTCTTAAACACGGCCCTTCTATCCTTTCAACCCCGGTTTGGTCTGGCTGCGTCAGAACCATCCAAACTGCTGGAGCGAATCCACGTATTGGACAGTGGCGCCTCCTCCCACACGTTCTGCCACCGACGGAACTTTACATCACTCGAGAAATTCACCGGCTCTGCAATCAACGGCATAGCTGGTTCGGCCATTATGCCTGAGGGGCAAGGGGCATACACCCTCAAAACCAGACAGAACAATACCAAGGGAACGACAACCTTTCATAAGGCACTTTACGTGCCAGGCGCTCACTGCAACCTCATCTCAGTCTCAGCCCTCGAGGAAGATGGAGCAACTATTCTATTTCGAAAAGGACGAGCTGTCGTTACAAACCACGGTAAAGCCATCCTTAGCGCCACTAGGAAATTCGGTCTATACGTCATCGACGAAGATGACGAACAACTGCACACCGCTATGGCCGCCTACTCCGTCAGCGACCCCAAACTGCAGATCTGGCATGACCGAGTCGGCCATTTGGGAGAACAGAACTTGCATTTACTCATGAAGATGTCCACGGGCATCACTCCTCTATCTGACTCCAACGTCTGTGAAGCGTGCGTAAAAGAGCGCATGAAGGAAAGGCCTCACCGTGGATGCATTCGAAAAGGAACAAGACCACTGGAGAGCCTGCATGGCGATATCGCTGGCCCTTTCCCAGACGAAGGCATCGACGGCCATAGATACTGGGCCTGCTTCATAGACGATTTCACCAAAATGACCTGGGTCTTCCCAATCAGGAAAAAGTCCGAATTTGGCAACTGCTTTCGACAACTCCTGGAACAAGCCGAGACACCAACCCGTCGCTGCCGTTACCTTCACCTCGATCGAGGGGGAGAAAACCAAGCTGATACAGTCACTCTCTACTGCGAAAACAAGATAATTGAGATGATCTTCTCTGCCACCGAACAGCACGAACAAAACGGGGTGGCCGAAGTAGCAAACCGTGTCCTACTCGAGAAGCTCACAACGACTCTCATCCATTTAGGACTGGAAAAGAAATTCTGGCCATACGTCCTCAAAGCCATGTCATACGTACGAAACCTCTCACCAGCCTCGGGTCGTCAAATCACACCTTATGAAGCATGGCACAAGGAAGTGCCGGATCTCTCCCATCTCCGAGTTATCGGCAGCCGAGGCTTTGCAAAGTTGCCTTCAGCCAAACGGAAGAAGATGGACGACAAGACAATCCCCTGCCGACTCCTCGGCTATCAAGGGAGCACAAACTACGCCTTAGTCGACGATGATGGAAGAATATTCTTTGCAAACAACGTCGTGTTCGATGAGAAATCCCTGCTGAGAAAACGAATTGCATCCGAGCAACCAACTGACGAACCCAACGCAAAACGGATGGATCTCACATCATCTCTCCCAACTATACCCCTAACCGAAAACATCAGAACAGACGGAGAGATACAGTCAGCCACCAACCAATCCTATCAACCGAATCAAGACGAGCCAAGCTTCCATGTGGAACTGGGGACTCCAGAAAGAACACAAAGCCCCGACAGTGCGGTCGACGAACACCAAGTCGTCGCGGAAGCAGCCGACGGTCATCCCCAACAACGTTTTCCAGTACGGGAAACCAGAGGACAAATTCCATCAAGATACACAGTCCTAGCTCAACAAGACCCATCAGCTCAACAAAACCAATGGCGCTTCAACATGATTGCCATTCATCTGGCTATGATCGCCAACAACCTTGAACCGACCGAACCTAAAACCTTTGCCGAAGCAATGAACTCGCCTCATAGCGAACAATGGATGCAAGCCATGACTGACGAAATCGACTCCTTAACGAGAAACGGTACCTTCATACCAATCAACCTACCTCCAGGAAAACATACTCTCCAGGGCAAATGGGTGTATAAGCTCAAGCGAGGAAAGGATGGCGAGATTACCAGATTCAAAGCTCGCTTCGTTGTAAGAGGCTTCGAACAAAAAGAGGGAATCGACTACCACGAAACGTTTGCCTCCGTGGTCAAGCCGATGAGCTATAAAATGATCTTCGCTATCGCTGCGGCCTTGGACCTTGAACTGGAACAAATGGATGTCAAAACTGCCTTCCTTTACGGCGGCGTCAAAGAAGAAATCTACGTGACTCAGCCACAGGGTTTCGACGACAAGTCAGGCAGAGTCTTCCGACTGCGGAAAGCTCTCTACGGCCTCAAACAATCTCCCCGAATCTGGTACCAGACTTTGTCTGATTACCTGGAAACCCTCGGCTTCAAACCACTCAACGCCGACGTTGGCGTCTTCATCCGTGGCACAACCTACATCGCCGTCTACGTGGATGACCTCCTAATCGCTGGCCCCGATAAGGGAGAAATCCGCCAAATCAAAGCCGCCTTGAGCAAGAAATTCGAAATGACCGACCTCGGACCGTGTTAGTACTATCTGGGAATGTCCGTTCGGAGAGATAGGCGCAACAGGGCATCTTCCTCTCCCAACGAGCATATGTCGAGAAGGTCCTACGGGAATTTGACATGAACGAGAGCAAGCCAGTCGCAACTCCCCTAAACACGTCCAAATTCCAACCTGTCCCAGACGATTACAAAGCGTCTGAAACGACGAAACTGTGGTACGCGAAGGCAATTGGCTCACTTATGTACGCCATGCTCGGCACTCGCCCAGACATCGCATTTGCCGTCTCCCTCTGCAGCCGATATCTGGGAAACCCAACCAACGAACACGTCCGAGCCGTCAAGCGCATCATGAGGTACTTGCGGGGACGATCGACTTGGAACTCACCTTCAGCGGACCACTCAGACCGTTAGTTGGGTACACCGACTCAGACTGGGCTGGCGATCACGACACCAGACGATCAACGGCTGGCTACGTCTTCAACGTCGGCACAGGCGCCATCAGTTGGAACTCCAAACGACAACCAACGGTCGCACTATCATCCTGCGAAGCGGAGTACATGGGACAAACACAATGCACCAAAGAAGCGATCTGGCTACGAGGGTTGCTGCGCGAACTTCTGGCCCAATACAAACATGGAGACCTTCAAACAACTATCCTCTACGGGGACAATCAAGGGGCAATTGCAATGGCCAAAAACCCACAGTTCCATGCCAGGACTAAGCACATTGACATTCAATGGCATTACGTTCGAGAACGAGTCTCGGATGGAGACGTTGAGCTCCAATATGCCCCAACCGAGCAACAAATTGCAGATGGACTTACGAAAGCCCTTCCAAAAGACCGTTTCATCGTGTTTCGCAACGCGCTGGGCCTCTCCAACCCATGATTCGCTGTTGGTCACGCAAGTATGGGCCATGAGAAAAGGAGGTGGCCGGGAACACCTGGCCAACAGACACTCCGCGATCTCTCGACAACCAAGTGACCTACCAACAAACTGGCTTGGGATTTGGAAGAAGCGGCGTCGAAAGCCTATTATATCAAGTTCACACGATTTCTCTTTTCTTTTATCCCTTTTTCATCATGCCCCAAGTGGGAGAAAATGGGTGTCCAACAGTCTATCTCGTTCATCGAGCCTCCAAGCGACCCACAGGTCCTCAGCTCGGAATTCCTCGGCTTCTTACAACAATTCTACAACAATTCCAGCTATGACTGAACGCTCAACACATACATACAAGAGCCATTTCATTCAGAAACGGATCACACAGGATCCAATTGCAAAAGAATCCCATTGCAGGTGCACATGGCCAAAACTACAAAACTACAAAATTACAAAACTACAGAAACACAAAAAAAAAAAAAAGAAAACGCAGCAAACGCCGCTGGATTGGCTTCTTCAGCCTTAACAACCATAGTCCTACGAGACATACAACGGAACCTGCTCAATCGGATCCGGCCAAAGAAAACAAGACAGTTCGACTATCGTAGTCAGCCGTCAATATCAACAAAGGATAATATCAATGTCCTCTACATTTATTTCGGAAAATATAAACCTAGAATGGAGTGGGAGATCTGGAGTGCTAAGGCTCCAGTGATCGAAGATTCCAAGGCTTCATTCAAACATCAAACATCAAACAAACGTCAAACCTAGGATGAAGTGGGAGATCTGGGGTGTTAAGGCTCCAGTGATCGAAGATTCCAAGGCTTCATTCAAACATCAAAACCACCTGTCCGTGATGAAGTGGGAGATCTGGGGTGCTAAGGCTCCAGTGATCGAAGATTCCAAGGCTTCATCCAAACATCAAACAATCTGGAGGATCTGGGGTGCTAAGGCTCCAGTGACCAAAAACTCAAGGCTGTCCGCCTCACAAACATCAAATCATCAAACAATCTGGGGGATCCAGGGTGCTAAGGCCCCAGCGACCGAACAATCCAACGCAGGGGTGGTAATAGAAGCTCTTTCCTATTTTTCACCCACGAAGGTGTTTTTGAGGTTTTAATGAGGCCACACTCTGTTACGCAGAAACATCTCGCACCAATGGCTCGAGTGGGAGTGTTGAGATCCGTTGCTTTGACGGATCAATGGCTATTCCGATCCATTGGTGGCTGGGATGTGGATGTCTCCTTGTCTATAGCTTTCGCTGGTTAGCGCTAGTCTTTCTTCTTCTTCAATCAACACAATATGCTCATTTCAACAGATCCGACATACCAATTATGCCAATCTTTTGGTGCGAGTCGCACCTGTCGTGGTTCCTAAGGGCATTGAGGGCTGAAGCAATGGCGTCTGGCTCAGCTGTGAGAGCCGATGCCTGGATCTCAACCACTGCATAGCCTTCCTCGGCCCATTTCAACATCGGGGACGGCACGCCCTCAGTTATAGTCAACTGAAAAGTTGAGCCTGGAACCAGGACGACGAGTCCGGGCCCGTATCCGCGCCGAGATAGTGGGGCGAGAATGTTGATCCCAGGTCGAAGCTCCTTGAGCTGGGGCTTGGGCAACGGCGGCGCCGGCTGGCTGATGTCTGCGTACATGGCCACAGTGCTGAGACGGATCTTGAGTAACGTCGATTCGAACAGTGGCCAAGACCAACGAGGGAGGCGTTGTCGGGCAATGATACATGCCAATTATTATACCTGACATGAAGTTGAGCGGGGCCACGGGAAAGAGAGGCGCAATGAACAACGAATTCGCCGACATCCGCCTTGTTGTGGATTTGCTGTCGAAGTTCAGCGATAACGGAGTCAATGAACACAGTGATGTATTTGCTGGCGGACACTGTCACCTGCTAATCCCAAATCGGCCCGCTCCGTTCCGTGATCCGTCCGCAACGACCCACTCGTCTGAAAGAATGGGGTTTACGGAGCCGAGCTCCTCCATCAGACAGCACGTTTTGTCAGCCGGAACAGGACGAGTTGGGATAGGAGGCGGTGGGTCGCCGCCGATGAATAAATTAAATGAGATAGTGGACGAGTGAATTGAGTTATTCAAGAACTCTTGAGCAAATCGTCTGCCTCCTCCAGCCTCACCTAATTCTAATATCCTTCCCAGGGCTCACAATGGCCTCTAACACCCCGGCCCGTTGCTGTTCCATGGGAGTCCTTTATGAGTACGTTATTAGTGCAGACACCCAGGTGGCTCCTGACAATGGGAAGTGCTGACTCTGATGTGACAGAGGGGATCCGAAGGGAAAGCTCGTCAAGATTAATAGCCACATCGATGGCTACCTGGCCACGACGTGCTATGACTCGCCTTCTAAGTTAGGCATTCTCCTTCTGCCAGATATCCTTGGTATCTGGCAAAACAGCAAGCTCCTGGCGGATGCCTTTGCAGCGGAGGGCTATACCTGTCTGGTTCTGGATATATTCAATGGTGATCCGGCTCCGCTGAACCCGCCCGAGAGTTTCGATATTTTGACGTGGCTAGATCAGGGGTCAGATGGGAATAACCCGCATGGTCCCGAATCAATTGACCCTATCGTCGTCGCTGGTATCAAACATCTGGAGAGTCTCGGCGTGGAAAAGATTGGAGCGGCTGGTTACTGCTTAGGCGCAAAGGTCAGTCTGATACCCTTCCGAGAGATGTCCTTCCATGCTCATTCCCGAGCCAAGTATGCGATACGTCACTACAAGAACGGTATTCAGTGTGGTTTCATTGCACACCCGTCCTTTATCAAGTCGGAGGAGCTCGCTGCTATCACCGGGCCACTGTCTATCGCTGCCGCAGAGACAGATGAAATTTTCCCTCTCACCAAGCGTTATGAGTCTGAGGAGATTTTAAGTAATACAAATCAAGATTATCAGATCAATTTGTTCTCGGGGGTTGAGCATGGCTTCGCAATACGGGGCGATCCAAAGGTCAAGACGGAGCAATACGCGAGGAGTCAGGCATTTCTTCAAGCAGTGGCTTGGTTTGGCAACTATCTTGCATAGCGCTAGGTTCTCCTATAAAGCCATGCCAAAGACTGTCAATGCGGCGAGTTTGCAAGTAGGCTTGGGATTCTTAATAAGAGAGTTTGTCGCTTGCTTAGACAGCCCAGCTGAAGAAGTCATTCAAGGTTTCTTACAATACAGCTTTGCTAATTAGAGCTGGTAGTCTTACAAGGAGTCTCCTCTAGAATCCCAATACTAGTTGTAGCAGCTCATAGGCATAGTATAAATTCGACTCATTCTGTGATTGCTGGATCTTCTTGTTCTGTACAAGCCAGTATCGCATGCCCCAAGCACCCAACACAGTCGCTACGCTCAAAGCCGCGCTCGATGATATGACCATGATATAGGGGGGCTCATCTAACTCGGGCCGTATATCTAGGGTGCAGATGAAAGATGCGATAGCGAGGCAGTTGGCGATGGCGATTGAGTATGCCTTCTTCTCCTTTGTTTGGGAGCAAGTAGCGGAGACCTAGCCGCGGATGATGCTATTGGCAGCGTACGTGCCGATGGAGAAGACACACACGGCAACTGTTTAAAGGCACTAATCCAGAGGTCCTGTCCCTCTTTTACCAAGGAAAAGAGCGAAAATTGATGTTTGTCAGAGCGGGTTCCTAGGTATTATTCACAGGCGATCCGGCCAGAATCGTATAAAATATGGTGACACCCTCACCGGAGGTGGGGAGGGCGTAATAAAGTCCGAAGGATGTATCTCTATGTTGTGGAGGATTGCCTGGGATGAAATTTCATGCTGTATTGCTAATGTTGCTAACTCTGGATATCGTTAAGATTTTAAGAAGAAAGAGGATGGAAAAGGGGCTGATCAAGTTGCTGTTGCCTCCGCCGGTCCTGGTCGCGGACCTTCATCAAAACACCTACTAATCGGTTAGGACTTATATAGCCTCAGGCGTATTAGCCTCGTGGAACTATTCTTGCCATCAGGTAGCTTCTCATAGCAGAGAGATGCCCGTTCAAATGGGGCATCGATCATTAACCCTCCAGCGTCTTGACCCTCGACACTGCAACATAGCTAAGCCCTGTCTGAAAGTCCCGTTCAGACAGATCCGTCACCATCTTGTCCACCGTGATGCTCTGTGACTTGTGAACCGTGATGGCATACGACACTGTAAGTGGAAACTGTTTTCGTGTACACGCAGATGTCCCAAGAAAGAAGTCTCGCCTCACGGGGAGTATGGGTACTACCTCACGCCTGTCATCGGTGGTTAGATAAGGTGGCCCGGTATACTTATCCATCACCATCATAATGACACACGGCGGGTCACGAAGTGTATCAGCGCCGGGGCCCAACCGATATCATATACTGTCCCCTGTGCCCCGTTAACCAGACCGGCTGGCTGCCAGATGTTCTGGGTCAGCATGAGACGAGCACCGATACATACCGGAAACTGGCCAACCAGGTTGCCAGCCTGTTCAGATGTTGCCTTATTAGCACCATTACCGATGTTCTCGGCCATGACCTGGATTGCTGGCTGCTTTAGACGGACGAGGTGCTCGTAGTTGTACTCATTGACACGAGCTTTCTTGCTATAGATCCGGAGAGCAGCATCGAACTTATCTACCTCGCACTGGCTTAGCTTGACCTGCACGCGCTGGCTCAGAAGTCTCCATGATTCGACGGATAACTTCAGACCGCGCAGTTCTTCAAGCGCCAGACGAAAACCAGTCTGGTCATCGCCCTGTTGCCGCTCGATCTTCTTCAAGAAGACAGTGTGGCTGAATGCCCTATACGCTATCTGACCAGAGATCTCATGCAGGTCCTTGAGTGGTCCATCAAAGTAGAGGGGCTTGTTCGCGACAGGCGGGGGCTGGAAGAAGTCCCCAACAAGCATGATGCTCATGCCGCCAAAGAAGTCGGCTGCTCTGCCGGGAAAGACTTGGCGGAGGCGTTTATCGACCCACGAAAGCTGGCGCAGACCCAGCATGCTTTTCTCATCGATCACGAGATACCTAATGTCCCGCAGCTTCTTCTGGATAGCATTAGCATCTGCTGGCGATAGCTCTGTAAAAGCCCTATCAACAGGTAGCCGGAGGAGGGAGTGTAGAGTTGTCCCATGATCTGGTTGCTTGCAACACCCGTGGGTGCAGCTCTCCAGATCGGACTGGGTCGGTCACCAGCGAGCCTCTGAAGATGCGAAGACAGGACTTTGATCATGTAGGACTTGCCTGTCCCGCCACCACCGTCAACGTGGAGTAGAATCTGCTCCTCGCTGCCACACTGAAAGTGTCCAACAAACGTATCGTATACTATCCGCTGCTCCGGATTGAGCGTATCGCGGACCTCTAAAGGCAGGTCCTCAACATTTATATCAAGACGATCCTGCTCGATCCGCTGGCGCCAATAATCGCCCTGAACGATTCCTTGGTCGGCATAGCGGCCGACGTGGGGTGTCCAATCGTATTGGATGTCGATATCCCGTCTGCCAAGAAGATCTATTGCCTCTTGGCTTGGTGGGCAGTCGGGAAGCTGACGGGCAAGCTCAAGCCAGTCCTCCTCCACAAGGTCAGGTTCGTGAAATTCCTGCTCGAACTGATCCGGATCTGGTCGACGTTCCTCGGTGTTGGGTGTGCCGTAGTAATCATCAGGGTGCTGGTGGTTCCCGTAACAGAATTCGGCGGCAGGTGCGTAAGAGGCGTACTCGACACCGTTGACCTTGCGTAGTTGGTTGGGATCGCGATGTGGATGGGCCAGCATCAGCTTGACGCGGCAAAAATCATCGTATTGGTCATGTTGACGGTTAGAGCTGTACCGCGGGAAGTAGTATAGAACACGAGGCTTGGCTTGACGACCCCAACGTGTCCACTTTGTCCCGTCCCTCTTACTTGTATTCCAGTTGGCTAGAAAGTCAAGATAGGTGAGTTCTTCGTGGAGGGGTGGGCGAGAAAGATACCATGCACAACCACTCTTTCGCCAACCCCACTCTTTCGCCACGCAAAAAAAAAAAAGCACCACCAAAAATCAACAACTTTACTTACACAGAACTTGACCAAAATGATAGATATGCGCAAAAATTTTCGTTTTAAATAATAAATGCACATATCTATTGAATCCTGGGTCTTTTGATAACTCGCCCTGATCGCGTGGTTGGTTGATGGGGTATGGTTTCCTCTGACTTCAATGACCGAGCCAGCCTCCGATTCTGACTCCGGCTCGCTTGAGCTGCCACATTCCACCACAACAGGCATAATTTGAGTCTCCTCTTCGGCTATGGCCTCTCCAGCAGCTAGAGTCTCGCCAAGAGTCATAAAACGCTTGTTAGGATTCGGCACCGCCTTCCTCTTCTTCCCTCTCTTCAGGCGAGCCAATTCCTCCTCTAGGCTAGCAATCCTCGCAGTATGCGCCGCTACCGTCTGCTGTTGAGCCTCAAACCCCTTGGCTATTACGTTGTACCGTCTTCGTGTCTTTGGTGTTTTGTTTAGCCCAAGATCGCGAATTTGGCGGCTCGTCTGTGGTGTATCGTCCGAGTCAAAATACGGCCTGGGTTCGGGAGTCGCTCTTGGGCTGCCATTTGGCCTATCCTGTTGGATTTCTGGATGCCGCAGCGCTTTGGCACGTGAGATCGGCCAATTCCCAGTAACCCTCCAGCCGGAGAGTATGTTCTTCTTAGTCATTCCAACTCGACGCGCCTTGGCGTAGGCCCTGATGAAATTAACCTTGTCCATTGGAGTGGAATCAGTCAATGAAGCGAACTTTTCCAACTCTCGTCGATATGCGGCTTTGGAGGCATTTAATACTCCATTGTCCAACGGCTGGAGCCCATGAGAGCAGTGTGCTGGCAGATAGCAACAGTAAACGTTGTTCAGAAAGCACGTGGCCATCCATTCATCCTTCCGTCGCTCAGTAGTGATCTTGGGCTGAAGAGAATGAAGAACATACCGTTGCATGACTCCCATGACCATCTAAAATGATCAGTCTCGCGTCGGAGTCGTCGGCAGGCGTGGTCTGGGGCAGATAGACTCTTTCAAGCCATTCAACGCCAATATGATCGTCAGTCCACCCGTTAGGCGAAGTTATGCAATACCAGTCTGCTATCGTCTTGAATTCCTCAAGAAACCACTGTTTCTGGAGTTCCTTCCCCTTGAAGATTATGCCAGGGATTAAAGCGCGGCCGTCAGCAGTGATAGCCTCGATAAATGAAGTCCAATTCCGAGTCTGTGGTCCCTTGAGAAATGCCTTCCGCTTTGGGTCCACGCTTCCAACAACCAGGCCATCTAAGCCTAAATAAAAAGGATTAGTCGGTCAGATTTCAAGCACTGACAAGGTATACAGATAGATGCTTGCCGAAACCAGTCATAATACCCCCTTCATCAACGTTGACGGTGTTTTCAGGCTTAATCCAGCCATACTGGCCCTCCCTGATATCAAAGTACCAGTGAACTGCCTTGGGCGTGAAAGCGTCGAACCTTTTAGCTTCCTGGCGTCTACCCATCTTGGTCTTGAGGTCTGTGCGGCGATTGATAAATCTGGCCACCCAATTGCGTCCTAACTCGGGATGTTCGCCCTGCCGTCTCAACAAGCCCATGACGCAAGCGCGGATCTGATCGTGGGACGGAGCATAGCCCAAGGATTCCTGACGGAGTATCCAGAAAGCCAATCTGTCCTCTTGATCCTTGGACAAACGTCGGCGAGGCTGAATCTGCTCTTTCACGGCTGTCTGGCCGTTAAGTCTGTCGATTAGAGTCCTTCGGGGCACTCCCCGTCTCTCAGCCGCTTGAGAGGGTGAAAAGCCATTATCAGTAATATCCAATATAGCCTCAGCCATGTCGTCCTCTGTGTATTCCCATCGAAGTCGCGAGATAGGCATTTTTTTGTCGCTGTCAAAGACAAAGACCAAAAAACACGAGAAGGAGCGGTGAGCGGCTTGGTGATCGGACTAAAAATATTTCAATAGCACGGCCTGCATATATCGCGTACCCCACACAACATTACGGAGTCAAAACAATCACCTCCAATCATTTCTATAATCAATAGAGGTAACTTCTTTTACGTAGCTATTTATTTTGGCCAACTTTCGTGTAAGTGAAGTTGACGAGTTTTGGTGGTGCTTTTTTTTTTTTGCCTGGCGAAAGAGTGGGGTCGGCGAAAGAGTGGTTGTGCATGGTACTTATCATATATCCCAACAACCTCGGCGTCATCATGATCACCCTGGAGGCGAAGAGACCGTCCCTGCTGCTCGTACGGACGGCAATCAACAGCTCTGACAACACGAGTGCCCTCCTGCAGCTCGCAGTTGAGCAAGACGTGGCAGATCTCTTGCCCCGAGAAATCCCTCTCCGCAAGCAACTTGTTCATTAGACGCGAAGCAAAAGATAGAAGCGGGTTATGGTGTGAGACGTAAGGCAAGATTTGTCGCCCCAGGCTGGCATAGCTGTCAGTCCGCTTCTCCATCTTACTGCAATACTTGGCTGCATAATTGATCACAGCCTGGAGACTGGTACAGGGGGATATGTCAATGTTGGCTAACCAGCCAAGACTGAGGCACCGGTTGTAGTGGTTCATAAGGCTGTCATTCCTGGCCGCCTCGAAGGAGAAGTAGGATTGTCCTTGTCGTCGAACAACCTCAGCCGTATCTCTCGTGTCTCGCGGGAAGAAGAAGCGGCAAGAAATCTCTTCCGAACCCTTCTTCTTTCGTAAGCAGTATGCCTCACTGCAATGGTGGCGTTGGCAGCGGTTCAGAACCTGTGAGAGCCATTGAAACGTCAGGGGATGCTGTAAGGGATTTGCAGCCAACGGGTTACCTTCTCCCTGCTGTTGCACTCGAGCTGGCTCAGGATTGAAAGCTGTGACGTGGAATCTCCAGATACGGGCGAACTCCTTACGTGCATCCTCGTTTTCCAGGTCGACAACGGGCGCACCGTCCATCCAGAATAGGCCATGGCAATGGCTACTCCCACGACCCTGCCATTCGTACCTGTTCCAATAATCAGTGACGTTGAATTTCTGCTTGAGAACGATATCTCTGAATAAGCCAAACCGCCTGTAGAAGTGCCAGGCTGCAATATGTGGGTTGTCCCTGAGAAGTTTGCTAGACATGCCCATTCGTTGTTGCTCGGGCAACTCTTGCCAGTCTTGAAACTGGGGCAAATGTTGATAGAGGCTCCTCCAGTGCAAGTCAGCCGGGGTGAATGTAATAAAAGCACCAGGGCAGCCAAGATTGTAGGCATAAGACTCGAGCTCTCGGCGCTTTCGGCACCAATAGGGGCGTGTCCCGCGAAGTTGTGCTGTCTGGCGGTTGATCGAATTGAGCAACTGCTGAGCTTCTGCAGATTCGGGGTTCTGGAAAGCTTCGAGTAGATCATCTCGCGTTGTTAGGCCCTGCCTTTGTTGGTGTTGCTTGACGAAATAGCCGCTTTTCGCCCGTGCCTGTGCTCGCATCAGCGTGTTGAAAACCACAAACCGGAAAGTGGGATGGCGGGCAAATCTGCCATCGTGCCATCGAAGGGCATGCTGTATGTAGTCCGCATACTTGATAGGCCATAACCTTGGCTCAACGAAATCGGCTTGACCGCGAGGAAATAGTGTTGGCAAGGGTCGGAACCACTACATCCACTCCACTTTGGGACCAAGCAGAGTGGATGTACGATTTTTAGGCAATTACATAGTGGATGTGGCACATATTCGACCGGAGTGGAATGGATGTACACACGTGGATTTATATTGTTGAATTTATCAATGCGGGAGACTTAGTATAGAAACAACAGGACAATTCCAGCTCACATGCCTTAAAACTTGTCGAAATTGGCTTTGAGGTAGATGAAAGGCAACCTCATGCTCTGAGACTCACAGGCCAAAACGGTTCGTTCTAGAAGCTGTTCTGTCTGGGGACATGGGTCGCGCATACCATAGAAACTCGAGAAATTCGGACGCTTGGCAAAGTGGAACTACGCTAAGTTCCTCGCTCACCTTACCTAATTAGGAAAGGCGTACTTGGCATCATCCGACTTCAATCCCTCAGTTCAATGCTCATAAAACAACGCCTCAACAGCCTACAAAAAACGCCTCTTCAGCATGCCTCTCAACACAGCCGGCTTCATTGATATCGTCTGTGTGTGGTCTTCCATTGGTCAGACTGTATTACTAATCCGGCATGGGAGTCCCCAGCGACAATGATACCTCTGTTTCTAAGGGTTCTTCGCCTTGAGAAGATGTAGATATATCCACAAGCCGACGTATAAGTTCCTCCCTGATGTCATTCCTTGTGTGATCGACAGTTAGTCCCCTCTCATAGGCCATTCGCGCTAATTCCTCTGTAGAAAGAGACGTCAGTAACTCGATGAGGTCGTCTTCTGGAAGCCCTAGTTCCTCTCCATCGTACACACCAGCGACCTCTTGGTGTTGATGCTCTCCCTCGGCGGGATTTGATGCAGTTTCCCAGTTGGTGAAGTCAATCTCTTCCTTCCTAATGTCTTTAATGCTGATCAAATTCTCCTCGCTTCCATCGGGCCGTAGGCCGATTCCGCAACTATAAAACGCCTTCTCAACCATCTCAGGCCGTTCCTGGAGCTGTTCCCACGCCTTGGCCACGATGTGTGTTGTCATGACTCGTTTCTCAGTGGCAGTCCACGGTTTGGAACTGCGGACCGGGTCGTTGTCTCTCTCAGCTATCCATTCATCTGCAAATTGCTGTAACCACTGCTTAAATGGCTTGTTGATTGATACGTCGAGAGGCTGAAGAAGACTTGTACAGCCGGGAGGGATCATAGCCGGGAGAATCTTTGACTGGCCTAATAGCATTGTGACGTTGTCAGTCTTATGAAAGCTAGCCACATCCATAACAAGCATGAATTCCCTGTATGGCCTTTTGCAGGGGATAACCTCCTCGTTCAACCACTTTAGGAACAGCTTCTCATTATTGTAGGCTGTTGGGTTGAGCTCAACTGTGACTCCTGGATGATAAAGATGCCCCTCTCTCTGTAGGATCTTCCCCTTTGGTGGCTCAGCTCCCTCGAAGATCAGCTTTGGTTTTAGCCGGCCAAATCCATCAGCGAAGATTGGGAGAATAAGCGTGCCTTTTCTCTTGCTCCAGCCGCTCCTGTCGGTCTTCCCTGACACTGTCTTCTCGCCCGATAACGCATATGTTGAACCATCAAGATACTCGAACGGTACTGGAGTCTCATCGACGTTGAGGATGCAGTTATTATGAAAGCGGCGTTGCGGGGAGTCAAGGATATCAGGGATCTTCTCGTACGGCCGAGGTGGGAACTTGGGGGGCACTTCCGGCGATGGAGGCGTTCTTCTTTGCGTGTTTCGGCGTAGGAAACGTAAGAAGCTATTGACAATAGCACGATATTCCTCAGGGGTCTTCTGGGCTTGGTTGGTGATGCGGCGTTTAACGATGCGGTGTCTTTTCTTGAAGTTTAGGAACCATCCATTCGAGAATCCGAAAAGCTGCTCGTGTTCTGGATAGAGTTCTCCAAAAAGGTGCTTAGCTGTGGTCCGGAACTAAGAGACCGTAACGATTTTCTTCTCTGATCGGCGTTGAATAAAGCGTCTGAATAACTCATCTTCAAGCTCCGGCCACTTTGGCCTCCAAGTGGTCTCTTTGGGAGTAATACCAAGGATCTTATCCCTCTGCTTCCACCACTCGTGGATAGTCTGTTTCTTTACTAAGAACCACTTTGCCGCCTCAGAAAGATGTGGTTGGCGATAGCCATCAATAAGTTGGCCACGCTGAGAGCCCCGGCTATTTGCATTTGGGTCGTAAATGCGATGATTGATGAGAAAAAGTAGCACCCGCACCTTCTTCTCGTGAGAGTGTGTTTCCTCTTTCCTCTTAAGCGGGGAAAATGGCTTTGATTTGCGCTCTGAAGGCGGCTTTGGCTTTGGGCCGCGTTTGAGCCTTGGCGTCGCTTGCAAATTAGGATCTTTCGATTCCAATACCATCGTCACTATCACGAGATATGTCCAACTGTTTTAAATGTCAAAATGTCAGACAATTGGCTCCACAGGGATCATTGATGGATGGCACCAGTCAATTGATGAGAATTATCTGAAGAACAAAAGACATTGAACAGCCATGTGTTCGGGCACAGCTATTTAAGCTCGTGTCAGGATTGGGGTCCTGATACGACAAACTGGATGTGAAACAGGATACACGACCCCAAGATATGGGCCGCGTTTCATATCCAGTCGCACGAACCTAGTGATGATATGCGACACAAAAATAAGGCAGAATTGACTCCGTAAGTGAGGGATTAATCTGATATCTGATTCATGAAGAGCCTCATCGCCCTTGACCCTAGAGGGCATAGTGAGCGGGGAAGGCGGGTCGGTTCCACTTTGCCAAGCGTCCGAATTTCTCGAGTTTCTACGGTTGTGACGAGCCCAAATTCTCTGATGGGTCTGATTGGATGTGTGTATGTTCTTGGTTTCGTCAGGACCCCGCTCTGAGTTCCTGTACATCCTTATGCTGGAGTAGCTAGAAGGATATTGCTATAGCAGTGGCACGCCATGTACACGCCCTGCCACCCTAAATACACATCGTGACAACGGTAGATGAAGGAGAGGATCTCTGTTAGATTGGCGCCTGTGTGCGGATAGAAGGGAGTTTGCTCCTCGTTATAACAATGTGTGGCTTGTGGCGGTGAAAACATCAAGAATGGACCAACGCCCCCGCACGATGACGAAGCGAGCAAGAACAAGATCATCAAGACTTCAATCAATAAGATCTTTAATATCTGGTCCACTATCTACTGAATTCACCCTACCCCATCGCGTATCCAACAATCTCTTACTCGCGCACCTTGGCGGGCTTACATAACAGATCTTATTTGTACGACCGGCCGTATGATATATCACGTGATCTTATTTGTACGGCCGGTCGTACATGTATGAGGACCCGTGTGCTCGAGGCACAGCCCCCCCTGTCAGCGGGCTAGGGGCACAGTGTGACGGTCAAGGTTCCCAACGTAGTAAACCGTAACCCAATTGGTTTATGTTGGCAGTTGTGACGGGGCGTCGTACTGAGCGTAGGGTGGCGAATCACGTCTGATAATATCAAGAAGTATTCTTGAGTAATCAAATTGTATTGAAAGCTGAGGTAGCGAGAGTGTCTGTCTAAGGGATGTTGTGTGGTTTTTTATAGGCAGGGTCTGGGGAGCATCTCACGATGCCCATCGTGAGATAGTGTTACATTCTCACTTGTCCGGAGTGAGAAAATGGGTCCCGCTCACTCGCACCGAGTGAGCGGAATACGTTGATCCGTGCCGTGTGGCAACACGCATTCGATCGCGGCATGGGCCGTGACACACAGTCCCTTGACTAAGCATTTCTCGTTGAATTGGGGATTGACTGAAAGCACTTACACATTCAACGGAGCCGACAACTACCTTTCGACTATGATTGTTGAAATGGGAAGGCTCAAGTTGCTTAATTCAGATAAGTGAGGGGTGAGAATAGCTACTCAAATTATACACAGCTATGACAGCCGGAGTATGTTCTAGGGCTTTGCCATCGAGTGATCGTCTAACACCCATGACTTCCAACAATGATACAGTCTTCTGTCCTACGGCTAGCCAAGTGCAAAGCTTCTTGTTCCCTGCTGTCCGTTTCTATTCTCTTCCAAATGTCTTTGACGCCCCTTCTTCTATTAGCCAAAGGATGTCTCCCATCTCTTCAGCGACCTGGGATTCAATTCGCTCATCCTCAGCCTTGGTCCAGTCTAGATATACCATCATCTCTTCTTTCGTCCATTCCCTTGACCCTATTGACGTTGTACAGCTCTTGGACATCTGTTTGTAGTCCAGGCACCACTCATAGCTCTGCTTGTCATACCTGAGTGGGAGCCCCATCGCCCTGCGATATTGTTGGTTCGTCTTGATGCTGCCGGCCGGCTGCGCTGCGTACCACGCGCTTCTTGCGGCAACATATCTTCCATATATAGCCTGTGGCGAATCGTACCTCGGTGGCGATGGCGATGGCGGGCCAGGCGAAGGAGATGGTTCATGAACCGGGGATCCTGACCGCTGAGAGGCGCCACCGAGCGAGTCTTGCAAGGTCCCAGTCACAGTCTCTGGCTGATCGGCGAGGACTGCCGGTGCCGCTGTCACTGCCGATGCCGATGCCTCTGTTGCTTCCGATGCCACTATTGCTGCCGGTGCCTCTGTTGCTTCCAGTGCCTCTGTTGTTACTGATGCCTCTGTTTCTGCCAGTGCTTTTGCCTCTGCTGCTACCTTTTCCAAGAGCTCTTGATGCCGCAAGGGACATGCCTTTGAATTCATTTCGTGACCGACTTCATGGCATTTGCTGCATTTTGGCGGGGCCTTTGCCCTTGCCTTTCCTATAGTCTCAACGGCTTCAAAGGAGCTTGGTAGTCTTTTTGTGCTTGATTGTGGAAGATTTGATGTAGCAGCCCTTGCATCTATGCGAGTACGAGGCTCAAGAAGTAACTGCTGCTGCCCTGGGCGCTTGAGATGCCAATGCTTGTGGAAATGCTCAAGAAGAAGAACTTGACCTTGTTCTTGTAAGGTTTGAAGTAAGTGAGCGCAAGGTAGTCCCAGTGTTCGCATAAAAACGCCAGTGCAGCGAGGCAAAGGGAGACTATTACCCAAAAGCCGCCTTCGTTGCTCTTCAACCTTCCTCAACGCCTCAAAAGAGACCCAGCCTTGAACAGAACTATATAGAGCTATACGAAGCTCAATTGGTTGCCGAAGTTGCTGTTGGGCTTGATTCGACTGTAGCTGATGGACCTGATTGGTAACAGCTCGTGTAATAGCGCCCCAAGCCTCAAATAGATCTAATGCAGATGTATTTAAATAGCTTTTAAGCAGACTATGAATACCTTCAACACGAGAGGTAACAATAGTGCCAAAGTGAAGATGCTGATCAACCCAAGCTTTTACAAGCTTCTCTTTGTGAGGGTTTAGCCACGTTGCATGTAAATATCCAATCTCATTGACGTAGGTGGGTAGATATCGCTGCTCAAGCTGCTGAACCCGCTGATCAAAGGTTATCTGATCAGCTGATTGAATGATCAAATGCCACTGGTTGTAGAACTCTTGCCAACTAAGAAGCTCTGCCTCGATTGTCTTTGGATTTGTTCGATGTTGAACAAAGGCTGGCCGACAATAGGCAAGGACTGCCTTATTAGCATGCCAAAGGCACAGCAGAAGGACTGCAGATGGAAAGCAGATAGCAACTGCATTTATACAAGCTAAAGCACAGTCTGTAATAATAACAGATGGAAAGCTTGTATTGCAGATCTCATATAGAGACTTCAGTCGTTCGAGAGCCCATAGGTAGTCTTGTTCCTCTTCGCCGCTGAGGAATGCAAAGGCAATGCAGAATGATCGTTGGCAGGCATCAACGCCGATAATGTCAAGAAGCGGCATGCCATACCGGTTCGTCTTATATGTGCAGTCTAGAAGAAGAAGTTCAGAATACGCTTGCAGATAGGTAAGTGAGTCAGGATGAGCAAATAAAACTGCTGTAACCCGTCCTTCATTATCTACCTGCATACGATTCCAAAAGCCCTCTTGATCTAGCTGGTTAATAAGAGCATGCATTGTATTCTGGCCAAAGCGAGATGATCGTCGAGCTTCTGCAATGCTGTTGGAGATACCCTTCTGGGTTGCAATGGAATTTGAATGTTGCCGCATATAGGTTCTGATCTCCTTTGAGCTGATTCCAGCCTTCGTAAGATTGCTGATTGTTGATTTATCGTCTTTTGAGAGCCTTCGAAGAACGGGATGAGCAGTTGGATGGGTGCTTGGCGTGTGGTTATGTACAGCATATTGACTATCTGGTCGATGTCGTACAACCCAGCCAGATGCATCCGGTAACTCCTTTGCGGTGATAGAGAATGGGCAGAGAGTGCTTCGAGTGCAGGTTGCTCGAATACGGCTTCTTGAGGCGCTCGGAGGCCGACGGGCACGATCGCAAGTGAAGTAAACTGTAAGCCTCCCAGACTTGCCTTTGTTGGACCTTCCGGTAACAAAGGCATAGCCTCGTGGTGCTGCCCAGCCATTGATCGCATGGAATAGATCATCTCGAGATGCATATGTATGCTCAGGAGGTAAGCAGTCTTCCGGAAATTGATCCATTGAGGCTAATTAATGAGATGATGCAGAGATGAAGATGAAGATGCTTAACCCCTGAAAATCGCTCCCTCAATCGCCTAATAATAAATTTTATTGGTGACCTCACGCAGTCAAGAGGGCAGAGTGTGTGTAGTTTGGCCGCAACGGGTCACCTGTCACTGCGGTCTTATGCGTAAGCGTGTTAGACCGCAGCGTCAGAGAGGGCCCAAATGACCCGGGCCAAACTAGGATGGTGGAGGGGACGGTGGTTGAACCAGAGACAGCGGCGCCGGCGAGCCCGTCTGGAACTGGTGGTTGAGCTGATACAAGACTGACGCGTTCGTCGTGAAGTAAACTCTGAATGCCTCCGAGGTCCATCTCCCGAGCATCTGAATCTGGTCGTTGAGAATCCCACTATCGTGCGCATGTTGCGCTGCACCTTTCCGAAAGCTGTGGCCTGAGTACCCGTCCGTTTGTAACCCAAGAGTTCTCAGTTTGGTAGAGAGGGTAGATAGGAAGTTGCTGCGACTGAATGGTCTTCCGTGGAAGGAGAATAACGGGGCGTCGTGCTCCTTGGGGTCGAGGAGCAGCAGCTTTTGAAGCGCGTCGACTGGGCATGCTCCGTCTCCTGTTCTCGCGAGGATGATCTGCACTCCTTCGTGGCGGCGGTCCGTCTTACTCCTCTTGAGTGTGAGTTGGGCATGGTCGGACGAAGACGAGAATCTGATGTCTGAGCGCGTCAGTTTCGTTGCTAAGAAGATGGAAGGTGTGCCAAGGTCTTCTCTCTTGTATGTGAATTCTCCGACGCGGAGGAATCCAGCAAATGCCACCCGGCAGGCGGCTGCGAAGTTCAGATCATCCCTGAGGTCAACGGTCATCTGCGAGGGCTGTAGCGGAAGTGTCTCTAAGCCCGCGGATAGCGCTGTGATGGCCTCACGCGAAATCGGCTTTCTGACTCGTACTTTGGCCGTTGGGCTGAGTCTTCTCGCGCCATCGATGAGACGGCGGAAGTGCTTGTTATCAAAGAGTTTATCATCAAGAAAGTTATCAATGTGGTAGGCCCGGAGGGCGGCTAAGTCTGCTAGGGCCGTGTCTGGCTTGACTGATTTCTGGCCGGAATTGCCAAGGAGTCGTGAGGTTAGCCACGAGATCAGCGAGTGCCTCGAAGCTGGCCACGCTGGCAAGTTTTGCAGCGCGCAGTGTCTCTCGTAGTTGCGCTGGGCAGAGAGGTACACGGAGCGCGTGTTGGCGCCGAGCCCGTTCCAGAGCAGCTTCAGGTGGCCTGCGTTGAGCTGATGAGCTCGTGAGGAGAACCACGCGGGCGGTTCAATACCGAGAGGTCCTGCCAGTGAGGGCAAATGTTAGCAATCTGTTGAAGGTTACTACGCGAGAGCGCGTCTGCTAATGTGTTTTCCCCGGAGGGTAGCCAATGTGGCACGATTTGGATGTCCCTCGCCGCGGCTAGGATAAGCAGGCTCTTCAGAGGTGCATTGGGCGGACCATGAAGGAAGCCTTTACTGAGTCCTGTGTGCGCTGTAGAGCTGTCCGTGTGGACCACGAGGGTGTGATGAAGCCAATGTTGGCTGAAGAGTAGGAAGCCTTGTAGGATGGCGTCTACTTCGTTGGTGTTGATGTGCGCATGTGCGTCTTGAGCAAGGGCCAATGTGGCAGCATTGCTTGCATGAAGCTGGTGGCAATGGGCCAGCCAGCAGTCCGATGTGGACTTGGAAGAAAAGAAGAAGAGCCCCTGGCCTGTGGTGGAGGCATCTGTGTATAGATGCGTGATGTGGCGGCGGCAGGGGTCGATTAGGAGTACGCCGTTGAAGAGAGACAAGGAGTCCCTCCACCATTCCAAATCGTCACGTACCTCGTAGGGGATACGGCGGCGCGCGCTCTTCCCACGTGGGAAGGCGGCTTGGAAGGTGTATAGAGACTGTAGCCTTGTTCTTCCTAGCCGGACGACTCTTGAGCAGAAGGCTAGTAAGCCTGTAAGACTCTCGGTTTGCTTGAGGCTGAGACTCGCTGCGTTCAGGGCAGCTGCGGCGTCCAATGTGGCGCGGCACAACTTCTCTGGTGGCAGGTGAGCTTCCATCGCAATGGAGTCGATTTGGATACCTAGGACCGTGACGCATGTCCTTGCTCGTCCTTTTTGGTGTTGCGAGGGATGCCTAGGCGGTCGGTTACGATGTTGTAGACCTCGTCGAAGGCACCCGCAGGGTCGGACACTGAGGGCGATCTTGTGATGGCGATGAAGTCGTCTAGGTAATGGTTCATGTAGAATGCAGGGAGGAGGCACTGGAGTATCCAGTGGAGAGCCTCCGCAAAGAGGTTGAATAGAAATGGGGCTGTTGCCAGGCCAAATGGGAGGCAGCACTCGACGTAGGTGGAATCGTTCCACCGAAAGGCTAGGAGGTGCTGGTTATCCTCAGCAACGGGGACTATTCGGAAAGCGTCCTTGATGTCCCTTTTGATGATTGTGCAGCCTGGGCCGGCCTGCACAACCTGGTCGTATATATCGTCGATATTCATATACTCAATGGTTGACCAGCTGTCTGGTATACCCTGGTTGACGCCCCGGTCAGGGGGCCATGATAGGTCGTGGATGCGGCGCCATCCCCCATCCTGTTTAGGAACTAACCCAAGCGGTGAGATGAAGGAAGGTTCAGAGGTCAATCTAACCCGGCAGAGCCTAAGATCCTCTGCTAATTTTTCCGTGATAATGTTGGGTTCGTGTATGTGGTGGTTGGTGGAATGGTAAGACTGCCTCTTGCCTCTGTAGCCTATCTGGACACCGTGCGTTAGGATGCCCACGAGGGTGGGCCCGAGGTTTCCGGGATAGTAGCGGAGGAAGTTGCTCCAGCTTTGCGTGTGTAGTGGTGAAGGAGAGAACTCTAGTTTCGGGAGTTCTGGGTTGAAGACGGGGTACTGGGTGGCTGTGTTAGGCCTCGCCGGTTGACCACACGGTATCGCGCCTGTCGCTGGTAGGTAGGAGGCTACCCCGTTGTTTTCGCTAGGGCCTCTCCTCACCGCTCGGCTGGCTTGCTATTTCTTCTTGCGGCAGGACGAGGCACCGTGGTCGCCTAAACCGCATACCGTGCACTCGTGACGTCTCTTGCAGCCTTCCCAGAGGCACCCTGTTGTGTTGAACTTGTCGCAAACCTCTGTCTCATTGTTTGAAGATCTGGCCCGTCTCGCCTGTCGGGGTCGGGCTGCTGGGGAATGCGGTGGTGACTTGGCTGGCAGGGTGAGGTTGTGGCGGAGGTATTTCTCGCGGAATTGGGCCGTGACCAGGTAGCTATCTGTCGACAGCTCTCCCTTATCCAGTATATATTGATGAAAGTTAAGAGCAAGCGGGAGTACCGCTTCCGACCAGTGATAGGTCTGAGCAAAGTCCAGGATCTGCCTCATGAACATGAGCATGTTGGGGACCGCCTTAGGGTACTTGTCGCCGAAGAGGTATCCTATGGCTGCCAGGTAGGTGAGGAAGCAGCCGGTCCATATTTGGGGGTTGGGGCCCCAGTCCTTGAGCGATGGCGCTGTCTTCTTGAAGCCTACTGCCCCTCCTGACTCGGTCATCTTGAAGACCCTGTCTTCCTGATCTAGATCGGTGACCGATTTTTCTTTAAGGCGTATGAGTTCGGTTGCCTTCAGCTTCCTCTCGAAGATGCGAGTAAGGAGGGCGGCGGAGATACCCGGGAACATGTCGATGAGTGGTTTCACTTCAGGGGGTGGCTCACGGTTTTCCTCTTGGTTATCCTCGTCGATTTGCAGGTCCCCCTGAGGCCGCCTCCGGCGGAGGTCGGTCTCGGCTATATCTAATTCCAGACGCCTGGCCCTGTCCCGCTGTATTTGACCTAGCCAGCTGGCGCGGTCTGCGGCGCTCATAGTCTCCCAGATGTGGGGTGGAGGCCATGCGGAGTCCTGTGGGGCGGGCGCGACGGTGATGGACTCGCTGGAGGGCGTCATCGTACAGTGGGGGAAGGGGGCGGAAAGGGGGGGGTATATGCAGCCTTGTTAGTGCTATAGTTGCGAGAGAATGACTTGGAGACTGAAAGTCGAGTCTCGACTGCGTGAGAGATGACGAGACACCTGCCGAGGCGAGCAATTGACTCCCCGTGAGGCAGTTGCAGGAGGGAAGAAAACCCCTCAGTGAACCTTCCGAGCCGGGAAGTCTATTGTGCAGTGTGGTCATCACGTGAGGCAACCCCAATAAAACTACTCCCTAAGAACCACCTCAGAACTCGGAATTACAGCTGTGCGGGGTTTAAGCCAAATTGAGGGCTGACATAATCTGCACGCCTACGCGTTCGCGAGTGGAGGCGCGCCTAGGCGTGTCCCTATGGGGCCCCACTTATCAGATGGTAGTTGTGTAATCACATACGATTTCCCGAAATTACTCCGCAAAACGACCCCACGATAAGTTCTGCTTATCATGTACGTTAATTGTTTTGACTCTGTAAGGCTGTGCGGGGAACGCGATATAAGCAGGCCATGCTATTGAAATATTGTCAGTTTAATCACCAAGCTCCTCACCGCTCTTTCTCGTGTTTTTTGGTCTTTGTCTTTGACAGCGACAAAAAAATGCCTATCTCGCGGCTTCGATGGGAATATACAGAGGACGACATGGCTGAGGCTATATTGGATATTACTGATAATGGCTTTTCACCCTCTCAAGCGGGTCAGAGACGGGGAGTGCCCCGAGGGACTCTCATCGACAGACTTAACGGCCAGACAGCCGTGAAAGAGCAGATTCAGCCTCGCCGACGTTTGTCCAGGAGCCAAGAGGACAGGTTGGCTTTCTGGATCCTCCGTCAGGAATCCTTGGGCTATGCTCCGTCCCACAATCAGATCCGCGCTTGCGTCATAGGCTTGCTGAGACAGCAGGGCGAACATCCCGAATTAGGACGCAACTGGGTGACCAGATTTATCAACCGCCGCACAGACCTGAAGACCAAGATGGGTAGACGTCAAGAAGCCAAAAAGTTCGACTCTTTCACGCCCAAGGCAGTTCACTGGTACTTTGATATCAGGGAGGGCCAGTATGGCTGGATCAAGCCTGAAAACACCGTCAACGTTGACGAAGGGGGTATTATGACTGGTTTCGGCAAGCATCCATCTTTATATTTTGCTAGCTCTCAAAATCCGGCCGACTAATCCTTTTATTTAGGCCTAGATAGTCTGGTTGTTGGAAGTGCGGACCCAAAGCGGAAGGCATTTCTCAAGGGACCATAGACTCGAAATTGGACTTCATTTATCGAGGCCGTCACTGCTGACGGCCGTGCCTTGACCCCTGGCATAATCTTCAAGGGCAAAGAACTCCAGAAACAGTGGTTTCTCGACGAATTCAAGAAGATAGCAGACTGGTATTACATAACTTCGCCTAACGGGTGGACTGACGACCACATTGGCGTTGAATGGCTTGAAAGAGTCTATCTGCCCCAGATCATGCCTGCCGACGACTCTGATGCGCGTCTGATCATACTAGATGGCCATGGAAGTCATGCAACGGTATGTTCTTCCTTTTCCTCAGCTCAAGGTCACTACTAAGTAAGGGAAGGATGAATGAATGGCCACGTGCTTTTTGAACAACGTTTATTGTTGTTATCTGCCAGCACACTGCTCTCATGGGCTCCAGCCTTTGGACAATGGAGTATTCAATGCCTCCAAGGCCGCGTATCGACGAGAGTTAGAAAAGTTCGCTTCATTGACTGATTCCACTCCAATGGACAAGGTTAATTTCATCAGGGCCTACGCCAAGGCGCGTCAAGTTGGAATGACTGAGAAGAACATACTCTCCGGCTGGAGGGTTACTGGAAATTGGCCGATCTCACGTGCCAAAGCGCTGCGGCACTCAGAAATCCAACAAGATAGGCCAAATGGCAGCCCAAGAGCGACTCCCGAACCCGCGCCGTATGTTGACTCGGACGATACACCACAGACGAGCCGTCAAATTCGTGATCTTGGGCTGAACAAAACACCAAAGACACGGAGGCGGTACAACGTAATAGCCAAGGGATTTGAGGCTCAACAGCAGACGGTAGCGGCGCATACTCTGAGGATTGCTAGCCTAGAGGAGGAATTGGCTCGCCTGAAGAGAGGGAAGAAGAGGAAGGCGGTGCCGAATCCTAACCAACGGTTTATGACTCTTTGTGAGACTCTAGCTGGTGGAGAAGCCATAGCCGAAGAAGAGACTCAAAATATGGCTGTTGTGGTGGAATCTGTCTGTTCAGGCGAGCAGGAGTCAGAATCGGAGGCTGGCTCGGTCATTGAAGTCAGAGAAGAAACCATATCCCATCAACCAACCACGCGATCAGGAAGAGTTATCAAAAAACTCAGGATTTGATATAGGTATTTTATTATTATTTATGAGATGAAAGATTTTACGCATATCTCTCATTTTGGTCAAGTTCTGTGTAAGTAAAGTTGTCCAGTTTTGGTGGTGCTTTCTTTTCTTTTTTTTGCGTGGCGAAAGAGTGGGGTTGGCGAAAGAGTGGTTGTGCATGGTATCGCGTGGAGGAATATCGCAATTGCCATCGCGAATCGATACTTAAACGCTTCATTTGGGCAAAGGGGGAGGGCGGAGAGGGAGAAGACGATGATGAAGATGATATCGATGACAGTGTATGGGACTTGCAGGCTGGTCACGGAACACATGTGGCTGGGATGATATATGCTCGAGAGCTGCAGCAGGGATTGTTCGAAACCGCCGCACTGCGAGAGAAATACCGCATTATCAGTCGTTGATGGCATAGATTTTTCGGGTTCGGGGCAGAAGATCGACAGGGGACCGAGTCAGACACTGCGAGGAAGAGGCGGAGAGAGCTTTACGACGACGTGCGGGAAGAGACATGGTTCCGACGATTCAAGCGATTGCGACAGATCGACGTTGTTGGACAGCTGAAGCGCATGATGGGTCCAGAGGCGGAGTTCAGGGAAATCAGGAAAAGGCGATCCGGGCAATCATCCGAGGAGAGAGCCGTATTGTGCAAGTTATGGGGACGGGTGGGGGCAAAAGTTTGTCGTTTATGTTGCCGGCGTTTTGTTCACTAGATGGCATGACCATTGGTATTACGCCACTGGTGGCATTGCGCAACAACATGCATGATCGATGCGCAAGGCATAAGATCACGTCACATATTTGGCAAAGCAGGCAGGGCAATCAGTCAGGGGCGAGGATTATATTTTTACGCCAGAGTCGGCCGTGACAAAGGGGTTTCAAGACTTTGTGAACCGGATGTTGACGCGGCAGGAGCTGGGCCGGGTTGTGATTGATGAATGCCATTCCGTTTTGGATAGCACGAAGCAATTTTGGCCGTAGCTGCTGGAGCTTGGCGCGGTGGTGAAGGACTGGGTCTCACTAGGTATACTAGAGAGTATTTAGGGGAAGGAAGCTGCTTCCTCGTCCTAATGTAGCTAATGTTTGCCAAGGGGCATTACAAAAGAAGGCATTGTACTGAAGTCAGAATACCGGACCTTTAGCAAAGTACCCAATATTAATAGAAACAGGTTTCAAGCTGACCATTCTATTCCACCCAAGTGATCGAGGTCCCCGTGGTAGCTAAAGTTCGAAACCCCTGCTTCCCCTATTTCCACTATATCAAACAAGTCCTTCCAAGCTTCCTTCTCGTGTTCATGCGTTGGGTCCGCTATTGAAGAGCATCTTTGTTCGTCATCCGAGTGTTCTGTGTCCGTGAGAGAATCTACATTGTTAATTTTGTGAGCGAGTACTCGGCCAGCATTATAGTTAGACTTACCTCCTCGTGCCTTGCCTGAAGGTAATAGGCCAGCAAAGGTTACTATCCCGCTTCCGCCAGCCACTGGGTACTCAGGATATTCGGTCGGGGTTGGCAGGTAATGTACAGCAGAGTCCGAGGTCGATACCATAGGCGGGTAGTTTTCAGGAGGATTTGGTCGTGTGCGGTTTGAGTTGGGAGTCACGACGCCAAGTCTTGTGGGTTTTCTGTCATCAATGGCCTTATAGCTAGTGAATATAGCAGGTATTGTAGAAACCCCAAATTTCGTTGCAAATGTCGATACAAGACGCATTGTTGAAGGAAGAGAAGGTTTCGTGCCTGGCGTACTTGGTGATGGTCCATACCGCGAGATTGAACCTTGTTGTGTTTTCAAAAACAATTGGATGGTCTTGAAGGCAACGTGAAGGTTGATAAGTTGCGGCGATAGTCCCCGTGCATCCTCAAGGCGATTCTGGCTTGATGTCGATGGAAAGACGCAGTGTTGTGGAAGCTGGTCATACCAGCGGCGCAGTGCGAATGAATGCTTGGCGCAGAGCTCTTCTGATACCCCCATCGGCGGCTCCGACATCGCATCATTAAGTATGCGAATTAGGTCAACATAGCGGTTGAAGATGCTAATTGCTCGCAGTGGCTGGTAATCCCAGGTGGAGCTGATCCGTCGTCGACTCTCAGACTCACCAAAACACGCGGTTTGTGGTTCCCACTCATCTGGGCCCGTCTCAGCCGGCATGGGTAGGCACAGTATATCCGCCGTTCTGAGATGGGGGGGCTTGCCTAAGTGGCACGACACTACAGTATCGAGCACAAAGCAGCTTAGGAGTAGTCGGATGTGTTTATCATCGTCGCCACTGTATGCTGCAGTACTCGAGCCACTGCTGTCGAACGGCAGCGGCAAAAAGTCGAGAGCAATTCTGACTGCCTGACCGATCAGATGCCAAGACGCTGCGACTTCTCCTCGATCCAATTTGAAAAGGCTCAATATCAGCAAAGCCTGGGCGAAATCGGGGTCCTGGGCCTCTTCGTTTGGTACTTGTTGTCTTGCTTTGACATAGAGTTGCTCAGGAGTAAAGAGGGCGTCTCGACTGTCCGGCGCACCGGCCAGGCCAAAGGGCCTCCGAGACTCTTGGAGGGCTGAGTAGGCTAAGGTTGCCAAGAACACAGCCAAGCTCCCAGCGTCCGCAAGAGCGATTCGTGAAGGTGAATACAAGATCTCGAACATCTTATGCTTCTGCACAATGGGCAACCAGCAATGAGTATGAGCGAAGTATAAATCAAGCAGGCGCCGAGCATTTTGTGGAAAAGGTGTTGATCTGACATCCTCTGCTGATGCTGCAGGCACCATGGACAGCCGTGGAAGAGGCGGTGTCTCAACTTTGTTGGTGTCTCTCGGCCACGTGGTAGGATCTGAAATAGGCCGGGCCAACTCACTCTGGATAGCCTTGAATGACCTCACAGTAAGTTGAGGGAGGTCAGCGGTGGATTCTTCCTTCTTTCCAAGGTAGGTAGGAGTTGCATCTGTGTTGATATTGTCGTTGACATTTGCTAAGAGGTACTCCAGTTCCGTTTGGACGCCACTGTCTTCCCAAACTTGTCTTAGGATTTCTGGGTCATTGACGAGTCTGCTGACGATGCCCAGCCTCGCATGAGAATCAAGGGCGAATTGGATCTCCGGGATGAGCTCGTTCACGATGCTCATACTGTCGGGAACGACGGTAAATACGAGCGCCCACAGGAGCTCAAGAGATCGTACATATCCAGTGGGAAGCCCGCGCCTCTTGGTGCTAGAATCGTAACTGCATGGGTGTTGGATCTTAGAGCACGCCGAGCAAGTCGGCTGTCGACCATCACAGCGATGCTTTCGAGCGCGACACGGATCGCATGCTCGTGAAATTCGTTTTCTCTTGGTTGGTCTTGGGCGACTGACATCTTCATCCATAGTTGATGGTGTTGTTGTGCTCGACAGAGGGATACTCGTCGTAATGCAAGTGGATGTGGAAGGGCAGGGTATGCAGACAATGACCTTAAAGATGTTAGCGGGCTGCCCAATTGACTGTAATGCTTGCAGGGCAAATCAGAGCGCAGTGTCAAGTTTGCCATGTGAAAATCCCGCTGGGCTGGTTAAGGGGTGCCTCTACTGTGAAGCTTAAATGCAGCTAAGTGTCAAAGGGTCTGGGTGCAAAACTTACACCCTTTGTCATCCTTTATCATACTTTAGTCACTAAAGGCTTCCCTCGAGAGACGACCCAGCTATACCTCGAGGCGGCGACTTCGGACTGTGGTATAAATCCGAAGCCAGTCCCAGTGGAAGCTAGTGATGCAGGTATGTACGGCTTGCAATATTTAATCTCCGCTTAGTCGGTGAATTTGCTCGGTGATACTCTACTTCCAAGTATTTTCGCCTAGAGCCAGTCGGCGTCGGAATTATTCATGTGCCTGCCAGAAGGGATGGCCGAGACTGGCCCTACGGAGCTATCGGCACGTACGGAGATAATCTACCCCGCACCACATCTCCCGAGTGCACAAAAAGCTGCAACCCGTACCTCACCCCACTTTTTCCCTCCGATCACCGGTGATCCGCCGGATGTCAGACAATGGGTTCCGCAGGGATCATTGATGGCACCAGTCAATTGATGAGAATTATCTAAAGAAGAAAAGAAATCGAACAGCCATGTGTTCGGGCACAGCTATTTAAGCTCATGTCGTTAGGATTATGCGACAGGCCCGATGTGAAACCGGATAGTTACATCCGGTCACACGAATGTTATGCGACACCGGATTTATACATACCTTCATATTCGACTTCGACTCACTATAACTTAATAACTACTTTTCTAAATATCTTAAAAATTGAATCACTACAGAAGAAGCATATAAAATCTGTATTAGCTCCTTGAATAGCCTTCAAGCCACCGTGGTCGCTTAATATTCCGCCGCGGACGCTCCGACCCCCGAAATCCCACCATCAACTCTCCACCATTCTCAACAACTAAACAAGCCCTTCCGGAACCAGTTTTGTGGCCTCCAGCATTTATAATCTTCTCTTTCTCGTCATCGTGTGGTCCAGATGGTTGCTGTAGTACCACACGAAGCTCTGATGGAGATGGAAGAGCGTCAATTCTTTCCCTTCGAACACTCGAGTCCTCTCTAACAGTCTCGGAAGCTACCGCGCCTTTCCACTGCCTCTCTTTTGCCTTGTCCTGATTCTGACGTCTAATTTCATTCCGAAGCAGGCGGTTTGCTTCTTTCGCCTGTTGCCTGGCTTGCTTTTCCTGCCGCTTTCTCTCCCTTTCGTCCTCTCGTTGCCTCCTCCTCGCCAAGACCTGTGTCTTTTTCTCCTCTGGCTTCTCTTTCCACTGAGCTTTTGTAGTCTCCTTCCTCTAAGCCTCCTCTTTCTGTTGAGCCTCCATTGCGGCCTTCTTCAGCCGTGCCTGTGCGATTTTTTGCGGGCTGAACACCTGAGCCGAGTTGGGATCGGTACGGTCAAAGAGCTAATCCTCCAGAGCTTTACCACATTGTCTGCGCTGCTTTTCATGAATAATCATCTCGCAGAGTCCCTGATTCTCATTTCTAAGATGTTCAACCTCCAGCTGAAGGCTTTCGAGGGTCTTCTTGAGCTTCCTTACATGGACATCCACCCTGTTAGGGATTTTTTCCACCACACTACCGACAAGCCGCCGTAAATCTCAGGCTATAGAGGCCATAACAATGCTTCTAACTACGCAATTTCGTAAGACCTATGAGTCCTTATATTCTTGACATCCACCTAATAAGCTGGTTTCTGTAGGCGGTCGACAGAAGGCTGAACAACGACACATCCAGGGGCTAGAACCGGCTTGTGAAACGGGGAGAAAACACCGCAACGATGATCCGGTGCTGGTCGCAGCACTCTAGAAAGTCGATGTTAACATGGCTAGAGTGGCCATAGGTAATGAGAAGGCGATAGTCGCCACCGTTTCGAGCTTTCGCCTTGGTAAGTCGATTGAAAGCACGAATGAGCCACTCTTTGCGAAGTTGGTGATTTGTCCCAGCCTGTTTCTGATGTTGTAAAGAATGCCGAATGATGTTCTGGATCGAATTCTGTAAGCCACGAGTTCTGGACTTGCCCTGGTTTGCCTTGATAGATGAGGAAAGGGGTAGAGCGGTCGTCTCCTGACAGCCGCACGCCAAGAACCTGATCCACGCTCGGTTGCCATCTTGCGATGCACTGAGCAACTTCCCTTGCTTTTTGAGATCCAGGGTGAAGATCCTCTTGGTTCGATTGACTACACCCAAGAGAAAACCCTTTTTGTTAACATTATACGCGTTGTGAGGAACGATGCCGTATTCTTCAATTTTCTTACGCATCCTCCCATCATTAGCCACGAACGGCAGCCTTGGTTCGTGGACTTACAAGCTCAAAATACGCCTTGTACCTCGAGGCATTATCGACCCTCTTCCGTGCGATATCAAAACCATCAAACGAGGTGCAACCGAGCTCTTTCCGGTGGCGCTCAATGAAGCTGTATGCTCAGTTCTTTCCGACCTCGGTTTTCGCTATACCCTGGGCGAGATTTTAATCATGAGCAACGTGGGGGAATCCCACGGGAGGAAAGCTTATGAATATAAGTAACAAGATCACGTTCCTGTTGTTTTGACAAGCGGGATTTATATGTTGAGTCAGCATGCCGTCTCGGCCGTTGTTTGCCTTGATGGCGCCGCCGCAAGGTGGTTTCGTTGCATTTGAATATTCTAGCAGTCTCTGCATAATTGATAGACTCTAACGGTTTCAGAGCACTAAGAGTCTTATCAATTGCTTCCATGGTTGGCGAGTTGTGGTGAGTTGAAGTTGGATGTGCAGGTGGGAACAAATCCGGCGAATCACCGGATCCGGCGGGTCACCGGGAAATCCCTTAACTAACTCCTCTGTGCTGGTTTCCCTGGAAAGATAACAGGCACTCCACCGTCTCTCATGTTACGAATATTCAGTTTGAAACCCTGTCAGATATCCACGCAAAGTTAAATAAAAATGTGTTGCCATTGAATATGTAGAAAATAAGTAATTATGGGCTCTGGCCGGGGCGATGAGGTGTGTTGATAAGGTACCTGATTTACGAAACTGATCGCAGGATATGGCTGTACCTGCTAACATATCTTAGCACCATGTAGAAAGTCTCGAAACGTGTTCGAACGCGTTAGGTCACGTATTGTGGCAGGCAACCATGCCACAAAATATTTGATAACTGATTGCTTTCTTTCTTTCTTTTTTTTTTTTTCTTTGTGTTCATAGGCTGTCCCAGCCGCCGTAGTGGCAGCTATGCAGCGTGCGACTACAATACAGGTGTTCCCACTTCTTGCTTCGGCAGAAAGCCACTTCTGCAAAGACTCTCCTGTCTGTTCAACTGGTGTCCTTACAGAATTGCTTCCCGCTCTACCCGAGTCTGGATACTTCTACTGCTAGTCTTCTTATCTGTTCTGCATCTAAGCACTTGCTCGGCCTCCCGGCCCTCCTTTCCTTCTGTTTACCAAATTCGCTCGTTGGCTTTATGTGTTAGAAACTGTGGCCGGGACTGCTTGGAATTGCCCGAGCAGCCCCGTCCTGAGTAGCATCTTTGCTGCTTGTACTGCCATTGACGATTTACTGAGAATCCTCTTGATGTCCATACATGGTTGCTTGCCTGCCCACATCTCCTCTCGTTCCTCTATCCAGTTCCTGCATTCGAGTAGGATATATCGTACTGTTTATGGTCCGCGGCCGCACTGGCATTGGCCGGTGTCGGCTTTGTTGATAGCGTAGAGGTACACTCGGAGGCCGATCTTGCCGGTGCGCATCTGGGTGACCACTGAGCTGATGGCCCGGTGCATCCCTTTATGCTTGTCGAGTGTCGCTTTTCCTGGTCGTACCCCGAGATTGTACAGCTCTCTGCCATTCTTGGCCGTGTCTCACACCATCGTCCACTCGTCTTGCATGGCTTGACGGATGCTGAGTTTTGTAGTTGTGATCAGGGTCCGTAGTGTGTCGGCCTCGATTTGCGGTCCGCATCGTGCTCCTGTGGCTGAGTCGTATCCAGCGGCTTCCTTTGCCGCTTGGTCTGCCGCCTCATTGCCAGGTACGCCGACATGTGCTGGAATCCAGCGGAATTGAAACTCCCATCCTTGGCTTCGAAGGTTATGCAGCTCTTGGATGGCCTCCGTCAAGAGATACTGCCCCGACGGAGTCTTGGGGTTCTGTAGAGCTTGAATGGCGGCTTGGTTGTCAGTGAAGATGGCGCTCTTTCCGGGAGCGGTGCTGGTTGCATGCACATCGCGCAATACTTGCAGTGCCAATACTATTCCCTTCAGCTCCGCCGCGTAGACTGTTGAGGCCTTGGATGAGCCCATATACTCTAGACGCTTCGCGTTGACGCCATCGATCCGGAGATCAGGTACGATGGCGGCGGCTTACCATCAGTGTAGATGCGTATTGTTCCTGGCTCCACCGCGTCATGCGCATCGCACTCTCCAGGGCTGTCTGCTCGATTTGTTGTTGCGCAGGGAGCGGATGCGCTTCCACATCCACCGCTGCTCCAGCCGTAGTCCGGAAAGCGCCTGTGATTATCTGGGCCGCTCGTCTCTGAACCTTCTTCACAGCGTTCACCATGGAGCTGCCTCTACCGGTGCGGCTGCTGCCTCGAATGTGCCAAGCGGATCAGCCAGATAACTGGCTGCTTGTTGGGACCTCTGAGCGATGCGATGATCCCGAGGGCATACAACAAGAATCATAAAAGAGTAGAGGCATAGAGTATCCCTAAACTATTTAAATTGTGATGCTGATACAGTGGACTGTAGAGCGGCGGGGAGATGTTACATGAGAAATTGGGAGCTCGTTTGGGATTTATTTACTGCATAGGTCTGCTTTTGCACTTTCTCCAGCCCAAGCTCGTCGAATCAATTCGCGAATCCATTCTGGCTCCAAAGCTCGCGGATTCGGGTATTGATTACCTGTAGCAATTTCGGTCGCTTTGTCAATATCGCTCTCCTTCATTCCCAAGTCCTTCAATGCCCGTGGCGCTTGCAACTTTTTCAGTAACAGCTCTAAACCGCTCAGCGCATCCCCATTGCTTCCGGGAAGGACAGTAGCCAACTTGGCCATCTGCTCAGGGATGGCATGTGCATTATAGGACAACGCATGCGGGAGCACGATGGTGTGTGTCTCTGCATGAGGAAGAGCAAACGATCCCCCAAGCACATGGCAAAGTTTGTGATGAAGCCCCATAGATGAGCTGCCCAGGACAGTACCACAAAGCCAAGCGCCGTATAGAGCCTGATCTCTTGGGGCTCTAGACTCCGGGTCCTGAATGATTAGAGGCAAAGCCTCTGCCAATGCCTTGATGCCCTCAAGCGCAAGCATTGAAGTGATGGGATTGGCATTCTGGGCGTAGAGTGCCTCTACCGCATGAGCAATCGCATTAATCCCAGAAGTAACACAGACCGCGGGCGGTAGCGTCATTGTAAAGTCTGCATCATAAATGACAACTGCAGGCAGAATCTTGGGATCCGATCGTGTGGCCTTGTTGCCATTGTGCGTTTCGCCGAGAATAGGTGTCATTTCCGAGCCAGAGTAAGTCGTAGGTATGCTGACATGGGGCACTCCTGTGCGAATGGAGACGGCTTTACCGAGGCCGACTACTGAGCCGCCGCCTATGGAAACTACACAGTCGGCTGCTACTGAGTCGATGAAGGCGGTTGCTTCTTCAGTTACGGAGGTCGGCGTGTGTGGTTTTGCGTGGGGGAAGGTGCCGGCTACAGTGATGGAGGCGGCTTGGATGATAGCAGACAGCTGATATGCGTAGTTGCTTTTTCCAGGCGTTGAGAGGAGGAGTGGTCGAGAAACATTGAGACGCTTGATCTCGGCCGGGAGCTTCCTGGCATCGCCGGAGCCGAAGATGACTCGGCTTGGAAGGGCGTTGTATTCGAATTCTTTCATGTTGGTGGCGGTATTTGCTGAGATTGGTAGTGATGAAGGTCTTACCACGTTGAAAGGGCAGATCGCAGGACAGGTGCCACTTACTTCAAAGCCTCCTCCTGCGCCGACTGGTGCATGTGAAAGCAGTATAACGTCATTCAGTCTGCAGCTACATTGCAATCTCGGACTGATGAAGAAACAGAATCCGCCACTCAGCGAGGCGGTAGAGTACCATGGCGGAAGTCCGGATCAGAAGGCGGAAGGCAGTAGACCCTCAAACAAAGTTCCGGAGGTGACGGCGGATTTCTCAAGCAAAGTTCCGGAAGTGGCGCTTTTTCCGAGAAGCCGGCTTCCGACCTGAACAAAGCGTCTTCCGGCCTCCACTGTGGATGTTACACAACCCCCCCCCCGGCTCGGGTTCTGGCAGCACCCGAGTCCGGGTTGTGTAAGTGTTACTGCTGTGTTATTTCTGTTGGGTTGCTCTGAAGCCCCTCCCGGGCCCTCATCGAGCCTTCTGACCGAGAGTGTAACCTTACGCCTCCTCTACACCCGGCGAGACGAACCAATAACAACCTAAAAGATCAAGAGCGGGAGATGCCCTGGATATCGGCGCGCACTTTCCTATCATAATGCAGCCTTAAAACGCCACTTGGACAAGCTAGTCACGCAAGTTCACGTATCGTTCACATCGGGATAGCCTATTCTCCACATACTGACTCCATTGGAAACACACACACACACACTTCGCACCATGGCCGCCCCTGTCAGCTTGAAAGATCTTACAATTGACAACATCACTGAAAATGTCCACGCCATCAACTCGCAGTGCAGTAATCTGCGGTTAAAGTATATTCTGGAGCGCACAGTCACACATCTGCACGATCTCGCGAGAGAAACCAGACTGACTACAGACGAATGGATGACAGCCATCCTCTTCCTGACCAATGTTGGTCAGATATCATCAGATGTCAGACAGGTATGCATATTGTGAATACATTAAGATCCTTCGCTTACCTTCGGTCTCAGGAATTCATTCTACTATCAGACGTCTTGGGACTTTCTCTTCTAGTGGATTCAATCGATCATCCTAAACCGAAAGGCAGTACTGAAGGCACAGTCTTGGGGCCCTTCCACACTCACGAAGCCGAAAACATCAATGCAGGCGGTCTTATATCGCAGGACCCAGACGGCGAGCCTCTGCTCGTCCTATGTACCTTGAAAGGCACTGATGGAAAGCCGATCTCGGGGGCCGAAATCGACGTGTGGGAGACCGACTCAAAGGGGTTCTACGACGTGCAACACGCAGATAGGAGCGGTCCGGATGGCAGAGCCGTGTTGACGAGCGATGAAATGGGGAACTTTTGGTTCAAGGCTATTGTCCCGGTGCCATATCCTATCCCGCACGACGGGCCTGTAGGAAAGCTGCTCCAGGTGCTGAATCGTCATCCGTACCGGCCGAGCCATATGCACTTCATGTTCAAGAAGGATGGATATGATCCTCTAATCACGCAAGTCCATCTCAGAAGCACCTTGATTTGACATCGACTGACATGCATTTGCAGCGCACTCTATCGCAAGGATGATCCTTATGAATCTACCGATGCCGTGTTTGGCGTCAAGGACTCTCTCGTAGTCTCGATCAAGAAGGTCGAGGATGAGGAACTGGTAAACAAGTATGGCGTCAAGTTAGGTTCTGCCCTGCTCACCTATGACTTTGTCTTGGTCACGGATAAAGCTGCAGCAAAACTACGCAGACAGAAGGCTGAAGAGGCCATGGCTAAACTGGGTCGCAAATTCAGATTCATTGACGACCTGCCTATTCCTGACGTAGACTGAAGCAATGTATATAGTTTCTCTAAGTATTTCAACAATCGATCTTGGGCGATGATATTGTACGTATTTGCAGCAACTAGTCCCACTGCCTTTACAGCACCATCCATGTCGGATCAACATCCAGCCCATAGCCCTCTAATGGGAACATCGGAAATTCCAGACCCGACATATCTTTGTCTGCTGCCGTAAAGTCTTGCAGCAAGTTTGGATCTACGATTGAGGCCAGCAACGCAGGGTCTTGCCCCGGGACAGCATGGGAGAACAATGTCCTCGAGAAATCGCTTCCAGCCTGGCTTGTCATATTGTTCAAGTCTGATTGACCGGGAGATGCGTCATGCTCTTGCTCAGGGTCAGTCCCTTTAGGTCGGGCAGACTGATTGTGCTGGTTCTGAACACATGCCCGCGCCACCTCCAAGCCTTCTCGTATCAGATTCGCACTTCGTCGAGCAACGACGGCCTCCTCCATTGATTGAAGAATATCCTGAGCTTTGATGACGTCGTCGAGTAGTTCGTTGCCAGACACGGCAGCTTGACCGAGAATGACAATGTAGAGGACGACCATCCCGGCATACAAGGTGTATGTGGAATTGTACCACCAAGTGCGAAAGTAGTGTCGGTTGGTATACGCATCGTACATGACTCGGATTGTGTCTCGAGCCGCATCAAGACATGACTCGACGTGTCTTGACATTTGCGCTTTCGTTCCGCTCATAGGCGCTTCCAGGAAAGGTCGATGTAGAACAATCTTTGCGTGTAGGTATCTCAGGTGTAGAACGAGTTTCTGCTTGGCCGCCCACTCTTCTTCACGGAAAGATACTCTGCCAAAATCAAGGTACTCTGGTAGCTGAACTTTCCAGTCGTCAAGGAGAGTATCAAGCTCCTTTGCAACCGCCGACTTTTGCAGCAGAGTGAGGCCCTTTGAGTCGTAATACAGTTGTTTCGAGATGCGCCGTAAGATCGCGGCGAAATGCACCATCTGGTTGATCATTGCGACGCTGCAGTTCTCGAGTTCAGATCCGTCCGGGACACTGGAAGTTTGGGCTCTGATGCGAGGCAGATCGATTTGATAGTTCCGAGGCTTCCCAAGACTGTCTCGGCGGCCTGCACTGCAGCTCATTTCTATCTCATGAGAGTAGATGCACCACCAGGTTCGTCGTGCAGCTTTGCGATCTTCGATTGAATTTGACATGGATTCTCTTGCAATACCAATTGCAAGTGCAGTGCGTACGGCGTGCCCACAGTACAGATAGCAAGCGTGTGGCTTGAGGGCGTTTTGACAGTAAATCGACTTGGTTGAGATTAACAAGGAAAGGTCAGAGGATAATGGCTGGAAGGTGGCTCACCATGAGATGAAGGGTTTGGGCGCTCTCCAATGAACAAACTTCAAAGACATCTCCGAGTAATGCCCTGGACTTTCGAAAATATTTTTTCGACAGTGACTGGCTGGATGCCGGTAAACTCGAGTTTGGACACTGCTTCATACATAACTTGATGTCTCGCTCAAAGTGCTGGGTTATACTGGCGGCAGCACCAAGTGCCCCAACCGCTACCACAATGTTGTAGAGGGCAAGGAAATGCCTGAGGTCCTTGTTCCTTTCAAGTGGTGTATCTACATCCCATATCTCGTCTTCGCATCGTGCTGCGAACGCAATCGGATCAAGCATGGGATGGATATGATGTAAGTTGCTCATGCATAGACGGACGTACTCTCGTTCTAGCCTTTTCTGAGCCGCTTGAATAGAACGCTCTGGTACGGGCCTTTCCTTCGTGGCAGGATGAGCGGACGAACAAGGATTTCTGCCGCTCTCCCCATTTGTACCGTTTTGTTGATGTAACGTAGGGATATCATCCTGAATTAAGTCCGTATGACTTCCATTTCTTGTACGGCTCGGCGCAAGAGAGGATCCTTCCGGAACGCCCTTTTGATTCTCCGCTACATGCGGAGGTGTTTTTGGCCTCGAGGGCGGTTCTAACGTTTCGTTATTAGAAAGGAGATTGACGATGGAAAGGGGTGACCGAGCAGGAAGACCAGGACCTGAAACAATCCCGTCAGACGTCCATGGGCTATTTTGGTCCTGAACGGAGGACGGCCCACTGGGTCCACCGCTAGCAAGGGATAGATATGACGTTTCGTTGTGGTTGCTGGAGCTTGCATGTCCGGGAGGAAGATGTTGTTGGGCATACGCAAAGAATTGATTGAGAAGAACAAAGTTGGATGAAGTGCCGTAGAATTCGGTCCCATGAGTGTGCTGGTTGACGTCGCCTACTACGTCCGCGTTGTCAACGGGTAGAGACTGCAGCGCAAAGACTTGGGCCAAAGATTAGTACAAGTACTTTGTAAAAAGGGCTGGACATACCTAAACGATCTGATCCGTGAGTGTGCTCTGGAATCTCGCTCCGCCGCGGTGACTCATCTCCGCCATCTCGAATAGAGGGTTGGGATGGAAGACAATCTTGCGTACTTTCTACTTCCCGATCCGAACTCGGGACGCGGTTGTTCCTATCCCGGCCATTCCGCCTTCGAAGTCCATAGGTACACTCATGGAAATGCTTGATGCAGTTCGCGCACGGCTGTCGCTGATCACACTTTGCCTTTTTGACACGGCATCGCTGACACGCATGAGATGCGCGTGGTAGATTGCGGCGGCTGGGCAAAGACTCTGGACGCTGCTTTGGCTCTGCCATGCCGGGTAGCTCGGGCCAACTAGCTATATGTGCTCATGAAACGGGGAGTAGATGCTGATGACGTTGCTTTATCTGTTGCTGAATCCCGATCGATAGGAGGATGAAATGTCTCAGTTTTCGGCAGCACGGCACGTGGCTGTCAAGAGTGGACAAGTTTGAAAGCAAGCAAAAAAGAAAACTTGAGAGCTTGAATAACAAGCTTTATTACTCTCTTTTTAAATAAAGAAAGGGGTTGCGTAACTCGCTTAGATAATCCTCTAGGTACCCCGCATCCAAAGTGGCTAAATGGTCGTTTGGTTAATCTAGAGGCCGCCAAGGGATCAGGCGGCGCGATCACCGGCTGGAGCTCTAACTTGGAGCTCACATAAGGTGAAATATCAATATAGAAGGTAGAAGTTATAGGCTCATTGCTATAAGAAGAAAAGTAAGAGGAAGCTTAATACAATATGATATTAGATTTATTAGGATATTAATATTGCTAAAACGTACATGCATAAGCATGCGGCGCATCCAAGTATGCGGCGCATTTTTCCTAACCTTCAATACAAGGGCTTAAATAAAAACACAAAGCATTTAATTAACTAAAATCAATCACTATACTCTTCCTCAGATATCGCAATAACAATCTGACAGGTTCTTGAGTTATGACTGGTCTTGCCACCTGTTCCACAGCGCCTTTCCCTCGGCGGCGCCGACCTTCCTTGACCACCACTTCTGGATGATTCGGCCACTACCTGCGCATCAATCTCCTTCTGATCAATTGCATCCCTCCCCTCGTCTAGAGTCATCTTCCTTCCTTTACGTAGGCGGGGTTTTTTTTTTACTCTGCGCCGTTTACTAAGAGTCTCATTTGCCTGTCGAAGGATCTGGTTCTCAGACTTTAATAATGCTATCTGATGCATTATTGCCTTTGTTCCCTTGGAAAATGACTCGAGCGCCTCGAGAATAGATGCCGGGGAGCTGCTTTGATGCCTTCTAACTCGTCTTTTGAGGTATTCGGATTGCGAGCTAGCCTCAAGCACGGTCTTTGGGGTCTTTGAGACCCAAGGGTCAGGGAGGCTGGCCGCCTCCTCAACCGGTGTTGGAGTCCGTAGCTGCACATCAAGCTTTGATATGACACTTTCTGCATCCGATGGGATAAGTCCAGCCCCTCGAAAACCCCCCTTGATGTTGCTTTCTGTTATAGCGACTTGGTGGGCGGCATAAAAGGCCGGAAAGAACTCAGTCTTTGAAACATGGGTTATAGAGCATCTGATCAACTGCTCAATTTCTCGACCGTAGGCCTTTTTGAGCGGCCCAAAGCACCCGACGTCAGGAGGCTGAAGTAGGTGAGACGAATGAAGCGGCATACAAAGCGTAATGATGTTGTTCTCTTCGCAATATTTCTCAAAGTCGGTCGAGTGGTGGCTTTCATGGCCATCGAGGATCAGAAGACGATAGCGACCGGTTGATCGGGTCTTTGTGTGTCGATCAAAGTGCTTTAGCCATTCGAGACCTGTATTGTTATCGGTCCAACCATTTTAAGTCGTCGCAATAGCCCAATCGCCCGGGAGGTTGCTTTCCCGGTACCAGTTGGCGAGGTGATATTGGCCCGCAACCACGATGAACGGCTGGATCGCCCAGCCTTCCGCATTGATCGCCTGGATGACTGTAACCCATTCCCGATTTCCAGGCTGGACTGATTTTGGGTTTCCACGCCTTTCTGCGCCTGTGACAACCATTCCGCTTGCAATCATGCCCTTCATAAAGCCAGTCTCATCAAAGTTGTAGATATCAGCTAGGTTGATACCATATCTCGCGATTATGTCCTCCACGAGCCGGAACCAATCGCGAATAATAGTTGGATTTTTGCATTTGGCCCTCTGCTAGCCATATTTACGATTAAAACGCGTCTTGAACTCTTTGTGTCGCCTGACGAAGTTAGAAGCCTAGCGCTTGCCGACAGGTGACGCGTCGCGGTCAGCGAGCAGTCGGTTAGCCATTTCTTCAACACCACGCAGTCCGGGGGGGAATCCTCGCGAATCCAGGTCGAGAATGAACTGAATAATGATCTGTTCCTCTAGGTCAGATAGGCGACGCGATTTCGAGATCCAATCGCGTCGAGATTTAATGCCATCCTGCCGGCGACGAAGCCTTTGCTCCTTGACCTCATAGATGCTAGCAGCGCGTCGGACACTTAATTCTGGGTCATTTTGAAGGGCTTGAAGGGCAAGAAGGGTCTTTGCCTCGGTATTTGGTTGTGACATGTTGGGTGGTTGAGAAATATGTGTTTGAATGAAAAGATGAGAGTTTCTGTGAAAAATGCGCCGCATACTTGAATGCGCGCCGCATGCTTATCATGTAACGTGGGGACCCTAGCTTTGGCCACCACCCCCCTCTGGCCCGTGGAAATTGCCTCAACACCAAAATGCATACATCACGTAAATCAGCTATTTCTCAACGAACAATAATGCAATCAATTCAGTTGAACCTGGAATACACTCTGCAGACCCTGCTCTTTCCTTTCTGCTACTTTGATGGAATTCTCTTGTAATTTGGGCGCCTCACGGTCGCGGTATTCCGTAGGTGCCTTCGCCGCCTCATAATGAGCGTACGCAATTTCCTCGATGCGCGCAAACCTCTCGTTAGGGTCATAATCAACGGCCTTCCTGCCGGTGGGCTTCTGCGACTCCAGCTTGTCCTCTAGGAACTCAATTCTCTGCTTCTGGCTGGCGATAATGCTGTTTAAATGAGTGATCTGCTTGCCGTTCTGGTTAATCAGATGTCGGGCTTCACGCTTGACGCCGCCATCGCCATTCCGGGCCCGATCCAGCCGTCTTTTGACATCCCTCTCGTTCTTCGGCGTACGAAGATTATCACGAACTAGCGACTTCTGCTTTTTTGGTGTTGATGGTATCAAATCCGGCGGGGAGGGCGCTTGGTATTAACAACCTGCTTCATCGGCTTCTCAACGTCGATAGGATAAATACCTGAGCCCCGGAATGAGTGTCGGATGTTCCTCTCGGTCAGGGCTTTCTTTCGAGCTATTTCATAAGAGTGTACGAAGCGTCGTTTCTGAATGGGAGACCTGGCTGCGAAGGTTGCATACTTCTCAGTCTCCTGGTGAAAAAATCGCTTAAGAACCGCAAAGATCCCAACGTCGAGAGGTTGTGTGGTATGAGACGAGTGTGGCGGTAAGTAAAGAAGCTGTACCTTATTTAACCAAGCCAGGAACATTATCTCTACTGTCACATGAGAGGTGTGGCCGTCGAGAATAAGGAGTCGCCATTTCCCGGGAGCAGGCTCTGTTTCCGGGAGAAATACCTCGACGAACCATTTCCTGAAGATTAGGCTATTCGACCAGCCTGTAGATGTGCAGTCGTACTTCCAATCCGGCCACGGAGGGTCAAACCACTGGCCCTGAAGGTTCTGACCGGTGAAAATCACCACCGGCGTCGTACTGGTGCCACAAGCTGAAATACACTCGATTATCGAGACCCAGGTACGAGAATCGCTCGTCGAGACAGTTGCAAAGGATGTAAGGGAAGTCCCTACGACTCTTCCGGCCTCAGTCTCCCTTCAGCAACTCCATGTTCGTCGATATTATGCAACGTGGTCCAGTCGATATCCTTATCCTCGATTTGGTGCTCCAGGAGTCGAAAAAAGCGCTGTAACTGCTCCTCCGTAGTCTCATTCGCTCGTACAGCGTCTGTAGGTCGAGATGGCTTCATTTTGACGTCCTTATGGCGCGCAATAAAGCGGTTGACCCAGTTGTGGCCAAGGGTGTGCACCACTCAATTCAATCAACTGAATGGCTCGGTGGCGGTGAGTTGACCTGGTCAACCACTCTCTTCAGTGGCGTTGATCAATCATCCGTCAAATTGAGTTGAATGGACACTGGTTGAAGTCGTTGATCTCCAAGCTGAGCTATTTCACTCCCACTCTCCATCCCCTTTTCTTCACATCCCACCTCTACCCAGGACCCTTCTTCCGCCCCATCACCACTACCATTCTCGGTAGGAAGTAGTGACACGTCCAGGTCGTCAATCACCCCAGCCCGTAACCACGATCGCAGCACTTGACACATTCCTATAATGTCCGCGTCCAGCCGATTTCGTAGTGGCGTCACCATCCGCCCTGCCGCCGCAAAAATCCTCTCGCACTCTGCTGACATCGGCTGGATCGTAAGGAAGTCCAGCGCCATTCGTGAAAGACGAGGATACCGACGTTTGCGCTCATGCCAGTATGATATCGGATCTCTAACATCGTTATCTCCATCCTCCCACGACGACTGCCACAATTCGAGCTCGTCAATATCTTCATTGATGTCGTCGGGCAAAGTCGCTTCCTCTTTCACCAACCGTATCCGAGAACCGGCCGCGTGCGCTCACAGTACGCTTGAAATGGGTTGTAGTACTTTCGCTGCCGCTTCGCAACTGGTTCGTCGTCCACGGGACTCCGGACCACCTGCAGGTGACGATAGTCCGATTCCCACACTTCTCGGACCATCTGCTTCGCCTTCGTCACCCATTTCGTGTTATCCTTCCACTCATTCTCGAAATACCCCCACCGGAAAGCCGGGTGCAGCGCTAAGGCCGTGTAATAGATTGGTGTCTCATCCAGCCTGCTGTAGTACTTGTTGAGTTTTTCCCAACCCAGATTAATATTGATTCGGAAGTGCTCCGCGTCGGGTATCTCAGAAGCAAGCTGCTTATAGTCCTCGAGCACTTCCAACAAGAACTCGAATCCCTGGATAACCTCCCATACATTCCCGTACGAGCCAACCCACCCTCCTTTCCGCTTGCGTTGTTGGCCATCGCCTTCCAGAGTCTTCACGGCATCCTCGTAGAATCCAAGAAGCTTAGCCAGGTGTTCCAGGACTGCCCAGTCATTGACCGTAAGCTGGATTTCCTCCAAGCAAATCCGGGGTTCCCTCGCAGACTTTCTGAGATTCCCTGTCCTCTTTGATCTGTTGTCCTGCTCCCACTGTTGACGATGCTTCAAGACGAGTTGTTCGATGAATGGTCGAAGAATGATGGCGCGTCTAATCATGTATAGTTGAGAAAGCCACCGGGTATCGTTGTCAATGATCAAATCGACCGGCTGCCTCGCTCTAATCCTGGGATCCGAGGATAGATCGAATTCGGAGCGTTGTATACTCCGTAGCAAATAAGTAAGCTGGTCCGACCTTCGGACGTCAACCACCAGATTGTGCAGCTTTCCGACAGGTCCTTTGCGCCGCCAAAGTGTGTGCTCCGCCTCAGACAGAGCAGCTTCCCCTGACAACTGCTCTTCGAAAGCCTCGACGTTGTGGCCAAACAGCAGTGCTTTGGCCGAGAGATTTAGCGTATGGCCGAAGCAGCGCCCACGCCTCGTCGACCCGACGAACCCGAGCTCGCCACCAATTATCTCCATGGCCTTGTCGTTGCTTTCCGCGTTGTCCAGTGTGAAGTACCCAATCTTATCCTGGATCCCATAGGCGTCAAGGACGTCCAGTATTTCGGCCGCAATGTTGTGTCCGAAATGGCGAGTCCGCAATTCCGGCACACCAAGCGTCAGCTTGCGTGGCTGGCTATTCTCATCCCGAAAGAAACAAGCAATCCCGTACAGGCTGTGCCTGCTGCCTGACTTCCACCCGTCAAAGGAGACGTGAATCAGGCCGCATGACTGCTTCAGCGCTGCGATGACCTTATCCTTGTGCATTTCGTAGGCCGAGAGAACTTTGCGGCGGATGGTTGTTCTGGTAATATTGGCATCCGTGATCTTGACAAGTGGGTTGAGGTATTCGAATATCTGGCGTAGTCTTCCTTGCTCACAGACGCTAAATGCGTGGTTTTCTTCGATGATCCATTCGAGTAGAAGGCGCTGGAAATGCTTGCGGTCGAAACCCTTGGCCAGACTGTTCGCAATGTCTTGTTCGCGCGGGAGTCGCGTATCGAGCTTCATCACTTCGGCGATGGACCTCTGATCCTTGGCCTTCAACTTTTCGGCTTTTTTCTCAGCGGCTGATTTCGTCTTGTCAGGGGGAGCGCGTATTCCATGGCCCTTGAATAAATGGGCGTTCGCATTCTGGATTCCCTTCTCCGCGAAGCTTCTGGGTTTGGGATTCTTGTTCTGGATGCAGCGCCTGCAGACCCACCGCCGACTACCAGAAGAATCCTCAACATCGTACCCAAAACCCCATACCCACGATGGCGTATCTCGGACGCGTTGGGACCACACGTAATCCGGGAAGCATCGCCAGAGGTACTGATGCTCTACTTCTTCATGTGGTGTTTCCTCTCGCAGGCTGGGAGCTGGCGTCGCTAAAGAAGCCACTGCAAGTGTTGCGGAAGATAACACGTCAACGTCGTTCGTGGAGGGCGCTGTAGACTCCATTCCTTCTGGTTCAGAGCGTCCAGCCGGATCAAGGTCGCGGAGGAACGCGATCATGGAACGCGTCGGCACTGATCCAATAGGGAAAAAAAACCAAGGTGGTGAACTAAACCATATTAAGGCTAGTGTGACGGGAAGGGTAGATCGCAAGGACTAAACCTATTCAAGATGCCCAAAACCACTTCAGGAATCACGAGTCCTATTACCAGCTACCCTAAATCCACCACCTTCAATCCATTCAATCAATGATAACTCAAAATGGATTGATGTTTATGTAACCCGTATTCGATGTTGATTGACGTTGAGTTGACGTTGATCGTCAATCCATTCAACATATTGAAATACGTTGAGTTGAGCACACCCTTGAAGGTCATCCTCGAACACTCCTCCTCGGCTTCCCACGACGTTGTGGCGGTCACACCGGCGACGACCTCGCAGCTCTGGTAAAGCCAGTAATTCTACAATACAGCATCGGCGAGAAGCTCGGCTCCTTCGTTATGGATAACGCTGGTGATAACGACAAATGCCTCGAAGCGCTACAGCGTTCCTTCTCCTCGATCGATCCAGAAGCAGACCGTATTCGCTGTATCGGCCATATTATTAATCTCGTCGTTAAGGCTCTCTTATTTGGCGAAGGCGTCAGCGCATGGGAGAAGAATCTTATTGAGGCTTCGGAGGAGCAGCGTGTAGCTCTCTGGAGCCTCAAAGGCGTGATTGGCAAGCTGCACAACCTCGTTATCTACATTAATCGCAACGACGCGCGTCGCGAGCTGTTGAGAGCTCGCATGCGCGTCACGAAGACGAGCGACGGCAAGCTCTTCGTCGGCGTGCTCCTCAATGACGGTGGCATTCGATGGAACGCGACATATTACATGATCGAGCGTGCTCTTAAGTGTCGCCCTGCCATCGATCTCTACCAGGCGCAGTGGAAGCCTCCAGATAAAAACACAGCACAAGAATGACTTCCTCACCGAGGCTGATTGGCACGAGCTTGAGCTCTTCTATAAGCTCCTGCAGCCTTTCGAGCGACTCACGAAGCGACTACAAAGCCGTGCAGATAGCGAGGGCAACGAGGGTGGCCAAGGCTCGGTGTGGCAAGTACTCTACGCCATGGACTTCCTGCTCACGAAGCTTGAGAGCGTCAAAGAAGAGATTGACGTCATGGATGCAGATAACGAGGATGCCCTTCCTCCCTACTACTCCGCCGGCGTGCTCGCTGCATGGTCAAAGATCAACACCTACTACGAGCTTACCGACCAGTCGCCGATCTACCGCATGGCCATCGCCCTCCACCCAGCCTACCAATTCGAATACTTCAGGGAGAAGTGGTGGAAGCGAGAGGATTGGATAAAGACAGCAGAGAAGGAGCTCACTGTATATTACGATCGCTTCGCTGCAGTCACGGTGGCCACTGAGCACGTCGACCAAGCCGAGACCTCTCCTTCTTCCTCGCCGACAATCGATGACGAATTCGATGCTTGGGGCCATACAACAGATCGACCACGCCGTGGCAAGAGGAGGAAGGTGGAGACTGAGTGGGAGGTCTGGATAAAGCAGGTGCCGTCGAAGGATGACATGACCGTTAAGAATCCTCTGGCGTGGTGGGTGGACCGACGCCACGTATGGCCTATTCTCAGCAAACTTGCTCTTAACATCTTCAGCACACCAGCGATGAGCGCAGAGCCAGAGCGCGTATTCTCTGACGGTAGTGAGCTCATCACCGACAAGCGCAACGGCCTCGGCGATGACACAGTTGAAGCTGAGATGATACAGAAGAATTGGATTACTTCAAAGATCTTGCGCGGGATTTCTACACCAAGAGGTCTATACAAATTACCTGATTAGGCATAGTATATCAAGTACTTGACAAGTTGTCAATCGAGGTCGCTGATTAGTCAAGTCAAGCTTCAATCGAGCTGAGATAGGTTCAATCAATCGAGTTTGAGGGCCGAAATTGAACTCGATTGATTGTTAGCCACACTGCATGATACCACCCTCGTCAACGTTGACAGTGTTCTCAGGTTTGATCCAGCCATACTCTCTCTCCCGAATATCAAAATACCAATTGACGGCGGTCGGGGTAAAACAATTGAACCTCGACGCCTCCTGACGTTTTCCTATCTTCGTCTTTATTGACGGATGCCGTTTCATGAACCTGGCTAGCCAATGTACACCGATAGGCCGTTCCCTACCTTGTTGTCGTAGGAGGGCAGTGACGGTGGCGCGAACTTGACTGTGAGAAGGAGCATACCCCAAGGCCTCTTGTCTTAGTATCCAGGTAACCAATCGAGACTCTTGAGACCTGGATAACAGCTGGGCAGGATGGGTGACCTCAGACTTTGACGGTACACCTCTTAATCGGTCTGAAAGAGTTGGCTGAGGGATGCCATGCTTCTGGGCGGATTGGTTCTGGGAGAGGCCGTTATCTGTGATATCCAATATTGCTTCAATAATTTCATCCTCTGTGTAAGATGCTCGAGGCATTTTTTAACGCGATTATGGAAGGCTGGTGTTAATAAAAATCCTACAAGCTTTGGGGAGGACTGTTCGTGGAGGAGGCATTGATAGAAATTTTACAATAGTGCCATGCGACCAAACCGCTTATATAACGTAGGAAAAAATAGCATAATACGAAACAGCATGAAACTTTCAGTAAGACACAGCTTGTTTCATGTAAATAACTTCAATTTTGGCTAAGCACTGTATAAGTGACATTGGGCATTTTGGATGGGGAAACTTTTTTTTGGCTTATCGGTGGAGGGGTACCGCATGGTAACCGAAGGTCTCCGGAGCTTGACACCCGATCGCTTTTTCCTGGCCCTCGATCATATTCTTCAGCGCTTGCTGTTCCTTCTTCCACGCGTTCCACAGAGTCTCGATGATTCTCTCGTGCGAACTCGTGATTTTCTTTACCGTTTCCTCCTGCACTTTCGCCACCTGTTTCATTGTTTCTTCGCGTGTTTCGCGGACCAGTGCTTGCATCACTGTCCCAACGTTACCGGACAAGTTCTCCATCCCTTTCGCTGTCAGCCTTCGCGGCCGGTCTGATTTGCGCGTGCTGGGGTCCCGAGGGCTGGGGTCCTCGGGGGTCACGACGATGCTGTCCGCAACCGCGTCCATCGCGCCGTTTCGCGTCGCGTCGCGGCCCGCTTGGCTCCCTAACCGGCTACTCCAGCGACGTTAACAAAGATTGCTATGCCATGTGTGCGACAGGCTGATATGCGACATTTCTCCTACACTTGCCTCACGTGACCCGCGCTCTTAAGTCAGCGTACTTGCCCCGTTTGCTAATTAATCCTCACTCTCTCCTCATCGCCCTGGTCCCTCAGCCATGCCGTTGCTTGTTTTACTAACTCACCGTCGCTCATACCAACACCTTCATAAATCTGCTGTTCCTCGCGCCACGAGATCAACATTGGATCCACTTCCTTGACTATCCCAGCCCTATACCATGACCGCAATACCTGACACATGGAGATAATCTCGGCATCCAGAAGGCTTCTTGACGGCACCGCCATTCTCCCGGTAGCCGAGAAGAGCCTCTCACACTGCAGACATCGGCTGAATCGTGAGAAAGTCCAAAGCCATTCGGGAAAGCCGAGGGTATTTCAGCCTCCTTTCATGAATAAGATCGCGAACTGTCGCATATCACCACTAGGTTCGTGCGACTGGATATGAAACGCGGCCCGTACTTTGGGGTTATGTATCCGGTTTCACATCCAACTTGTCGCATCAAGGATTCCAATCCTAACGACATGAGCTTAAATAGCTCTGCCCGAACACATGGCTGTTCAATTTCTTTTGTTCTTTAGATAATTCTCATCAATTGACTGGTGCCATCAATGATCCCTGTGGAGCCAGTTGTCTGACACGAACCCTCCTATCGCTCGCTTCGTAACTACCATGCAGCACCCACCTACTGGCAGTACCCACTTACCGGCAAGCAAAAAAAAATTGCCCATACAAAATGCTCAATTTCACTTACACGGTGTTTGGCCAAGATTGAAGTTATTGGCATGATACAATGCCTGTTGTACTGAGAATTTCATGCCATTTGATATTATCACATTGATTTTTTGATCCCGTATGCGGTATGGTCGCATGGCACTAATGTAAAATTTCTCAACATGCCTCCTTCGCCACCCAGCCTCTCTGACGCTCCTTCGAATTTTTCTCTGCACCAGCCTTCCATAATCGCCTTGAAAATGCATCAAGTGCCTTATACAGAGGATGGAGTTGTTGGAGCCATACTAGACGTCACAGATAACGGCCTCTCCCAGAACCAAGCCGCCCAGAAGCATGAGATCCCTCAGACCACTCATTTCTGACTTATTAAGACGCCTACCGTCAGAGTCCGAGATCATCCAGCCTTCTCAGTTGTTATCCAGGTCCCAAGAGTCTCGATTGGTTACCTGGATACTAAGACAAGAGGCCTTGGGGTATGCTCCTTCTCACAGTCGAGTTCGCGCCACCGTCGCTGCGCTTTTATGACAGCAAGGTCCGGGAAAGGGATATCGGTGCGCACTGGATAGCCAGGTTCATGAAACACCATCCAGTTATCAAGACGAAGATAGAAAGACGCCATGAGGCCTTAAAATTCAAATGTTTTACACTAGTGGCTGTTAATTGGTACTTTGGTATCCAGGAGAGCGAGTATGGTTCAATCAAGCCTGAGAACACGGCTAATGTCGACGATGGCGGTATCATGGCTGGATTTGGCGAGGATTTATCGTTTTTGTCCTAAAACTCACTAATCCATTGCGAATCTAGGCTTGGATTCCTTGGTTATCAGAGCAGTGATCCAAAGAGGAAGGCAGTCCTTAATGGCTCTCAGTCCCGTGCTTGGACCAGCTTTATCGAAGCCGTGACTGCAAATGGCCGTCTTCTGAAACCAGGGATTATTTTCAAAGGCAAAGAACTTCAGCAGCAGTGGTTTATTGATGAGTTCAAGAAGATAGCCGACTGGTATTATATCACTTCTGACAACGGCTGGACGGACAACCACATCGCAGTCGAGTGGCTCAAAGAGGTCTATCTGTCTCAAATCCGACCAGAAGATAAGTCTGATGCGAGGCTTATTATATTAGATGGCCATGAAAGTCATGTATCTGTGAGTCTCTACCTGGTCTGAAGCATAAATGTCGCTAACCGAAAATCCAGGATGAGTGGATGGCTACCTGCTTTTTCAACAATATATATTATTGTTACCTGGAAGCTCAAAGCTCTCATGGTCTCCAACCACTATATAACGGAGCTTTTAATGCCCCCAAGGCTATTTATCGTGAGGAACTCTAAAGAAAGCCTTAATAATCGCATGAAACGCCTGTATGGAGGAGGAAATCGGCCGGTTGAGGAGAGGCAAGAAGAGGAAGGCGATACCCAATCCCAACAAGAAGTTCATGACTCTAGTCGAGGATCTAGTGGCCAGTGACACTATTTCCGAGCCAAACCAAGCAACTGCAGAGGCAGATGCTGTTGAGGATGTGATCGAGGTGGGAGGGATGGAAGAGGATGAGAGCTCAAATTCGGAGGCGGAAGAATTACCCGTCGTACGCACTCGCACAGGCCGCGAGGTAAAAAGACCTAGAAAATGCTAAAATCCATTCGACTGTGATCTGAATTCTGTAAAGAAACTTATTTTTACTATTTTTATTAAATTTTTCCCATGAGGTTAAAAAAGTGCATTTTGTATGGGAGAATTTTTTTTTTTTTTTTTTTTGCTTGCCGGTAGGTGGGTACTGCATGGTACTGAACTTCCATAGGGACTATCGAAAGCTGAGAGCTCATGGCGACAGCAACGGGGGAAGGAGATGATTCCCCAGTTAGAGGACTACTTGAAGCTGGCAAGTATCTCGGACTTTGACGTGTCAAGCTTCATCAAGAAACTGAAGCCGACAAACGTCCCGATTGTTGGACTCTCTGTGTCCGGTGGTGGAACGCAGTCTGGTCTCGGTGGTCTGGGTATCTGGCAGGCATACGATGCTCGATCTGACGATGCAATTGCTGCTAGAACAGGAGGTCTGACTCAACTCCTGTCCTACATTACCGGTTTGAGTGGAGGTGGTGCCGTGGACTGTGTCATTGCTGTAAGGTTGATCTGGCCCTGCTGCATGCTGATAGTATTAACTCGCCGATAGGGCTGCGAACAACTTCACAACAACCGAGGACCTCGTGAAAGCGACCAACTTCTCCACCTCGTATGCCGCGGGACCTGATGGTAATGTGGAGGATTTTCTCAGACATCTTTGAGAATACCGGAGCCAAAGCTGAAGCCGGCTTCCCCGTCTCTGTCGCCGATACCTTTGGACAATTCCGGGGGTACCTGGGTGCCAGAGGAACAACTCTTTAGCAACTACTCGGATATTGCCGCAAATGGAACTGCATTCAACCTGGGCGATGCACCCATGCCAATCTTGACTTTTGCAGAGGTCATCCCCGGCAAGTCTCCCGAGATCGGAAAGCTCATGTATCCCGGCTTCAACAACACAAACATGTTCAACCTCACTGCCTACGAAGTTAACCCATTCGAATTTGGAAGTTGGCTCGGCGGCAGAGTACAAGCTTTCATCAACACCGAATACCTCGGAACAGCCATGTCCAAGGGCAAAGCGCAAAACACGAGTGAATGTGTCCGGGGATTTGACAAGCTCACCCTCATGCAGGGTTCGACTGCCAACGCCTTTACTGCCTGGTTCATTAATCTCTTCTACGGCGTTCCGGCGTTTGCCAAACGAGACTTGGATAAGCGTCAGCAGGTGAATCCCGATATCAATGATATCCCTATTCCTGCGGATGAGGAGAACAATCAGCTTGTTCAGCTTGTGAACGAGACGGCAGAATACTTTGACTTGACTTTTAATGAGCCCTTGTGGGCTACTTATCCGAATCCCTTTGAGGACTACAATAATGGCATGAAGGGTGTCTCGGAGCTCTTACTCGCAAGTCATAACAGGTATTTAAGGATCACTGCTGACACGATTCAGGTCGACGGTAGTCTCTCAGGCGAAAGCAACCCCATCCGTCCACTCATCATTCCTGACCGCAAGGTGGACTTGATCATTGTATATGAAGCCTCATCCGATGCTGCAAACTCGTGGGTCAATGGAACAAATTTGATCAGTACGTTCATCTGCCAGTCTTTCCGATCTACAAGTTAACCTCTCTGCAGACTCTGCCCTTGCTGCATCTGAAGGCAACATCCCCTTCCCCCAAATTCCAGACGTCAACACCATGGTAATCCAAAACCTCACCAAACAACCAACCTTTTTCGGTTGCAACGCCACAAGGAACACGCCTCTGGTGCTCTATCTCCCCAACGCTCCGTGGACTGGGTGCTCAAACTACTCCTACCAGCAGACAGAATTCACAGACGAGCAGGTTGAGATTGCCCTCGAGAACGCCTTCCAGATCGCTACATACGGCAACGGCACCGTCGACGAAAACTGGCCAGCCTGTCTCGCTTGCGCAACTATCAAGGGAAGTCTAGAGCGTTTGAGCATCAAGCTACCTTCTCAATGTCAAGAGTGCTTTGAGAAGCATTGCTGGGATGGAAAGAATAGTACCACGAAGGTTACTGCTGCGGACTTTGACTTGACGCCGCGTTTGGAGCCGAATTTGACATATGAGGAGTGGAACAAGACGGAGTGGTCTGGCAGTGGTGCTGGTAGCGGTGAAGATGATGACTGCTGCTGCGTCGATGAGTCTGGTTAGTTTTGTTGGGCTCTCTGTGTCTGTCTTTGTGATGGTCGTCCTAATGTAGTCGGGCACCCGTATAACTAATTACCAACTAATATTGAGAATCGCTTGATATCACACTATTCACATCAACTCATGGTTTGGTAGAGATGTTTACTTCACAAAGGCTTCAAGCCAGCCTGGTGCTTTTCCAAATTTCAAATGCTATGTAGACAACGCTTGCTATTCATAATGATCTACTGTCCAAGTCCCAGATCCTTGACGATGATATCCGCCGCCTTCTCACCAATCACAATAGCCGTGTTATTTGTGTTGGCACCGACGTTGGCCGGGGCAATACTCAAGTCAGCAAGCTTGAGACCCTTTGTTCCCCAGACGTTCAGACGCTCATCAACAACGCCGAACTCGTCGCGGGGAGCCATTCGGCAGGTGGCGATGGAGTGCCATGTAGTTCCAACGTTCTCACGCACCCATTGCTCAATAGCCTTGTCGTCCTCGGCAGAATACTCAACGTCCTTAACGTTAGAGAGTGACTGCTTAAGGTCCACACACGCAGCTGGGGAGCCTTCGGGGAAGGCCGGGTGGCCGGGGGCGATTTCACCACGGTACATCTCGGTGCGGCGCATGATCTCTCGGGACTTCTTATAAGCCCAGACCTGCTTCTTGAGATCAATGTCGTTCTCGTCGTTGAGGTAACCGACGTCAAAGTCCAGGGGGTCGTTGACATTCGGTCCTGTAATGTGCATGTGACCTCGGGAGTAGGGGTACGCTGTGTAGTTTCCTACAGTAACGTACTGCTCCTCTGGCACACTGGAGGGGTCACCCAAAAAGCTGTTCTCTGGTTAGCTTTGCTTTTATGATTTCTATGAGACAACTTACCAAGAAACAAGACCCATCAGCATAATGGGCCTGTTGGGAGCGTTCTTAAAGTCCTTGTCCCATGCCTTTTGGAAGTCGGGACCCAAAGCTGCAACCTCAGCATCCGTAGGTCGGAGCTTGGAGGAGATATCAATCGAGTTCCAGCCCAGGACCTTATCCTTTAAGTCGATAAGCTCCTGGCGCTTCTCGGGGTGTCGAAGAACTCTGTCAATGGTCTCGTGGGGCTGGAGACTGGTCTTGTAAGGATACAAGATCAACTGATGATCCTGGTACTCGTGGCCAACGCCGGGCAAGTCGACCTTACTAGGAACACCGGCCCTCTCAAGAATCCTGGGGTCGCCAAGACCAGATCGCTCAAGTACGGGTGGTGTACCACAGGCACCACACGACACAACGACAAGCTTGCGGGCCTTAACAGTCAACTTAGGATGTTGAGTAGGGCCAATCTCAGCCTGGAAGGCAGGGTTAGGTGTGTACTCGACACCAACAGCGCGCTTGTCATCATCAAGAAGCACTCGGACGACCTTGGACTCGACCAGCACATGCAGGTTGGGGTACTTGGTGTCGGTGAGCTTGTCGTGGACATAGACGGTGGCAGTGTCTTGTCGCTTGCCCTCCTTAGAGACAGAGCGAAGCCAGCGCTCGTAACCGTTGTTGTGGTCTAGCGACTGCAGGTCCTGGATCTCGGGCCAGCCGACTTGGGATGCAGCCTTGATGAAGTCGCTCTCTGAACCGGTAGAGCGGAATGTACCGTCACTGATGTGGACGGGGCCGTCATGACCGTGCACAGAGGGGTCACCTCGGCCATGATATGTCTCAAGCTAGGGAAGTGTCAGTATAAAGGATCATCATGGTCATGAACAAGTAATGGCGCACCTTCTTGAGGAGAGGCAGGATCTCATCGGCTGACCATCCGGGTGTCTTCCATGAATCAAAGTCCTCGCGCTGTGCCCGAGTGTACATCATAAAGTTGATGGACGAACCACCGCCGAGCGTACCACCTGAGGGAACAATGCATTCTCGTCCGGCGAGCTTCTCAGACTTGTTTCCCTTGTAGAAGATGGTTGTCTTGGAAGTGGGCAGGAGATGGTCCAGGAAGAAGACGGGGTGCTCAATGTTGGCAACACCCTTATTATCCGGACCTCCCTCGATGAGGAGAATGGACAGGCTGGGGTCCGCCTCTGCTAGACGACCAGCTACGACGCAAGCTGCCGTGCCACCTGTGGAAGGGTCAGCTTACTGAGGGACCGTAATTGGGGTAAGAGACGAGGATTACCTCCAGCGATGATGACGTCGACCTCGTCGATGTTCTCGGCAAGCTTAGTGTAGAGACCCATGGTTAATACGCGGCTCTGCTATGTACATCAGGATTTCAGAGTTGAGTATTCTTTGGGGGTTGTGTGGTAGTTTCTTATCTCCCCCTCACGAGGCTCTTGCAAGTTATATGCATCTGCCTCGTCTCCCCCCTTGCATGCGTCGTCTGAGTCGCCAAGCCCCGGTCGTGCGAGTATCCATTCCTGGTCTGACCTCCGGTCCCGTTCTCGTTCTGTGAGACCCTTGCGTTGCTCCCTTATTTTGAGGGGGCGAACGGTTCCGCTTGTGGAGGGGCTGAGTAGTGGTCCCTCTGAGGAGAAGCCGGGGTTTTGGGGTAGCATCGCTAAGCGCTTTACAGATGGTCTGCGGAGCGAGTGGTTGGTTGGGTTTGGATCCAGCAGAGAGGCCCGTTGGAACGACTCGTACTTGTGGTGCTCCATGGGACCCGGGGATTACGGAGGCCCATTCCCGGGCCCGGAGAGCCACTTGCACGAAATTATTGGCGATCATGGATGACACAGACAAACTCTACCAGAGCAGCAACCAACAGTGCTGATCTCTGCGTTCTGGATTGCTTTAGTCGGGGGCCGTCTTTCGCTGTGCCTGGTGCCACATGTAAAGCCCTCCGTCTGGAGCCCCATCGATTGAGTTCAGGCCGAGGCCTTTTCCACCCGAGCCAAGGCAGCAATAGCAGGGGGGAGCACTATGTGACGGTTACATTGCAGGACGGCAGGCTGGTCGTAGTGCGGGCGTAACAGATTTCTGACTAGGTCGTTCTAGTGGCCGAAGAAGGTCGGCGAACATGGATTGCGCATTCTAGTTGGCCGGGCCTGGTCTCAGAATTGGAGAGAAATTATGTCTATGAATTTTATACGCTTCTAATAATAATGAGGATTCTAATGCATTTGCTTCATGGTCTAATTTCCCGAGTCCAGCCATTATTCCCGTTCCCGAGACAAAGATTATCGTTTCCCGTTACACGCTGTTTCACGGGAATGGATCGCGGTACATGTTCCCGGCTCCCTTCAACTGCCGTGTCGACGACTGCGAGCTCCCGTCGTCGTCCTCGCGCTGTCGTGACGACACCGTCACCTGCGTCTGGATGATCTTGGTGATACCCCGGGACGTGTTTGCCCTGCTCAGGCCATCTCCGTCTGTGTCGATGCGTGCTTCGTTTGTGCTCGAGAACAACGGGCCGGTATTTGTGCCCGATCGACCCTTGTTGGAGGCTGCATTTCCATTTGTGCCGCCGCCCATGGGCTTGGACTGCAGCTCGGTGCCCTGGTTGTAGTAGTCGTTCTGGTACGAGCTGTTGTCGCCGGTCGCGCGGACGACCTTGACGATGAGAGAAGAAATGTTGAGCTCAATGTGCAGCTTGAGCATGTAGACCAGCGGGTGGAACTGGACGTAACTGCATCATTTCCGTTAGTGGTGGAACAGTAAATCGGAGAGATTTGGTGCTTACATGAAGCCATTGCCAATCGACATGCTGCCAATGAGGATAACCTTGACGCCACGAGATTAGCTTGATCCTTTCGCACGTGGGAGCTGAAGCCTTACATCGAGACTCATCGACACTGCAACCATGGCAAAGTTGAAGCGTAGCAGTGGCTTGTACTTGTCCAAACCGTTGGAGATCAGCTTGACGCGGATCAGATACATGAAGTAGCTGTGCAGAGCGGCGTCAATGATGAGGAACAGGCCCTTCTCGATGCGGTCGTAGATGTGGTTAACGTTGATCCATGTCGACGAGATCTGCAGCTGCGCGGGGATCCAGATGACAAAGACGCTGATGTTGATGAGGCCGAGCAGGATGGCGGTCGCCCAGCGAATCTTTGCTCCGTCCCGACGGTCCACCATGAGGAGCGATATTCGGTTGATGATGATGCCGCAGATGCATTGAATCTGAACGACCCAGAGAGCCACTGCCCATGTCACGATTAGCTCTCTTCAATCGATCGATCTGCGCGGGGGTTGATCCTACAGAAAGTGAAGTAGATCCAGAAGCTGATTACATTTTGCATCGTCAATTGTCACATTTAGACAGAATGAATAGAGTTTCGGTACTCACCTTGGCTCAATAAACCCTCGTAGGAAACACCACGAGCACACTAATGATGATCGAAACAAGCCACTCAGCCCAAACCATGATGACATATGGCTTGGCGCGTCCTGAGCGCTTCCATTGCGCATATGTCTGCTTGATGGCCTTGTGGCCAGAGAACATGCCCGTCGCGAGCGTAAAGCCCCAGATGATGCTGGCGACCAACAAGTCATTGAGGCTGGGCGCGACCACCTTGTAGTGGTCCGGCACCAAAAAGCCCGGCATCTTTGTTTCGACGAAAAGGAACACACGGCTGGCGGAAAAAAATAAAAAATAAAAAAGAAAGGCGAGAAAGAAAGAAACAAAATCCCAGGAACACGGTCAGCTTGCGCAGTGTGATTTTGCAGTTGGTCTTTAAGCAATAAAACTCTGACAGACATGCATTGCCCCTGGGAAGTTCATCTTGACTTTCCGGCCAACATCCACCCTTTGTGGACCAAACTAGGTCTTACACATCTAGCAATGATCTACCGGGACTTGGTAGCATCTCATTTTAGAGGAGGGAGGGGGGAGGAAAGAGGGGGCACGCAATCTGAGACGTTTGTGCGCGGATAGATCCTGTCAAGGGTCGTTCCAAGTTCAATAATGGAGACCAAAAGAAAAATAATGGATACAAAATCTCAATCCCCGCGGGCTACTAGGCCGGTTCTGGTGTATTATAGCCGTTCCGCGATGCGGGACCCCTACCCCAGTCAGGGGACTTTGGAGCCCCAATATGAATGGACAGAGTACGTAGCATTGCCATCGGAATCTTCTTGAACCCCAAGCTTCCGAGGTGGTATCGGTTTATAAGGATGGCCAAGTGTATGCGAACTGTCGGAGCCGTTTGACTAGGCCGCTTCCTGTGAGCCGCAATCATACAGATTGGGAAATTTGGTGCTTGGCGATGAATCTCTGGTCGTATCAGAAACCCCGAGGACTGTTACAAGATACCTCGAGAGTTTCCTGGTGCAACGTTCGAGAAGAGTAGCGCCAAGTCGGCAGTTCACATCAAACGTGCAGATACACACAGACAGCGGACGAACAGGTCTCTATCGGTCACCTCATCCGCCTCCCCTATGTTGCCAGGGCACCTTGCCAGATGCTCAACTGGACGATCCGTAGGTAGCTCAACGGTCGCTGACTCGTACTAGCCAGCTGGAAAGCAAAAAAAAAAAAAAAAAAAAAAAAAAAAAAAAAAAAACGGTTATTCTAGCGTCCTCTCTAGGTTTTTTTTTTTTTTTTCACTTCCGGCTTTAGTTGGTTTCAATATTTCTTCACCGGACCGCAAGCGGTCCGGAGGCAAGCTCCTCTCTCTTCCCCAGCCCTATCTAAATGAAAGGCTAGCCCCCAAACGGTGAGAAAGATTCGCTCTAAGCGAGGGCCACTGCCTGACACGTTCAAAACAGAAGCCTTGCCTCTTTGGGGCTCCGGTGGCCAGCTTCATCCAGTGAGCTTTTGCCAGTGTCATGGGGGCGGACCATATGGGGCAGCCGAAACATGAGTCCCAGCTAGCAACGGCAAAACGGCCAAGAAACCCTGTTGGCTGTAGTGCCCGGAAAGAACGTGGCGATCCTCCCTGGGTGACGACGCCAAGTTCAAAACTCGGAGCTTTTCATGAGTCGGAAAAGACCTGCCTCGATAGGGAGGTAGTATCGCCACAGAAGGTTTTTGCAACTCAACACCAATCAGAGCCAGTATGGAATTAACCACTTGATTCATAGCTGCGCTTGTTGACACTAACCACGTGCGCCTAGAGCCAAGTTTTCAGCTCTAGTTGACCTGCATATCAATCAGAAAGAAATTACTCATCATTGCATTCAATGCTGTAGGGTACGACTCCCTGGGTATAGAGATATTTGTTATGATGCAAGGAATCGATAGGGCAATCTATTATAGAAATCATAAAATACGGTATAATGTTTCACCGCGTAATTTGCTCATAGTACTCGGTAACGACCGAATTAATGGCTCATGACTATAGCATTAAATCAGGCTTCGAAATCGATCGTATAGATCGATTCCGAGCCCTGATCGATCGATTTATATCGATCGTCACCCTCAATCGATCGATATCGATCGAGCGGCCCTCTCAGTCGATCGATATCGATCGATCAAATCGATCAGACAGAGCCTCACGTGACGAGGCAACGAAGCTGCAGAATCCTAAAAAGGAAGGTGGTGGGGCGCCTTCCTCCTCAGAAAGCACTCAACAGCAGCGTCTCTCCACCAATTGCGCCTGCCAGGGGTGCTTTGTGGGACATGCGATGTGTTGCGATCCACACAGAGGCAAAATCCAGGGCAGCCTACCCTGCACCTCACCGATTTATATACGGTCCACCCGATCGACGATCAAATCGATCGATCGACTGGCAGCTCTGATCGATCGATCGAAATCGAAATCGAATCGATTAATCGAATCGATCAAATCGATTGGTCGATCGATTTCGAAGCCTGCATTAAATAGACCAAGATCAGCTCTCCCTATTAGGTAAGTACATAGGAAACTATTCAGTCTGGTTGTCTATGGGGAGTATCTCCAATGCCATCAAAGGAATGAGCAGGGTAGAGCCGGACATAAGGAAACCCGAAACCACAATTATGCCATATTCCTAAGATATAATGATCAGCAAGGGAGCATGCATCATGGGACAGACATACAAACTAAGATAGGAAAGCGTCGCATCGTTAAGAAACCTCTGCATCAAATCACAGAACAAGAGCGCCGGCGGCAACTAGCCCAGCCATTGCAACGGCGTGCCTGACGCTATCAAGCTGACCCGCAGCCGCATTCTCGACTGGTTCGATGGAGGAGCCAGCGGAGCGGGTGTTTACTGCGTCCGCGGCAGTCGTTGGCGTGACTGAAACGACCCTAGTCCTGCAGCGCTCGCGCTCTCCGTCGTCGCTCCAGTCGGTGTCGCAGTCTGTGAGGTAGTCTCGGTTGCTCACAGTAGTGGTTGCCCGAGGACGCGCTGTAGTCAGAGCGGTTGTACGCTTGATCGAGGCAGTTCTAGCTCTGCAGCGCTCATATTCTCCCTCGTCGGACCAGCTGGAGTCACAGTCTGTGAGATGGTCCAGGTTGTCGGTGTCATCATCGGGGTAGACATGGTAGGTGGTCTTTGGGGGAGCTGGGGTCGTCGTGGGTTGTTTGTTGGAGGCAATGGTGCGAGAGGCAGAAGCCTTTGCCTTGCAGCGCTCATAAGACAACCGGTCCTGCGACTGGCATACCTTATAGGGTGTGTATACTATGAAGAGGGTCCTATCTAACCGGATTTCACATACTAATTTCGGTCCGATGGATCAGCTGATCAGAAGGATCACTCCCCTCGTGCCGATACCCGCGGAATCCTCCGTCTTGCTCGTTGTAGCCCTTATACGGTGACTTAGGCCCTTGACAGATTACCTATTCCACGTCGATCACCGCTAGTTAATGGTGACTAATACGACCTTTCAGGTGTTGCACGGATCTCACAAAGGCCCCCAAGCTCAGGAGGATGCCCAGCATACGTAGTCCTCGAGTTCGGAAGGTGGGATGACCACTGGTCTGCCAGCGTAAACTTAAAGTTCGGAATGTGGGAGGGCCAAGATCCTAGCACCTTGCCCAGGCCGAGTAGCGCCGACACGCAGCAACTCAGACCGTAACGGTTTTAAAAGTGCTTTGTATTGGGTCATCGGAATGACGCGAGGGAGTGAAGCATACGTCATGCTGGAAACAATCGAGGACGCCCTTGTTTCGACTTAATAGGAACAACTGTGGTGGCCGGAATAACGTCTGCCTGAGTCGGCTGAAGTCTTTCCCGGATCTACAGGGCATAGCACACAATCGTCGAAATGTCCATCCGACGGTGAGCCACTGCAAGAGCCAGGGTATTTGTTGTGGGATAGAGAGCGACGTCACTTTGATCTGTCAGCTACCATCCACGACCACCTAGTGGGCACCCCCACCTAATGCATAACCAAAATTTCAATCTTCCCATACAAAATCTAAATTTTGGTGTACAAAAAACAGACCACGTTGTCAATCAAAATCGAAGTTAGTAAAGAGACAGTCAGACAATTGGTTCCGCAGGGATCATTGGTGGCACCAGTCGATTGATGAGAATTATCTGAAGAACAAAAGAAACCGAACAGCCATGTGTTCGGGCACAGCTATTTAAGTTCATGTCGTTAGGATTATGCGATAGGCCAGATGTGAAACCGGATAGTTACATCCGGTCACACGTGTTGGATACGCGATGGGGTAGGGGTGAATTCAGTAGATTGTGGGCCAGAAAATGATGATTTTATTGATTGAAGCCTTTTTTCATATTGTTGTTGCTCGCTTCGTCATCGTGCGGGGGCGTTGGCCCATTCTTGATGTTTTCACCGCCACAAGCCACACATTGTTATAACGAGGAGCAAACTCCCTTCTATCCGCACACAGGCGCCAATCTAACAACACGAATGTTATGCGACACTCGGTCCTCTTCGGCCGGGAAAAACCGCGGCCCGGAAAAACCGCGGCCCAGGTCAAGTCATTTGGCCAAATGCGATGGCTGTGCCTCTCATCGAGAAAGCCCTTGTCGTCATAGGGATTGATGGCCCGGATCTCATCAAGAATTGGAGGGGACTCCATCGTTCTCATCAAAATGAATTGGTGGTGTTTTGGTGGGGAATTGGCACGAAATCTTTCACGGATTAAACTTTTCCGTACCCCTCACGTACTTCCGGGGTTCCCGAGGTCATGTGGGGCGAGGTACGGACTGGAGGGCTTCGCGCACTCAGGAGATACGATCATGATGTGTTACTAGAAAATCGGGCATTCGACTTCAGAAAGCAGTGAGCAGTCGGAAGCGTAAAGGCTCCACGTAATTTAATAATCTGTACTAGTCGCAATGCCCCTCATCTTCTCGGCGGTTTCAGAAAGCTTCTGGATCTTGGCCTGAAGCATGCCGTAACAGTCTGAACCCAGAGGTACCCGCAACTGATCCTCCAAACCAACTGCTGCTCCTGTTCCAGTCACCACCTCGTATATGCGTTCAACACCCTTCTGAGGATCACCAGGCTGGTTTCCGTGCATGCCACTGAGCATACCACGCATATCGGCATAGCCCTCCTTGCTGGCACTGATGTTTTTGCCCTCTGCAGGCGACTTTAGAAAGTTCGTCCTAAAAATTCCCGGTTCAACTACATGAACCCTGATTCCGAGTGGCTTGAGTTCTTCGTACATGCTCTCGCTCAGACCTTCGACAGCGAACTTGGACGCTGCGTAAAGAGGAGCGCCCTGGGGCGCGAGGATGCCCACACCACTCGAGAGCTGCAAGATGACGCCAGAACATTGCTTCCTCATATGCGGAATCGCAGCCTTGGTGAAGTTGAACACCCCGAAAAAGTTGACGTCGAATTGATAGCGGATCTCTTGCTCGGTTACTTCTTCGACTGCGCCCATGTGCCCGAAGCCGGCGTTGTTGACGAGGACGTCAATGCGTCCGTGCTTGGAGACGGCCGAGTTGATGACGGATTCAATTTCGGCTGCAGGAGCTGTAATTTCAACTTGGACAATGTCCGCGTTTGGGTGATCACGGAGGGATTGGGGGAACTTTGAGACATTTCGGGCTGTCGCCACGACGGTATGGCCTTTTGAGAGAGCAAGCTGGGAGAGGAAGAGACCAAAACCAGAATTGGCCCCGGTGATAAACCAGACAAGATTCTTTGAGGCCATTGTGATAATTTTGGGTAACGATGAATGAATAAATCGTTATTGTTGACTCTTCAGACCAGATAAGAGAGCACAGCGTCTCTTATACGAGAGTTGTCAACTTGTCGCTCATGGACAACCCTATTGGCACCTAAGTCCACACCCAAAGCGCTCGTTATCTCCGCTCCCCACCAAGTCGACTTCACCATCGCCGCGTTCAAGTAGCTGATTGGTGAGCTGCCAGAGAAGGGACACGTCAAGCCGGCCCCAGTCCGCGTCAAAAAGCATTTTCCCGTCCCGAGTCGGCCGACGCTGGAAGCGTCCTGCATATTACAAATCGACGCGACTGTGAATTGTCCGACGGGGTTGCTCTTTCACCGCACTACGTCGGACAAAGACCCCTCTTCTGTTGGATCGGAACATAGCGACCTTGCATTCCTTACCATGGCTGACCAAACTCTGGCCGACTCGCGACGCAAGCGCGGTCGGAGGATCACCGCCTGTGCTCAGTGCCAGAAGAGCAAGAAGAAATGCGACCGTCAATGGCCGTGCAACCACTGTCGAAAGCGAAAGTTGGCCCACGAATGCACGTATGAAGGGAGAGTAACTTCCAGCTTGGAAGACCATACGTCGAACCAGGTCATGTCAGATTCTAGCCCAGAGTCGGCCTCGGCGTCAGCAGCTGTCGTATCGCTCGGGTACCTTAGCGACCCCATATTCAAAACAATCGCGGTAAGTGCCTCTCTCGATCGACGCTCTAGTCCGCCTACTAAACTCCGAGACAAGATCACACCTCGATCGGACGACGCACTAGAAGCGGTCGAGCTATCAGGCCCAACGCTTGAAGCGTCGCGCACCGTACCACCGCGCCCTTACGCGGACATGCTCGTGCAGAGTTTCTTTGATCATGTCAACCACCACTACTGCATTCTGTATAAACCGTCCTTCCAGGCTTCTTATGAGTTCTGGTGGTCTCGACGTCGGGACACCTCGAGCCTATGCAATCCATCCACAATTGCTCTCACCGGCTTGATCCTCCGCGTTTGCTCTAATTCGGTCCAATTCTTGTCTATTGACACCAGGCTCGTTTGGAGTCTGACCTAGGAGACTCAGTGCAAAACCTCAGCCAGCGATATCACGCGGCAGCGAATGCATTGAGTCATCTTACCCCACCGGGTGTTGCAGGGTTGGTGAATGCTCAGCAGCTCTTCCTCGGTGCTACCTGGTTAAAGTCGGAGGCGAACTTTGTCGATTCGTGGCACATGCTCGCCGCTTCGGTGAGACAGGCACAAGAGATTGGTAAATATACTCACAGGACTTCTCAACGAGCGCTAACCATGATGTCATTTGTAGGTATCGATACTGATAGAACATCTTCTGACATGACTGGATTCGAACGAGATTCTCGCCGACGGCTGTGGTGTGCCCTGGACACCTGGGATAAGTGAGCAGAGGAATTTTCGGCAATCATTCGACAAAGCTGATTTCGAACACGTAGATTCATGGCAGCCATTTTAAATCGACCATCGATTATAAGCTCTGACCCTGTCCCGTACCCCAGCTCAACTCTCGACCTTTCGGGTAGAAACTCAGACGCCCCTTCAGCAACGCTGGCAAAGATCTTGGAGAACCAACTAGCAAGTGTTCTGTCAGGAACAAAAGCCACAAGTAACACCTTGGAAGAGAAGCTTGCCGTGGCTGAAAATTGGATGTCTGAACTGCCACCAGTCTTTAGCATTTCAACCCCCGAAACGCGCTGGGATGACGAAGCTCCCTGGCTCCGGTTCCGACGCGTACAAATGCACTGCGTCGGGTACATGACCCAGTTAGCACTCTTCAAAAAGGCACTGGTAGCTATGCCCCAGGGGCAGAACTACGTTGAGCGAGCTGCTGATGTTGGCTTGGCTGCCATGGATGTGTGCAAAGACTTATTTGAACTATGCTATCCCCAGCAGGACAAGTACTTTATGGTGTCGTTTTGTCCTTTTGATGTGGCAGCATTCTTATGCTCGCTGCTACTTGGGGATAAGGATAAGACCCTGGCAAAGAGACATGAGATTATCGGCGCTGTTGGGTCTGCACTTTCAATCTCTTCTCAATTACGGGGTCATACCAAAATGGGTGAGTCGACGTGGACCATTCTCAAGGCCTTGGTATCACAGCTCCGTCTTTCTCCAGGTGAGAGCGCGACTCTAAGGGATTTGGCTAAGATTGACGGCCACAATGCCCCAGAGTCAGAGCACAGGCCTTTGGATGGTGAAGACTTCGGAGCACAAAGCCGTATGCTACCAGACGGTCCAGCAGCTACCTCTCGAGGCCAATGGCGAGTGGAAGAAACGGTGTTCAATACAGATACCGGAAGCAATGTTGATCTAGGAGTTTTAGATGGGGTCTGGGACTGGCAAAATCTGTCACAAGATTTTCACTTATAGCCCGTGTCAAGCTCCGGAGACTTTCACTTATTGTTGGAGGAATGAGGCCAAAATTAGGCAAAGATCACGATCATCGTGAACAAGTCCACGATGAACGTGAACGACCTCAACTAGCATCAGGCAGCAGCCTGCTGCCTATGAGATCAACAGATTGAACACGAGTATAAGAGACCAACCTTCGTCGCTCCTTAGATAGGAAGAGGAGAGCAATAGAATCTGCACACTGATCTTTTATTTCAATGTCTGCATTCGTGTATCAGTGCTAGGTTGACAGCCCGAACAAGACGTCGTTTATCAACTATCAAGTAGTGGTAGGTCACTGACGGAAGAGATTGGCGGAAAGGATTGCTTGCATTAACGTTTTTCTTCAGCCATGTCAACCTAGCACCGATACATGAATGCAGACATCGAACAAAAGATCAGTGTAGATTAAGGATCAAAAGGAGCGAGTGATTTCCTATCTAAAGGAACGACGAGAGTCGGTCTCTTTATACCCGTGTTCAGTCTGCCGATTCATAGACAGCAGGCTGTTGCCTGATGCTAGTTGTGGTCGTTCACGGTGATCGTGATCGCCGCCTATTTTTGGCCCTATTCCAACAGATAGATTCCATGTCGCATATCAAGCCCTGGCCCCACGAGTGCAGCTGCCTGCAGGGCAGCTGCTGCCGCCTACTAGGCTTTAAGGGCAGGTTACTTCCTCAAACGCACCAGAGCAGCATGTTGGCAGAAGATTGCAAGTCCGCCTTTCATTCAAGATCCGCCACTTCCATTTCTGAGTTGTCCATACTGGCTTTCATGGCACTAGACTGGTTATCGAATCATCAGTTCGGCCGCGGCAGTCCAGCCGCCGCCAACAACCAAGAAGAACAACAACAACAACATCACCACCACCACCATCGTCCACAGCACAGTCCAACCCCCACCCACACGTCCGTCCACACCCGACTCGTCGCGCCGAGCCTCGGGGATGGCTCGAGACTCGCTCTGAGTACATCGATTCAGCGGCAGTTGTCAGGACGCCCACGACAATCGCAACGAACATCACGACCACCAACACCCACAGCCCAGCCCAGCCCAGAACCTGCACCCACCCGTGCGACCACACGTGTCTCTAAGCACTGAGTCACGAGGATGACTCAACCTCGCGTTTGCCGGCCTTGCGACCTGCTGAGACCTCTCGGTCGTTTGTACGTTCAATTTTTTTCACTCTTTGGAGCCTCATCACAGCGTGACTATATGAACTAACAAAAGCCAATCCTCTCTGCAGATACGTTACGGATGGACGACCGGGAGGAGTCTCTGCGGATAGAGGCTGATTTCTTGGTGGTGGTGGTATTGTTGTGGCTGTTGGCGGTGGCCTGGCTGCAGAAGTGAGACAAAAAAAAAAAAAAAAAAAGTGTCTCTATCAGCAAGAGGTGGTATTTGGTAGTAGTGACGGCTGTAGTTGTTTGGTGCTGGTCTTGGGGTGGCTTGTCAAGCTCCGGAGACTTTCGGTTACTGTTGGAGGCAAGGATCACGATCATCGTGAACGACCACAACTAGCATCAGGCAGCAGGCTACTGCCTATGATATTGGAAGACTGAACACAGGTATAAGAAGCCTACCTTCGTCACTCCTTTAGATAGAAAAAGTAGCGAAAAATCCAATCTCTTCTGCCCACACCCATGTTGCACACCTCTGACTTCTGAGACTATCTGATTTAAGTTTTCGGCCCTGCAAGGGCGAGATGCTTCCACATTGAATAAGATACCATTTTCTCACACTTTTTTGACATCTCAAAGACTCAATGTCAACACAGTTGCATAATTAAATTGAATGGTTTCTAAACAAGATTAGCAACCTAAATTACCTAGAAGTGGAAAGAGAAATTAAAAGTTGTAGCTAGAAGGTTAATGGTAGGGTCTGGAGCTGTGTTACGACCTGGAGTCCCAAGGGTTACCGCATATATCATTTCACCCGAGGCACAACTGGCTGATCTCTAGGACAATCTCCGTGCGACTATCAAGAGGAAATACTAAACGTGCCTTCATGGTGATCAAATAGATCAAAACAGGAAAGCACGCTAAGCCCTCTACTTGGGTGGCTCAATCTCTACCAGACCATATCCCCCGATCTTCCGACCGTCCTTGTCAACGCCCGTCACCGTCACGAAGCCCTCGTATGTCGCAAATAAGCCACTCTCGGCGTACAATTCCTGGTCTTCTCGCACGGAGGATACACGGAACACAGTCCCATCGGCCAGCTTCAGAGTCCAATCTAGATCGTACACAATGTCCGTTGCCGGGGAGGTAAAGGTTCGACCAGAGGTTTCCAGGGACTTCACGGGTATAACATTCTGTACCCCTCCGGCGCTTCTTGTAGTTGCGAGCCCTCCGGACCCGTCGGGCGTGTCTTTCCACGCCCAAATCGAGAAGGGCAGTGCAGACTCTCCGGGTGTCTCACTCTCGATATGGAGTTCGAACCAGGTCCATGACGCGGGTGCTCCGTCCCATTGTCGATCATACCAGGTCAGGGACCTCTCCATATCAACAGTAACTTTGGACCCATCAATGGACAACCACCCGTTGGTTTTACAAGTAGGGCTACCCCACTCCTTTGCCGTTGCGTTATCGGCCCTCGGAAAGAGCCAAGGCCACCATTCAACAAGGCAGGTGAAGACAATTCGAAGGTGAGGTCAAACTCAGCTCCGGCAACGCTACTCCATGTTCGCAGCACTGGGGCGCCCTCTGAACCAATGGAGCCGAATCCATAGTCTGGATAGCTTGCGTTGAAGTCTCCAGTGTCCGAGTACACCTCCGACACATTGGAGAAGATCTCAAACCGACCATAGCGGGATGGATCAGTAATATCGAGTAGAGATCCTCGATACAGGGAGGGCGTGATTTTCTGGCCCGTAAGCACATGTGATACGATCAAGTAGTCGTGGTTGTCGGACCCATGGATGAAGGAAGACGACCAAAATGACAGGCCGATAGGCACGCCAGCCTTGGTTTGAGATTCCAAAAGGTCATATCCAATAGGTAAGGTATCCTATGTGGGACAATGTCAGCCCTTTTAAACACTATTCCTAAAGCCAGGCCCAAATTGCATACCAGTCCATTCAGCAGGAGGCCGCCACTTTCAGGACGGAATACTCTCCGCTTGAATCCCAGGGCCAGCGGAAGGAGGCCGAAGGTCACCATAGATATAGAAGTCCACATCCTTCAAGACGGAAAGATTGTTGATAAAACGTTGGTTTCAAGAGGGTTTCCTGATGAGATTCCGTGGGTATACAGCCTATGCTCCGACTTTGCCATAGAGGTTCAGTGGAGATACTGAGGGTGTGGTGGCTTCTTTGCGGAACTCACTGACATTGAGATTGCCGGTGAGTTGATAACTCCCGAAGCGCCCTTGATATTCCTTCCTTCCGGATCAATTGTCAAAGCACCGAAGCCGCTTAGTAATTCATCTCTTGATGGAGCTTGATGGAGGCTTAAATGAATAAAGTTTTGTTCAGCCCGAGGGCAGACGATCTATTTTTGATCAGAAACTCCTCTCCCCCCGTTAACGCACTTGGCCGTCTCTTTCCGTCAAGGTCCAGCCTTTGTGGAGCTGAAAGGATCGTTGATCGTCTTCTTCTATACGTTCTGGAATGGGGGTGGTTGACTTGACAGGATGGATCGTGGCCATTTCGATTCGGGTTAGTAAGAGATTACTAGTAAAACCCCTAGAATGGACTGGCTTGTTTGAATCATGTGTACGGATAAAATTGTTACTGTGTTAGTGTGGGGGATGGAAAGTACTTAGATCACGTGCTATTTCACAGGGGAATCTAGGTATTTTCAAACATTCCCTAAAATTTCTCTTTCTTCCTACAACGTCCGCCTGTAGAACATATAGAAGGGGTTCTGTGGTGTTGGATATGGAAATGCCCAGGCCTACGTGGAATGGAATGGAATAGAATGGATATGTATTCCCGGTATGGGTCCGGACGTGGACTTCTGTCGTATGGATTTGAACCCTGCTTAACTAAAACCCGACTCGACGCGCAATCTAGAGGAGTCTGGCCCAAAGTATTTAGGACTAGTGGTCCCTCCTCACGCAGGGGAATCAGCCTAATGATATCTTGTTGTTAGTTTAATAACGGATTGAGATTAGGGGAACCGTGATGAGGAAGGGGCGGATGCTGCTGGCTACCCAATTAAGTGCTGGGGTAAGCATCAGCAAGACGCTTCGGACACCTCCCTAAACCTCCCCTTGTATAGCTAGCTCTAGACTCTAGTAGAATGAACTTTAACTCTACGATCCGTAAGTCTACCTCTGATGACTGTCGTCTTCTCGCACGCAATAAGAACACAGTACAATAGTACCTTCGTAATGTGCAATCTTGGCAGCATAGATACACAGCTTTATTATGAAGTATAAGACTTTATATTGTTCTGAGTCTGGGCAAGGCATAGACTCGGACATGCCACCGCTTTCCAACCTCAATGGGGAGATGGGACCCTCAACCCCTGTACCGACCGGGCCTAGATCCTCAAAGCTTCATCAGGTTCCGGGGTAGGGCCTGGTATGTACCTTTCCAGCGGAACGACTATGACGTTTACCACCCTCAATATGCACGTCGGAGTTTTCGGCAAAGGTGCTGCATTGAGAACCAATCAGCGAATGCGGCGTTACGCAAAGCCATAACTGCCGATATTCGTCATCAATTCGGCACTTTAGATACCCGAACTCCGCAGCGGCGGGTGGGAACTGCCGCTGCGGCCTCGTCGGGTGCCAACTGTTCCGAGTAGCTCCGCTTAGTAACCATTTCACCGTCGGATGGATATTTCGACGATTGTGTGCTATGCCCTGTAGATCCGGAAAGACTTCAGCCGACTCAGGCAGACGTTATTCCGGCCACCACAGTCGTTCCTATTAAGTCGAAACAAGGGCGTCCTCGATTGTTTCCAGCATGACGTACGCTTCACTCCCTCGCGTCATTCCGATGACCCAATACAAAGCACTTTTAAAACCGTTACGGTCTGAGTTGCTGCGTGTCGGCGCTACTCGGCCTGGGCAAGGTGCTAGGATCTTGGCCCTCCCACATTCCGAACTTTAAGTTTATGCCGGCAGACCAGTGGTCATCCCACCTTCCGAACTCGAGGACTACGTATGCTGGGCATCCTCCTGAGCTTAGGGGCCTTTGTGAGATCCGTGCAACACCTGAAAGGTCGTATTAGTCGCCATTAACTAGCGGTGATCGACGTGGAATAGGTAATCTGTCAAGGGCCTAAGTCACCGTACAAGGGCTACAACGAGCAAGACGGAGGATTCCGCGGGTATCGGCACGAGGGGAGTGATCCTTCTGATCAGCTGATCCATCGGACCGAAATTAGTATGTGAAATCCGGTTAGATAGGACCCTCTTCATAGTATACACACCCTATAAGGTATGCCAGTCGCAGGACTGGTTGTCTTAATCAATGTCTCCTTCGTATATCTACATGACCCCCTACCTTGTGCCTCGACATAATCTGTATCCGCAGTAGACCACCCTAACGTTTACAACTGACTAATAAATGCTCTGGATACCTATAATGGGCAGGTAGCAGGGGAGATAAAGTACACTCTTACACGCGTTCCCATTGTAGCTTCACGGATTTGTCAATTGGTGGAAAGAAGCGCCGCTTATATAACCCATCAGAGCTCGGCTGCACCGGGTGAGCAGCAGTGAGCCGGAGTCTGCTCTCTTAGAAATGAACCTTGGTGCTTGTCATTATACCCCAAACTCCTTGTCTTGAGCCCCTGGCCCGCCTGAGGAAGGTACTGGCCAAGGTACCGAGGATGAACAAGGTAGATCGTTCGGCAGTTGTCTAATTGCTTGTAAATATTCGATCGTGGCCCGCCATACCGTTCTGCTAATAACTATATAAGGACATTTGATAGGACGCTGTCGTAATAGAAGTCAAGTCCATGCCTTCAAGCTCTTCTACAACAGCATAAGCACTCCTGGTCACAACCATCTAATACACCAGATGAAACTGCAGATACTTTCCTCGATCGGCCTTATGGTCATCCCTACCCTTGCGCACAAAGAGATCTCCCCTCATGTGGCCAAACGAAGCGCCCAGCTCTCCAAGAGATGCGCTACTGGAGTTGCCAGCTTCAACAAGCGAAGATATGAACGACGAAGCGCAGAAAACCTGAAACGCCGTGCTGAAAATTCGACTGTTGAGATTGTAACCGAAGCTCCATACTACGATGTCCTCCAAAATGACACTTGCGTCTTGGTCCCTGACGTTAGTGCTGGTCCCTACTATTGGCCGCGATCCGAGACTTTGAGACAGGACATGACGGAAGATCAGCCCGGTGTTCCTTTGGTTCTTGATGTCGGTGTCATTGACATGGCAACCTGCGAGCCTCTTCCCAATGCTCTTGTTGCCTTTTGGCATTGCAATGCCACAGGAAGCTACTCTAGTTTCACGGGCTATAGTCCCAATACGCCTTTCATGGAGATACTGGAACAGTTGAACGTTACCGACTTTGAGATTGGAAAGACAGATTTGCATACTGACGATACTACTTTCCTTCGTGGAATGTGGCCGACCAATGCTGACGGTATTCTCGAGATGAAAACCATCTTCCCCGGCTTTTACATTGAGCGATCCATCCACATTCACACTCAAGGTGAGCTATGCTAGCTATGACCTTGGTATATGTGCTAAGCTAACACTGAAAAATTAGTCTTCACTAACTGGGTGGCTCACACTAACGGCACAATCAAGACTGGAGATCTCAATTCGATCGGTCAATTGTACTTTGATGAGACTGTGTCTCAACAGCTTATGGAGCTAGAGCCTTATGCTAGCCACACGGAGATTAACCGGACGACCAATGACGTCGACTCGCTTTATGCTGAAGGTTTCGAGAATGGATATAACCCTGTGGTGGACATTGTTCCCCTAGATGGAAAAGATATCCGCAACGGTGTGATTGGGTACATTACGATGGGTATTGATACTGAGAACAGCCCTGATGTTGTTGAGAGTTTTTAAGGATCTACTATAGTCTTAATTGTCTACTAGGAAAAAGTTACTTAGTTTCGTCTAACTATAGTCATAAGTTGGTGATCGGCTCGCTTGTGCGGTCGCCTCGCTTGTGGAATACGTTAGGTGTCAGACACGCGTGCTCGTATAATGATGGAGTAAGTGATCAGAAGATGGTGACCCAAGGATGATTGATTGATTGATCCTGATCTCTGTCCTTCTTCGTCTTTTTATCTGAAGAGACCAGGCCAAGATACTAGACCTGCTGTTCTGACAATTCTGGTATCATCGTGAGGCCATCTTCCTTGAGGTGGCATGCCTGTGTAACACCATCGTGCAAGCCACTTCTCCAACATATGTGGGTACTGCTGTTGGATATCACAAGTGTGAGGCGACCAAGTCGGTGGCAAGGTGTGGAAGAAAGAGGAACATTCTACAAGAGATCGTGCCTGTACATAAACAGTTATTCCCCTACTGCACATTTAGAAGGAATCAAGCAATCTGAATCTTCTCATTTCAACAACTGCATATATACCATGCAGTACCCACCTGCCGTACGTACCCGCCTACCGCACGTACCTACCTACCGTACAGCGAAAAAAGAAGTTCCCCATTACAAAACGTTCATTTTCACTTACACGGTGCTTGCCCAAAATTGAAGCTATTAGCATGGAATAATGTCTGTTTTATTGAGAATTTCATGGCATTTGATATTATAACATTAATTTTTCGATCGCGTATGCGGTATGGTCGCATGGCACTAATGTAAAATTTCTGCAGATGCCTCCCCCATGAACTGTTGGAGAAGTGGCATGCATGATGGTGTTACACAGGCAGCCACCTCAAGGGAAGATGTCTCACGATGATACAAGAATTGTCTGAACAGCGTTACAGACCTGTTGCAGGATCAGCAGATCTAGTATCTTGGCCTCGCCTCTTCAGATATAGAGACGAGGAGGGAGAACGAAGAGCAAGGAGGAGACAACGCATCTACAGATCAGTCACAGACATGATCATCTCCTAAATCAATCGTTCTCGGTTCTGCATACTCCATATACACTTCTCCATCCTCTGATCACCCATCTCCATCATTATAGGAACAACGCGTGTCTGACATGAACCTGCCTCGCCGAAGCTTTATCAAATCTTTACCTACACCAGCCTTCCCTAATTGCCTTGAAAATGCCTCAGTTATCTTATAGGGAGCATGAAATTATAGAGGCTATACTGGATGTCACAGATAACGGCCCTTCGCAGCACCAGGCCACCCAGAGTCGTGGCATCCCTCAGACGACTCTTTCAGACAGATTATGAGGTCTACCGTCTAAGTCTGAGGTCACTCAGCCTACTCAGCTATATATTCAAGTCTCAGGAGGCCAAATTAGTCACCTGAATGCTTCGATGAGCGGCCTTGGCCGATGCTCCTTCTCACAGTCAAGTTCGCGCCACCTCGCTGCCCTCTTTCAGACAACAAGGCCGGGAAAAGCCTATCAGTGTACACTCGATAGGCAGGTTCATGAAACGCCATCCAGCCATCAAGGCGAAGATAGGGAAACGCCAGGAGGCCTCGAGATTCAATTATTTTACACCAATGGCCGTCAATTGGTACTTTGATATCCGGGGAGTGAGTATGGCTGGATCAAGTCGGGGACCACGGTTAATGTTGACGAGGGCGGTATCATGGCTGGATTTGGTGAGTAATTGACGTTTTTGATGTGACAGTGAATTAATTCATTTGAATCTAGGGTTGTATTCTCTAGTTATTGGGAGTAGTGACCGCAAGAAGAGGGCCTCCATCAGGGGCCCTCAGTCCCGCGCTTGGACTAACTTTATCGAAGCTGTCACTGCGGACGACTGCCTTCTGAAACAAGGGATCATTTTCAAAGGTAAAAGAGCTTCAGCAGCAGTGGTTTATCAAGAAGTTCGAGAAGATAGCCGACTGGCAGTATGTCACTTCTGAAAACGGCTGGACAGACAACCATATGGCAGCTGAGTGGCTCCAACAGATTTATCTACCTTCAACCCAGCCAGAAGACGAGCCTGGCGCCAGCCTTATTATATTAGACGGCCACAGAAGTCACGTATGCGCAAGTATCTGGCTGGTCGAGATCATGAATGTCGCTGATCCAAAAGCCAGGAGAAATGTGTCACATTTGACGAAGGACTTTGACTGTGCGTTGAAGCTCTTCATTTCTAACTGAATGAGTGACTGAAGTTGGTCTGTTTTATCCTTCCTTGGATCGGGTCGTATTCGTCAGCTATGACGAAGTGTTCCTCGCGATCTGTTTCATCCAAGCTTTGATCCTTCTTGGTCATACAGCCCGTGTGTCAGAGCGGCCTTGGTGATACGATGTGACAAAATGGATTGCTACCTGCATTTTGAATAACATGTATCTTTGTTTCCTACCGTCCCGTTGCTCTCATGGTCTCCAAACGCTGAATAATGGCCCTCTAAAGTCCTCCAAGACTATTTGAAGTCCAGGAATCCCAAACAGCCTCGCTGAGTGCAAGGATAGCCAGTTTGGAGGAGGAAGTTGGCCGGTTGAAAATAGGCAAGAGAATGGCTATGCCTGATCCCAACAAGAAATTAATGACCCTAGCCGAGGCTCTAGCGGCTGGTGAAACTATTCCCGAGCTAATTCAGGCAGCTGAAGAGACAGGGACTATTGAGGATGTGATTCAGATGGGAGGGCAGCAGGAAGATGGGAGTTCAAATTCGGAGGCGGAATAGTTACTCGTGGTACGCAGCCTCACAGGCCATGAAGTTAAAAGACAGAGAAAATATGAAAATTCATTCAATTCTAGACTGAATTCTGGAAATTCTTTTATTTTATTATTTTTGGTGATTTTTCCCTTTGAGGTTGAAAAATTGCATTTTGTATGGGGAAACAATTTTTTTGCTGTACGGTAGGTGGGTATGTATGGCAGGGTGGGTATGTATGGCAGGGTGGGTATGTATGGCAGGGTGGGTATGTATGGCAGGGTGGGTATGTATGGCAGGGTGGGTATGTATGGCAGGGTGGGTATGTATGGCAGGTGGGTACTGCATGGTAAGCGGAGCTATCGGACTCGCCCGTCTCCGCGACGGACCGAGAATACGAAATTATCCCCTCGACTGTGTTAAGGCCCTGATCAGGGTCAGCAATCTGGGAGATAACTAGGTTTGGGCTTTTGGGATAAGTGCCTAGCCAGACGCGCTTACCTCAATCTAGTACCACTCCCAGCTGGCGAATTGAGGCAAATTGTCATACGAGCACATTTGCATATAATGAAAAGTCTCCTTCTTGCCACGATCTCCCGCACGTTGCGGAGTTGCCCTGTGAGGTCAATGTGATGAAGATCATACCGATTTTTGTGAGTCAAATTGATACCATCGTGAGGGGGTATAACAGACTGATGCTGTTGGATACGCGATGGGGTAGGGGTGAATTCAGTAGATTGTGGGCCAGAAATGGATGATTTTTATTGATTGAAGTCTTGATGATCTTGTTCTTGCTCGCTTCGTCATCGTGCGGGGGCGTTGGTCCATTCTTGATGTTTTCACCGCCACAAGCCACACATTGTTATAACGAGGAGCAAACTCCCTTCTATCCGCACACAGGCGCCAATCTAACAGATGCACACTGATTCACGCAACGGGGTTTTGGTACGAGACGCTGGCCAAGCTAATTTTATGCGCTGGCTTGTCCCTTCTTGCAACGGGGGATCTGTCAGAACCCAGTCTCTGATCAGGGCCTTAACACAATCGAGGGATAGTAGCGCACTTTAATAACCTGAAACAAGGGGAACGCGCAATGATCGTCGTATTTAAAGAGTCTCATCTAAAGCCGAAAGCGCGGGGTGGCCAAGTTCAATTCATATTCGCCGGAAGGGATGGATTTTGAGTACTGTCGGCCGGGAATTGCTTCATTGAACTAACTTTCCGTACCCCGCTTGTACCCTCGTGATGTCAGGGGTGGTGTGGGGCGAGGTACGCGGTGCAGGCTTGTGGGCACTCATGAGATAGGGCCTTGGCACAATCTAGTTCACATTTCAGTACATTTGGTTCCTGACGTGGGATACGGTTGGATGGATTTTATTTCGCCCGGAGGGAAGTCCCTATAGGGCCTTGGCACAGTCTAGTTCACATCTCAGTACATTTGGTACCTGACACCCCAAGCCCCACGAATCGTCGTCTCATCACTTGCTGCTCAACCTCGTCGCTGCTTGTTCCATGACAGGCCTGCTTGAAGGCCAAATTCTGCAAGTGTTCAGCATCCTATCCTCGGCAGCTGAAGCACGGTCTGCCAAAATCGAGGCTGCTTTTTGTTAGTATAGTCGCACGCTAGAGGTTAATTTGCCGAAGGCCGCTGGTCCGCATCGAGCCTGTTTGTCGCGATAGCAAATTTGATTGCCGCACGCACGGCCTGCATGTTTGGCTTCCACTTTTCGTTATCCGACGCAGCTTTTCCTCCCAAGAAGAACGATAAATTCCCAATCTTTGTTCGTGAGCATTTAAACATGACTTCCCGTTGCATTTCCCACTTTTTGCATCGGAAGAGGAAGTGCTCAATCGTCTCTGCTGCTTGTCCACAATCGCATATGTCCGATTCCGCTGCCCCTATCCGGTGAAGATAACTGTTCAGTCGCGCCATCCCGGTCCGAAGCTGGGCTATCACGTCCGATTCTTTTCTTTTTAGCGAGTCGTATAGTGCACGGGTGTGCTTGCCCGGCAGCGCCTTGTCGATGCGCTTTGAGTACTGTCCAACCCCATCCGGAAGTCGCCCACACTGCCGTTGTTGGAGGAGCGCCAGTCGAAGTGTTGTAGACCTTGCTTGGTACGACGGTGTCTCTACCATGCACTCTGCTTTGGTAGCTCTCTGCGCTGCTGCCTTGGCCATCGGTCCCAATGCGAAACCTTCGGCCTTAGCCGGCACCCACATGACTCTAACAGAACAGCCTCTTTTCCGAAGGCACTTGGTGCGGTCGTATATCTGACGGATAGTGCATTGACCGGATTGCTGCCGAGGCCTCCTGATCACTTCCACGGCCGAGCGGTTGCTCGTCATGACCGTTACGTCCCGAAAAGGAAGCCTGGGCGGCGTGCACTCCAGCGCCATCGCTATTGCTGCTAGCTCCGCTGTATACGGATTCTGCTCGTCTCCGGGCCCCAGAGTGACGGAATAGCTGGCAACTACCTCGCCTGCGCCGTTGCGAGTCGCGTCGCACACGACGCCTCCCATTCCCACTATACCGCCCTTCTGCGAGCTAGACGTTGCTATGATGATGCCCTCGACGTCGTTTGGTACCTTGGCCGCCTTCTCTAGGTCGTCCTCGCCCACCACTGGGATGCGGCTGGTCCATGGCGGCAACGCATACTCATGGATAATCTCCATTCGATCCGTGTGGACCCTTTCCACAGCCGAAACAATCTTCTGCGTTGGTGATATGAATCGTTTGCTTGCCTTGTTCTTCAAAGCTGCCAGCGGGTGTGTCTTCGGAAGGGTCCGAAGGTTGATGCAGAATCTCGTTGCGGCTTGTCTATGTCGTTCCTCCACCGTCTGGATACTGGCTTCAGCCTCGGCCACCGCTGTTGCGACAGTACGGAACGCTCCTGTGATTGCCTGCGCCCCCACCAACTGCGCTTTGTTCAGCCAGGCAGCTTCTCTTGCGCGGCGAGCGTGCGTCCAGACATTGGAGGCATAGTCCATTGCCGGCGCGACTGTCGCTACGAATAGCTGTCTCGCCACCCTCGGTGATAGCATTTTCAACCTTCTGAGGCACATGGCGGCAGTGAGTCCCTTGGCGGCGGCTCTAGCCATGTGCTCCTGGTACCGCAGGCCCACGTCCATGACCACTCCCAGAATTTTTGCACTGCTTTTAGGCTTGACCTCATTCCCCTTGATCAAAAACGGCAGGTCACTGTTGCGCGCGGAGACACGCGTGAAGTGGATGACTGTCGTCTTGTCCGCTTCAAACGTTGCGCCGCTGCGTCTCTCCCACTCGAGCGCTTCGTTAATGATCGACTGAATACCTGCCCGGTTCGCCTCCGCAGTCGGGCCGGTCACCCAGGCCGAGTAGTCGTCCACGAATGCAATTGAGCCACCTTCCGCCTTAATCCTTCTCTGCACCAAATCTGCGTTGAAGAAGAGGAACGAGACCGGTGACAGCGGCGATCCCTGAGGGAGACCTGCTTGGGGTAGCTCCCGCTGCTCAGACGTGTGTCCGTTCACCACCACCGAGGCTGTTCGTCCGGAGCAGAAGGCGTCCATCCACCTGACCAGTCTGTCTGGTATCCCTCTCGCCTTCATCCTCTCGAGTAGTCGCTCTTTGCACACTCCGTTGTAGGCGCCCTTGACGTCGAAACTGATCAGGCTCAGCACTTTGCGATAGGGGTCACTGTTGCAAAACCCTGTGTCAATTCCTTTTGGGCTTAGGCGCTCTGCTCCTTAGTCATCCGAGTACTTCGTGTGAGCATGAGATATGTACCGCGGACTAGCAGCGGGCCCGCGCGGTGGCCTTCTGCCAGTCCAACTGACAGTTCGCAGCATCAGGTCCATCATGGTAGTCGGTTTGCAAACCATTTGCCATCATATTGATGCGCAAAACGCGATATCTAGAACTTGGTCCCGACAAGCTGAATTGATTCTTTCAAAACCAGTTCACCAAACAACTTTAGTTTTGCCATTGTCCTGATCGAAAGCGCGCCTGTTCCAGAAACAAGGAAAGCCGTCACCCAGTCCCTACCCTGCATAGGGCTGGAAATGTGTAAATGCCGACGCCCATAAAGAAAAAAAAACATACATATATGGCAACGACTTTGAGGGCCTGATGTTTTTCGCTATATGATGGTACCGGGCTGAAATTTGGGGTTCAAAGTCTCGACTCTACGTCCTGGCCATGACCATTGTGTACGGTCTTCATCTTAAGGTCCCCCCAAACTCGGAATGAGGAGCGGGACACTGAGGCAGCAGAGGACTACCGCTGTAATCCCGCGTCTGGTCAGCAGCGGACTAGCGTAGCAACCTCGTGCTTAAATGGGTCTAGCGACTTCATCCGCTGTGACAAAGGGAGTAGTTTTATTGGGGTTGCCTCACGTGACGACCACACTGCACAATAGACTTCCCGGCTCGGAAGGTTCACTGAGGGGTTTTCTTCCCTCCTGTAACTGCCTCACGGGGAGTCAATTGCTCGCCTCGGCAGGTGTCTCGTCATCTCTCACGCAGTCAAGACTCGACTTTCACCCCCCCACCTTCCCTCTGTATATAGCACTACTACAATATACAGACACTTGCCTCCCTACGAGGGAGCGCGGACGGGCCCTCTCTGACGCTGCGGTCTAACACGCTTACGCATAAGACCGCAGTGACAGGTGACCCGTTGCGGCCAAACTACACACACTCTGTCCCTCTTGACTGCGTGAGGTCACCAATAAAGGGGGGATATTGTCCATCGCTGAGGCTCGGCTCTGGATTGTGAGCGTGATCAAGTCGTCAGATACATTTCCACTACTAACTCGATGCGCAGCAGCTCAATAAACCGGACGAGGAGGACGAGGAGGACGAGGAAGAGATGGAAGAGGACAATTGAGTGTTGGTGCTGCCCAGTTCGACCGTCATGGTGGCGGCCGATGTCTGTAGGACTAGATAGATATCTGCTTTGCTGGTCCGCAGCGACCCCGCAGCTTTGATTACATCCTCTGTAACGCGAAAAAAATTCAAGAATCTATGCTGAGGTACACGTAGCAATGTACTGCGGGTCGGGTTGCCCATCTCGCTAACCCGTTTTGTCTCTCTTCCGGTGGTTTTTGGGGTTTTGCAACAGTGACCCTATAGCCTGCCGTAGTGGGAGCCATAGATACCGTTCTGGTTTCATATCGCCGCCGCAAAACCACGTCAGCAAGACCCGCTCACAACTAAGCTGACGACACATCAACTGCAGATACTTACATTTAAACGATCCTACGTTCAACTTGGGCTTTGTATTCTGGCTTGACAAACCACCAGCACTTGTTCTCCCACTCCTTGTCATGTGGCTCAAGATAAAGGTTGAAGTTCGAGACGATTTGAGGAATCGCTTTGGACATTTCCAGGATGCTGATGTTCTTACCAAGGCATGATCGAGGACCAGCTCCAAACTACAGGAAAAGAAAGTCAGCCATCACAACACACGATATTGATGGCATCCATATTAAGATCCCACATACCGCGAAAGACCCTGCAATCCTAAGGTCCTCGTTGTCAGGTTCCAGCCAACGCTCGGGCCGGAACTCGCTCGCGTCCTTGCCGAACACGTCCTGGTTATGATAGAGGGCCCATGCGTTGACGCCCACCTCGACCTGTCCGAGTTAGACAACAATCAGACCAGCAGCAGTTACCAAGATCCGCCAACCTCCCACCAGCGCACATCGAGGATCAAGAGTAGGGAGCTCGAACTTACACCTTCGGGGAAGAACTGGCCCTCAATGACCACGCCACCTTTGGGCACGACGCGGGTGAGCTGTGTACCCACTCCTGGATGGAGCCTCAGCGCTTCCTTGATGACGGCTTGCAGGTAGGGCATTTCCTGGGCTTGTTGAAAACTGATAGGGCTCGATACTTTTCCCGCCTGAGCAGCGCCGTCCAGCTCCTCGCGGAGACGACGCAACGTATGCGGGTTGGTATAGAGGAAGTATAAAGCCGAACTAAGACTGATTGCCGTGGTGTCGGAGCCCGCACCGATATTCATAGCCAAGCAGAGCCGAGTCTCTGCCTCGGTGGCTTTACCTTGCTGCTCCAATCTTAGCATCGCGCCCATAAAGGTCGCGTTCATATCGTCTGTGGTGCCTTGAGACGCTTTCTCCTTGTAGCGTTGCAACTGTGCATCTATGAACGCGTCCAGGCCGCCCGTGACCGACGGCAAGCGTAGGAGACTAGAAAAGCGCACAATCCATGGGTGCAAGCCGGGCACAAGTCCCACAACAGCCGCATGGCGCCAGACGCCATCGAGCCCCCGACAGGCGCCGTGCAAGTCAGAATTTGATTCCATCATTCCCATTGATGAGCCAACCTAATGTAACCGGGCATTGTCAGAACAGGGGGCTCGAGCTTCTGGGCGCCTGGGTTTCTAGACTCACTGTGATGGATCCAATCACGTCAAATGCATAGTACTGGAGGAATTGGGGCACGTCAATAACCTGGCCTTGGCTGGCGAAATCCTGCAGCCTCTTCTTGAGTATGGCTGTCTGGGCGTTGACCGCATCCTCGTACGACAGGAGAGCCGACATGGTGTAGAGCGAAGCCAGCTTCCTCCTCATGGCCGCATGGCGTCCATTATCCAACTCGTTGAGCAGGTTCTTGTACTGCGGCGAGCCGAAGGGCCGTAAAAGTGCGACTTGTGGAACGCATTTCCGATGCGATAGATGATCTTGACAGCTTCTGGAGTGTTGAAGTCGTAACGGTTGGGCGCTACACGCACAATTGGGCCTGGTCGTAGTTGCGTTTAGTATGTTGTTGACTGCCTTTCTCGGGCGCCTCGGGCTCCTTAACCATCTACATCGGGAAAGGGGACAGTTACCGTGTTGCTTATGGAGATCAATCATGACATCATGAATGCCTCCCTTGGAAACCTTCTTCACTTCCCAGAACCGCGTTAGCCTCGCGAGGAAGGGTCCAGGTACCTTCCGCAGGCTCGACAGGAAGATGGTGTAGAACATCCATAGGATCATGTACAAGGTTTGTCCGACAATGAAAATACTCAGGAGGACCAACAAGCTATGGCTACCAGAGATCTCGCTCAGTTCCGGTGTAAGGGTGTTGACAATCATGTTGGGAGCAAACGAGTGGAAAATTAAGGCGACAATGACAACGTCCAATATAGAGTTGGGATAATCAGCAAGACCTGTTTATTGTTCGAAACACCACAGGCTGTCGACCTTGCCGCAGGAATGTATTGTTATTTCACATAGCGACAGGTCCGTGGGCAGTCAGGTGTGGAGTGGTTACTAAGCGGAGCTACTCGGAACAGCTTGACACCCGAGGGGGCCGCAGCGGCGGAGCGAGATCCACAGCGGACCCTCGGCAAACGGGCCACCGGGACGTTCAGCTGGTATTACGACTTCTCCCCCGCACCGCTGTGGAGGTCACGCATGACATACCCAGACCCATTGCAACATGACGCAGCAGTCGCGGGAACGGAGGCACCGTATTATCTCGAAAAAATTGGCCCGACCTGTGCATACCAAAATCGGTTCTTCTTTCTTGCATAGGACCCATTAATTCCCCATACCAGAATATCAAGCGAAGGGGCCAAACTACATACAGCTAGATTGCCGCTCTCTCATGTATCCACAGGTCGGGCCAATTTTTCGAGATAATACGGTCCCCTCTTGCGGGCAAGAACAGCCATGCTGGAAACTTTCCCTTGAGGGGGCTTTTAGGACTCTGATGCATCGCATTGCGGTGTCATGCAGCATTGGGTTTGTTGAGAGGCTGATGATGTGTAAAAACTGTGTTCTTTGGTGTTGTGGCTAGCCTCTCTGCCTATTCGGCAAGAGATGCACATAGGCATCGCATCGCACGTTCCCTGGAGACTACTGAAGAGGGGTTAATCAGAAACAGCTGAGCCAAAGACCGAGAGACCATGGCCCCGAAAGACCAACGTACTGATGCGTGCGCGACGCTCTTAGTTTTCGTTCAATTGTTCCGAGGAAATGAGGACGCCTGAACTGGTTCCGCTCGCGTGCTGCTTGTCTTTTGGTGCAACTTCCAGCCAGACGTCCCTACAATCAGTACTGACTGATAACTGACTGCTTGTTGGGATGTCTGAAAACAATCCAAGGACCTAAGACCGGGTGCCTGGGAGACAGAGGAGGACTCATTACCCCCGACTTGATTGCCACCGACCGTTATATTCAAAAGTACGCTATTGCCCCTGCGAGGTGACCATACTGTCACGTCCTAGTGAGGTCATGCCGCGACTTAATGATTCCTGACCAATTCCGTCCCATGTTTCCCTAATCAAGATAAGCTGCAAACATGGGCTTAGGGGAAGTTAAGAAAGGTAGAGTAGATGGTGCAGTTGTGTTTGATGCTTGAGAGATAGGTATGGCCAAGGGTGAGGTAGGACACACATGCTAACATCGTCGCTGGTGGACGCGCGGCAGACACAGCAGCCTACATTAGGCGTCTGTGGACAAGTTCCTTCTCCAGAGATAAATGATGGGCTGAGTGTAATGGAATCACCGCATTCTTCCGAAGTTCAGCTTGGCTATTCAAGAAAATGTCACATCTGCTAAATCTAGGTGTAGCCGCGGCAAAGAACTTAGCCGCTGGGCGGGGTTAGCCACCTTTAGCTCAGGTGACGAACCTTTCCTTATTTGATCACGCTGAAGTGTCGAGACTCAGCGGACTTGTACAGGGTCTCAAATTGAAGGGTCAAGCAAGTGTGTGAGCCAAGGAGGGGATTGAATTGATCTGCCTGACAAGCCCCAAATCGGCCGACACAGCCAGGGCTTATGTACTGCTACACTACGCTAATTGCATACCAATATGGCTGTGACCCGAGTCATCTGTCGGAATGCATCTAGCCCCTTGGTCTGGGCCTATGGATTAAGCGCTTGTGCCTCAATCGGGGTCCCCCGCGGCCTTGATTCCTTCGTGGCTGGGCCTCCACTTCTGACACAGGGCCCCGTGGAATTGTGATCCCGAGGGGGCTCTGGCTGGGCCCCTCTTGGCCTCTGATTGCCCCAGAATCTGGGCCAGACTGTAGAGGTTCACCGATCTAGCGCCGAGATCAAGCACACGGGCTGCGCACTCGATGCGATCCCCGGTGGCGGGTACTCCGCTGCACATTCCAGCTGTGGGGGCTGTCCTTGTGCCCGACCTCCCGATTTCGCGCTCATGACCGGCGACCCGGTTCAACAAATGACGATGGGACTTATCGTTGACCATGTCGGTATTACGGGTCCTAGCCGTACCACGTTCATACACAGGCTATCTCCCCTGGCCAGTAGGTCTTTGTATAATCAATACTTCATATAATCTCAAATAAAAGCGATCGCACTACATAGAAACATGGATCTCGAACCTCTAGTTATATACAGGTCTAGCCATCGAGTGATGGGAGTTGGAGACTAAAACTACTTTGTGCTGAACCACTCTCCTTCATCGACTAGTTTCTCCCCACGCTCGGAAGCGCTCAGGAGCTCTTGAATTGTCCAAGGCTTATGAGTATATCCAGGAACTCCGTTGGTGTTCTTAAAGGGAGTTCCCTTTGTGAGAAAGCTTGCACATTTCTCATAATTATCGTACGCATATTGTTGCGGATCGTGGTCCACGACCCAACTGCCTACCATGTTTGGGAAAGTTTGGCCCTTCTCAACGTTGTCCCAATTAGTCAAATGCCACACCTCACGAGTCTTGAAACCCATTCTTTGCCCACACGAGACGCGTTCAGCCCTGAGACAACCAGTCAGTAAATACGCCTTTTTACATCTCACAAATACTTCAATGGGCATATAGAATTACCTCAAATGATTATGCACCTTCACAGCCAGCGGTATGTTGTTTTTACCACCTCTCTGCAAGCAGGCGGCCAGAGAGTACCCGTCTTCAAGGGCCATGGTACCACCACTGGCTGAAGTGGGAAGAAAGGTATGAGCTGCGTCGCCAATTTGAATAACACGACCTTTTGGGGAGGCCCAGGTATCTCGAGGATTGCGCCACATAAGTTTAAAGTCAATCGCTTCGCGGTCGGGTACGGCGTCTATGACCTCTGATATGAAGGAGATCCATCCTTTCACGTATGGCAAACATTCGTCGACGGACCTCTTGTTCGTCCATGTTTCTTCAGACGTCCCTTCATCCTGGATATGGTGTCAGTGAATAGTCGAGCCAATTCCCCGGTCTCGCCGCAAATACCTTATGCGTGACCAGAAAGACAATTATGTCTTTTGACCTCGCTATGATCGCATGCGCTCCTGGTCCAACAATGATATAACCCTTTTCTGGATCATCTCCAAATGCCTCGGCAACTACAGGTCGTTTCAATGCAAGTTCAGCTGGGTACGTTGCACGGAACATAGCAAAACCAGAGCTGATAGGCTTCTCCTTGAACCCGGAGACAATGTTCCAGGATTTCGAACCTACTCCGTCGGCCGCAACAACAACATCAGCAACGAGCTTTGATCCATTCTCGAGGATTACACCGGCTTTCCCGTCGTCTTCGAAGTAGTCCAAAACTCGACTTGAGAATTCGACAGGAATTCCCAATTTTGCAGCATATTTATGAAAGGCGTGGTGGAGAGCAGCACGGCTGATGGTGAGAGGAAACTCAACAGTGCCAAGGACTGTTCCATCATACGTGCAGATGGTACCAGCTTTTCCAAAGTGGAAGGCTGAGCAATACTCCAGGAATCCTGGCCAATTTTCAGGGGTACGAAGGGCGGAGGATTGAATGGTAATAAAGTCTCCTATAAGGCCATTAAACCTAATGTCATCATGTGCGCAGATATCAAGTGAAGACATACCATAGTCATTTGTGTCTGGTCTACGCTCAAGAACCCGAACATTGTGCCCCTTGCGGTAGGCTTCAATAGCAAAGCCTAGGCCGGCTAAGCCAGCACCCACAACTAAAACATCAATGCCGGTTGGAGGCTCGCGTGGCATAGACAATGCCTGATCGATTAGTTCCTCACTCATGACGATTTCTGGGATGGATGTCTGGGGCGAGTCGGTCTCTGTCCTGTGGATTTTGGAGGGTTTGGTCCAACATATATATATATATATCGTCTATGTCACCATGAGGGATGTTTATATTTTACGCTTTCTGGGGACAGCCGCGGCGGTCAGTAGTAAGGCGGTGAAGAAAACACACAGACGTTGCTTCGCCAAGAGCGTCGATCTTTGTCAGTTACTCGTTCGGAACTACGGAGTAACGGGTTCCTCTATAGTCCGAATCAGTACCTGGCCTGTATGATGATTGGTCACTGCCTCTACCGGCTTAAATGCAGCGAAGTGTCGAACGGTCATGTAAACCTAAAATCACCTTTTGTCATCCTTTGTCACACTTTAGTCACTAAGTACTTCCCCGGAAAAACGACCTAGCTCTACCTCGAGGTGGCTGGGTACTTCGGACTCTGGTGTGAATCCGAAGCTAACACCGCTTATAAAATCCTGACGAAGCTTTTGTCTTGCTCAATTGAGGAATGCTCTTAGTGTCAGTGCGGGGCACGCCTCATTTCTATCTACGCTAATCCAGCTGGGTTTTACCTAGTCTACTGAATCACTTGACTCGCATGTCTGGAGCCGCTGAGTCCACTGCTTGCTCAGGGCTCATGGATAATCGGAGGTGACATTGCCAAGGATGAGTAATAACTTACAAGACACATGTACGTGGCCAACCAAGTTTTTCTCGGGAAGAAAGTGGGCAGGGCGAAAGCGGAGAATGTGGAGGACCAAAATCCGATACCTGCGACTTTTCGGCCAGACCGGGATCCATCTTGGCTCCGGGTCCACGTTTGACAGAGACCCTTTGAAGAAGGCGGGGCTGAGTATGTTGAAGGGGGGTAAAGTAGGTAGAAACTGCAAGAAGGCTCATGTAGAATTATAGAAGAGGACAACATCTTCCTATTCGTCGAGCTCTTTCTTCCCTCACCAGTGTTGCTAATAATATAAACAATACGTATATTGGCAATATGAACCCCCTCGCAATAATATCGTATTGTCAAGAGGCGATATTGTATTTCCCAATATGAACATGATTTATATTGTATTGTATTGCTAAGAACCTAATATGTTGGCAGTGTGACAATACATCCAATATATTCCACGTGACCTCATCATTCAACTGCCTCATCGAAAATCTGGTCACCTTGAAAATCTCGTATCCCAACCCATGACTTCAGGCACTCCAATGCTTCAATCGCATCACTCCCAAGTCTATTTCGACGGTCTGTAATCGTTATCTTTGCCCCAGAGAAGAGTCGTTCAGGTTCCGCAGACATTGCAGGAATTGACAATATATCCACGGCCATCTTGCTCAGACTCGGGTAGTTTTTCTGCTGCGTCTCCTCTAGCCACCATGCAAGGGCGCTCGTAAAACCATAAACCCGTTCAGACTTGCAATAGCGCTCGTATTCGTCCGTGATGAGTGACGGCTGCAGGTGCTTGTTCCGCCAATTCAAGAACTCGTTCGTGGTCGCCGATGGGACCTCGCAGAGTGGAAGAGGTGATTCCACGGGTTTATATTCGTTCCACAGCGTCTCAAGCAACTCCTTCGACGACTCAACCCACTCCTTTTTCCAGTTCTCCTGGATGTAGTGCCATTTATGCGAAGGGTGGAGCACGATAGCTGCAACGTAGGCAGGTGATTCATCAGTAAGGCGATAATACTTGTCCAGCTTCGCCCAGCCCGAGTTATACATCGGTGCCATCACCGGATCGTCGATATTCGCCTCCTTGCCGGCTTCGAATTGTGCCAATACGAAGTCCATAGCCAGGAGGACATTGTCGAGTGTTGCACACGATGACTCGAGAGCCTTGGTCGTCATCTTCAGCTTCTCTAAGAAGGACTTGATCTTCTCCAAGATGGCCCAGTCCTCCGAAGAGAGCTCGTCTCCAGCGCAATCTGCTTCCATCCATTTGTTGAAATAATCGTCAATTGCGTCTCTAAGATTCAAGGCCGCTCTCAACATGGTATACCACGAGCTCCATCTTGTGTCGTTGTCTCGCGCAAGCTTACGGTTGTGGCTGATAGCAAGAAACTTTTGGCTGCGCTGAACACTCCGTTAGATGTAAACGACGAAGTTGTGAAGCTTACCAAGAGGTCCCTTCTTCCGCCACGCTTCAATATGCTTTAGTGTCACATTATACAGACCTGGATCATCGCATTCGAGCTTCTCATTGTCGGTAACAAAGAGGAAAGCTTTGGCGGCAAGATTGATGATATGACCTTGGCAGCGGAGTCGGTGAACTTTGGGATCGTATCGGATGTCATATCGGCGAAGGAGGCCTGTGGGATCTTAGAACCAGTCAGTGGAAACGGCGAGTTGTACTGACCAAGCGAAAGGGATCTCATCATTGTGTCGTTATTACCAGCATTGTCCATCACGAAATATCCGAGTTTTGAAGCAAAGCCCCATTCGTCAACCACTTCCAAAATGGCCGCAGCGAGGTGAGAATCGTCGTGCTCACTGTCGATGTCTTTCAACGCCAAAATATGGTGTTCCAGCTGACCGTCTTCCGTGACATAGTGGCCGACTACGCCCAAGATGGCCAAAGAGTTAGGAGAAGTCCAAAGGTCGCAGCTGATGTGAATTCTTGACTCCGCCGACTGTATGCGCTGCTTGGCCTTCTCCTTCTGGTCTTCATACTGCCGCATGACCCATTTCCTAATGGTCTCGTGCGTATCTGGAAGCCAAGTATCGATATCGTCATTGATGTAGGCCAAGAGTGCCCGGAACTCTGGGCATTCCACAAGCCGAAATGGGAGAGAGCAGGCCGTAATAAACCTCACGTACAACACTTCGAGCTGGTCAGGGTCGATCGAATCTCCAGATTGATCGTTGAGCCGACGGCGTTTGCGGGGATTTTCTTCTGCTGCAGCACGAGCTTGTTCGAGAAGCGTTCGTATCGTTGTCACTTTGGCTGTTCGCGGGGCTCCTTTTGGCAGACCGTGGCCGTCAGGAGGAGGGTCCATAAGATGTTTTGCAGGAGTCGCAGTACCCCCAGAACAGGCATAGGTTCTGTTACAATGTTTGCAGCGCCACTCTTCTTTTCCGGTCCGCTGATTGTAGTATCTCGTCTCTATCTCCTCGTCTGGCATATGAGAGAAGATCCATGATGTTCTGGGCTTGGTGGAGGAGGTTGTAGAGGCTGTGCAAGGTCGAGATTTGGAGGTTTGGCTTTCGTCTAGGCCATGTAACTGCTGGCTGGAAAACTCCGAAAAGTCGACCGAAATTGACGACTCTCTTCGTTGTGACCATTTTACAAATGAGAGGCGTTGTTGAGGCATGGCGGTATGTTAGGGATGGATTTAATGCTGCATCATTACATAAAATGCGCTTTTTGCATTAAATATTTAAAGCAAGACGCGCTTTATATGCATTATTTCCCCTTCTATATTAGGATTAGCGCCTTCTACAGTAGGCTTAGTGCATAGGAACAATATAAGTCCTTTCCCGACCTCCTTTTCTCCACAGCCTTCAACCGTCTGTCGATGTATCCCCCTGAAACTTCTCAATTCGACTCCCCACTACCTTCAGACCCTCCGTGTGTCTTCTACAATGCCCAGAACCCCTGGAAGGCCAGCCGACCACCAGGTCCACCGAGAATTTATCACGCTTGCCTCCGACGCTAGTTCGGGTTTCAAGAACTCTCGAGTCAAGTGCAAGCACTGCGGCCACGAGATAACCAAGGGCACTACTCGTCAGAAGAAGCACTTACTTCGCCATTGTCCCAATTACAAAAGGCAGCAACAGTCTCAGCAGCCTCAACTTACTCATCACTTTCCTGTAGTGGACAAGACCTTTAAGCAGATGCTTGATGAGCTTGCTGCTATAGCAATTTTTGCTGATGGCCGTCCATTTAACCTCTTTGAGTCCAAACGAATGCGGATTCTGTTGAGCAAGTTAAACACTGCCTGGCAACCACCGTCTCGTCGCCGAGTACAGCGGCTGCTAGCCCCGACTTATTCTCAGTACCACAATCAAGTCCAGGCTATCCTCGACCAGGCAGAACATATCAACGTAATCTTTGACGCCTCAGACAACATCACAAGTCATCGAATTATCAATACCTCGATACAGGTGGCAAATGGTCCGGCGTTCTATTGGAAGACGTTTGATACGGGACAGATTCAACACACGGCTGAGCACTACATCGATCTTTTGTATCCTGAGCTGGAGATAATTTGTAAGGGCAACTTCTTGCGAATTAACTCGTTTTGCACAGATACGGATAGCGTGATGAGGAAAGCTCATGTGCATTTGGCAGCAAGAAAGGAATTCCAACATTGCTTCTTTTCCCTCTGCGATTCACATGGGTTACAGCTTCTCATCAAGGACATCCTAGAGCTACCGTTCTTTGAGGAGGCATTCAAAAACGCTACATTAATTGTCACCTTCTTCAAGAAGGCGAAACTGCAGTTGGCTCGATTGAGAGAAGCACAAAAGGCTGCTTGGGGCCACCATAAGGCGTTTTTATCTGCGTGGGTCTTTCAGTTTTTCTGACTCCTAGCTATAGCTGACCGCTCGCTTTAGTGTAATCACACGCTGGGGCAGTCAGTTCAATGCTTTACAGTCAGTTTTACGCTGTAAAGAGCCTCTCCAAACATACGCTCGCCGTCCTGACGTAAGGGCAGAGCTAGCCTCCGGCTCTCTCGAGCTTCTTCCAAAGGTGCTGGAGTCTGTCAATAACCCTCACTTCTGGATACGCCTAGAGACTGTTTTGGCCATAATTAAGCCTGTCAACAGTCGTCAGCGTGCCTCAGAAGCCGATAGGGCTCACATCGGCCATGTGATTCCTCGTTGGCTGGAGATTAAAGCAGAATGGAAAGCACTTGACGATTCTCAGCAACATCAAGATGTGAATTTCAGCGACCTGTATTCTGTATGGTTAAACCGTATGGATAAACAGACATATGATATTCATTATGCGGGATTTGCATTACGGCCTGACACAGTCGGGACTAAGCTTGAAGAACAGCAGATGATGAAAGTGCTGCAGTTCTTTAAGTCAGCGGTTAATCCTGCTGACTACCTTCGTATTGTTCGAGAATTTAACCACTTCCGAGCACAATCAGGGGGCCAGTTTGCTGCCGGGGGCTTAGTCTATTCAAAAGAATGGACGCCATTAGATGCTTGGATGCTTCTTGATAACCAGGGCAGCAAGCTGGCTGCACTTGCAGTCCGAATCTTTGGAACCATAGCCAATTCAGTTCCCTCAGAGAGATCATTCTCGGCGGTTAACTTCCTCCACAGCAAGGCACGCAACAGGCTCACACCAGCCAACGCTGACAAGTTGGCCTTCATCTACATGAACGAACGGTGCTAGAGAGGATAACGCAGTCTCAGAATCAACCTCTTGATCGTCGCAATGAGGTTGATTCTACAGTGGTTAGCTGGGAAGATTTGACAGAAGACGGCTGGCTTACTCTCGAAGATACGTATATGGAAATCCATTGCGCATCAAGTCTGGAAGTTGACGCTGTTATCGGCGAGTTCGCTCACCAACCCGCCTCCGACGGAGAGGAGACGATTGTGGGAAAATTTGAGGTCCAAGATGGGTCAGAGAGTGAAGGAACGGGGAAAAATTGACCTAATTTGGCTTGGTTATTTGTATTATATGACCCTTGGGCACCTTCATATATGGGTGGTTATATTGCAATAAAAAGCGCGCTTTTTATTCGGAATAAAAAACTGCTTCATTGTAATAAAAAGCAGTTTAATACACATGTGTATTAATCATGTGCCCATCCCTAAAGAAGGCAACGATGCCAAACAAAGGATGTCGGTTCCGGGAAGCCCAGCCATCAAAGGCGATATGGACGTGGCTGGGGCTTTGCTGTAGGGTCTTGATAATATGGCTTCGAAAGAAGTAATACTCGTCTGTTATTCGCCGCCGAATTGAATCGTGGGAAAGGTGGGCATCAGTTGCGCTGATGATTGGATTGAGATAGTTGAAAATATCGCGAAGACTTTCGCTTTCAGCGACCCTGAACGGTTGGTTGGTCACAATCCACCTGACAAGCTTTCGCTGAAACGCATCCTTGGTAAACCGTTTCTTCAGGTGGTTGATGAACTGATTGTCTGCGACTGCCGTCTCGCTGGTCTTTTGGGAAAACATCTGCTCAATGGTTCTTTTCTTCGCCTGTCTTAGTTAGGACTTTCCGCCGTATATATGATGTTGGTTGCCAAGGTGAGCTTCGATGTTAGTAGTCGCTGATGCAAGATGGGCAGTTATCTTCAGATCCTTCTTCCGGGCACACTCGTAGCAAACCCATCTATAGCGACTCTAGTCTTTGACCTCTTGAAGGTCATAGCCATGCTGCCAAATCCAAGACTTGGGGCGCCCGCGCCTCTCAGATATTGTTAGATTGGGGAAGCTGTGCCAAGGGAAGATGTTCCAATCATCAGCGGGTCGTGGTTGACTCAATTGAATGGAAAGGTTCGAGGGCGCTGGTAATGAGGCACTGGAAGGTGTTCTGGGCTCAGAAAACGGATCTTCGAAAGGGCCACTGGTAATGCTGGCCTCCGGAATCGAGGCCATGGCCGTCAGTCGTTCAGCCATCTTTGGGAACAGCTCCAGTGAAGTGTGAAGAGCGAAGGTTTGTCGAAAGAAAAGGGGCTATAATACCCACCTTTTGCATCATAGGTAGCTGAAGTTTCTGGATTTGTACAATTGGCAAGACCAAGATGGCAATGTCAATGATGGCATGTGTAAGGACAGTGCCGAAGAAGAACTTAGAGCTTTCGATAGCGCATTTCGGGTTCTTGATGGAAAAGTCCCAGAACGCCTGAACTGGGATACAGTGGAAGGTCGTTAGGAATATCTGCAAACCCTGGTTAGCTTTAATGACCTTGCAGCAACCGACGAGCCATACCCGAGCCAAGATCCAGATCACGGAGCAAGCAATCAAGATCTAGATAGCAATCTTAATATTGGTAACCCGAAACATGCGCCAATAGAAGCTTAGGATCGAAATCTTGGCAAAAAATAGGGTGAATGCATAGATGTGTTCGATGAAAAAGAGGAACTTTTTGGTAGTTGAATTTGCTTCCTCAACGGCCGTGCCTTGGACGTCTTTAGAGTGCAAGCCGAATCCATGATTAATCCCTGCTCCGTAGTAAGCCTCGATCACTGTCCCCCTTGTAGGGAAAACATCATACATTGGGGCAACATGACAGCCCATGCAACCGCCGTCGCCTGACCCAGAGTAAGAATAAACAGCCACTAAAGATTGATGTCGGAGTAACTAACATAGAAAAGCATCGCAAAGTAATCATCATACCAGAATCTAACTCTGGTGATTCTTCGGCTTATGACACGGAGGATGAGGAACACGGTCGCGGCTGGGAAGGTGACGAACTCGGCCGCCCACAGATCAGGCTTCCTGGACTGCATGATAAGGATTCAGGAAACCACAGGACTGAAAGCATTTAAGGAAAAGCAAAGCTCATGCATCAGAAGAACCAAAGGAATGGGATATGAGACCCCGCAAAATGATATATGGCTGCCAGCATGGTCCCTTGTCGAAGCGATCAACGATTTCATTCGGCGGACTGCTCCTTTTGGGGCAGTCTAACGACTCATTAGGCCACGATGGAAGGGCAATAAAACTTTACATCGCTGACATGCTCGCTTCGTCGACGATGTACGGGTCGGCCGGCTTGCGGCACTTCCCCCAGGACCCTGTCAAGAGCTGACGATCGGTCAAGACGGCGATTGTTTGATCAGCATTTGGACTGCTCGGCAGCCCGGAATTCAGTGCGTTCTTGGGATAATGTACTGCCGATTAGTTGGCGGGTTAACGGCTGTCAGAGTCAGTATGTTGGTCATCTGCACCACGGCTGTTGTTCTTGTGTATGCACTTGCGATGCCTGGCCACACGCTCCAGTCCTTGCGCTCCCGGAACGATTGACATAGGAGCCAGTGCAGAAACCCTTACGGAGGTGGCCATGTCACCCCAGGCGGCAAATGCGGCAAATGTACGAGTCAGGGCAAACTCAAAGTGAGGCCAGCATTATTTCCTGGCAGCGTTTCAGTCCAAGCTGCTTGTCTCCTGGCGTGGCTGCACACCGCAATCTCGAGGCTCCCAATCGGCGCCCAAATGTTAGGCCACGAATGTCAGCCGGCATAGTGATAGTCGAGCTATTTCACTTCACAGTCTTGGAAAAGCCAGGGCTCAAATAGGGTCAAAGCGCAGACTGGCAGACTGCAAATCCCATCCAAACAAGTCAGCCGCGCACTAATGAACAACATCGAGACGGCCTAGCAAGGGTCATCTCTGCCCCAGGCTAGATCCGCCATTCGGATTGACCGGAGGCAGTCCGGCACTTGTGAGTCTTTCTCGACCCAGCCCAGCGGCGCCAAAATTTCGGATCTAGACTGGTCAAGGCAACAAGCGGGGCAATTCCATGCGTAGCGCAGGGAAGATCGTCATGAGCTAGGTAATTCTCCTGTCCTAGACCCTTCGCATACGCGCCACCACCCCGCCAGTCGAAACGACAGCTGTTGGAACCCCCACCCCCTTCAAAGTGGCAGCGACAGGGCTTCGTTTCCAATGGTGGTGATTCCAGGCTCTCGGTCGCACGCTTGACAGAAACAGCGACGTAAGCTCATACGAGTGGCATTAACCCGAAAAACGATAGCGCGCAGTGACGCTAATCGCGTCACTAATTACTACATAGTCTCAGAAGTCAGAGGTATGCAACATAGGTGTGGGCAGAAGAGATTGGATTTTTCGCTACTTTCTTCTATCTCAGGGAGCGACGAAGGTAGGCTTCTTATACCTATGTTCAGTCTTCCAATATCATAGGCAGTAGCCTGCTGCCTGATGCTAGTTATGGTCGTTCACGATCATCGTGAACAAGTTCACGGTGATCGTGATCGCTGCCTATTTTTGGCCCTATTCCAACACGTAGAAGCCCCTGTGAAGAATGGTCTAGTGTTCTCGGAATTCCAGTCCCGATGGCTTTCAAACGCTGCCATCACCAGCCAGTCTGTCGATTACTAAAGCTGGAACCGCAGCTTGAGTGCAGCAATTGACACGAAGTATGCTGGAGGCTGCATTATACCTGCAACAATGGCATTCTTTCTTCTGGACTGGTTTGTGGTTTGTAGTAGTTTAAGCTTGAATGCCGGTGCGGCATGGCTGTAGGCAGAGTAATGAACGAATGGCGTGAGTGAAGGCGAAAAGCAAACGTATAAATAAAATGGCATGTCGGTCGTTCTCAATCTCAATGAAGTCTGAGACAGACATAAAAAGCAACGGTTTCCTTTCTTACATATTGCGCCGTCATTTCGGTCAGATGCAATCTGTACTTGTGACCAGCATCACTCAATGAGTTCTCTTCTTCAATCTGCAGAGAAATCCAGCCTGTTGCACAAACCAGATATTCTTCGTGCGCCACTTATGCTCAGCACTAGGCAGCGATAGCTCGAAGTTCCTCAAGATCTCCGGGACAAGCTTTGCCATCTCCATGACCGCAATATGCCTCCCGATGCACGTCCGTGTTCCAGCACCAAAAGCGAAGAACGACTAATCCATCATTTTCAGCTGCTCTTCCGACGCGTCAAGCCACCGCTCTGGCTCGAACTGGTCGGGGTTGGGAAATACCTCGGGGTCGTGCTGCGTTACCCAAGCGTTTACTCCGACAATGGTACCGCCGGGAATATGCCTGCCGCAGATTGTGGCTCCTTCCGGGGGTACATGGCGTTCTAGCAGGAGACCAACAGAAGGGTGAATCCGAAGGCCTTCTTTCAGCACGGCTTGCATATAAGGTAGATGGTTTGTCGACTCCCGGAATGAGATTAGTGAGCTGAGAAGGCCTGCAGCATCGGCCTCGTCAATCTCCTTGACCAGCTTGCGCATCTTGGCTGGGTTTCTGAGTAGGTAGTAGAGCGTTGCCCGCAAAGCGATAGCCGTTGTATCGGAGCCAGCAAAGACATTTGTACTCAGGTGGACCACAATGTCTCGGGTTGACATCTTGTCTGGGTCTGCGAGCTTGGTGGCGTACCACTTGCTGAGCATGTCTCCCTTGCGCTCAAGAGTTTCAACGTTGAGTTCTCCATCCTTCTTTAGACCTTCCTTTCCACCAACGTCACCGCCTATTACCGCATTAACGGCTTTTAGTGTGAAGGTTAGGACTTTGTTCCAACCCTCCATGGTGGGAATGAGGATGGGGAGAAGAGGGTTGCCCATCAGGAACTTGTGCCAAGCTGGAACCTGACCGATTTGGCTGGCGTATACCTGCAAAGTGTCAACGATGGTTTGGGCAGGCGCCGATTGGGCTTACCAGCAAGTCTTCGATAGCTTGTATCATCCCATCCACGTCGCCGCCTTTGTCAAGAAAGCCAAGCTTCTTTGCAAAAGTGAGTTCGCCCACAACATCGAAGGTATAGAACTGAATCCATTCTCCTAAATCGACGAGCTGTGACCTACCTGCAAAGTTGGAAAACTTTTCGAACAATAGCTTCGTGCAGGAGTCCACAGCTGCTTCGTTTGTCAACAGGGTTGTTAAGCTGAAGGCATTGGCAACCGGCTTCTTCAGCTCGCGGTGATAGTTTTCGTCTCGAGTACCGAAAAGGTTGACCTCGACTTTGCCCTTCCATGTAATTGACTGAATGGGATAAAATGCGGTCTATCACAGCATTAGCGACGATTCCACCAGTTTATGGGCCATCATACCTTAGTGTAGCCAGATTTCAGGCCATAGATCTTTTTAATCTCTCGAGGATCAGATATGGAGACATGGTTTGGCCCAATGCGGACAATGTCTCCGTACTTTCGGTGAAGTCGTATCGCTGTCTAATGGGCTTGTCCTCCACGCACGTCAAGATATCGCCAGAGTGATGAATACGCTGCCAACCGTGGCCCGGGCAGAGAACTCAGGCCTCGGCGATACTTGTTACTTAGAAGGTACAAGAAAACGAGTGCAGCAACAGCGATAGAACCCCTTAGAGGCGTGATCTCTTGGCGCAATGTCTGGATAACCTCCGCTGTGCCGGCCATGGTGAAAAGAGGGTGTCGGCGTACGAGCTACAGACTCGGTAGACTAGCTGCCGTAGAGACCCTGAAAGTCATTTGCATGATATAAGGAAGCCCTGCGCCGAGATTCGCGGGGTAGACTCCCCTATCCGGGGAGGGCGGAAGATCCGCACACCGCGGAAGGGCCGCATCCGCGGAGCCGCCGCGGAATGCCTCATCGCGACAGGCTGACAATCAAGATGGTGGAGGAGCAGTTGCCAAGTGCCAATGGATGTGGAGGTTCATGTTGAACGCAATGACATTTACCCGATTGTCATGGCTTTACTGTCAGTCATCTATCCCTTCAAATGTGTTAAGGCTCCCGAAAGTACCTCGCCCAGACAATCTTTACAATCTTTACAATCTTTACAATCCTTTTGAGGGACGTAGAGGCCGGTGCGACCGTGGGCGCGGTGCCGCGAAATGGACGCGACTGCCGACGAGATCCTGGTGCGAGGTGGAGATTCAATCACCGTGGCGCGTCGGTCCTCAAGGCCTGTGAAGCCGACTGCAAAACTACAGGAAAGGCTACAGGCGATTGAGAAGAGGAGTGATACAGTGAAGAGGAACGGGTCACAACAGCCGCGGGATGGTGAAAATGAAGGCGAGACTGGATTGGCCGACGGGGCCAGAGAATCGCAGACGACGGAAGGCGCGACGGGCAACCACGCGTCGCCCATGCAGATCATGTTCCGAGCGATGCTCCAGGAGACGTCGGCCCATTTGATGAGTGAGCAGAGGAAGATGCTAGAGAGGCTCTGGGACGCGTTGATGGAGAACCAGCGAACGGCAACGCGGATGATGAGCGAGCAGCTGGAGATGATACGCCAACTCCAGCAGGAAATCCAGACGATCAAGGCCCAGGCAGCCGAGGAATCGAAGAAGGTGGACGAGCTCAGACGCTCGCACGAACAAGCCACCAGGCAGCTGAGGATAATGCGAGAGCAGACGAACCAGCAGCTCAAATCCATGCGTGAACAGGCTGCAAGAGACCTCGAGCAGATGCGAGAGCAAGTTATGAAGGAGCTGGGGAGAACACAACCCCAGACGGCAGAGGAGTTAAAACAAGTGAAGGAGGAAATGAAACAGGTGAAGGAACAGCTGAACATGATGGCCGACAGCATCTCTAGCAGTGCTCAGACGAGCCCACAGCCATCGTATGCCGACGTAGCCCGCACCCCGCCTACGAGCCAGCCAAGCAACGTCCGCACCTTATCGTCCATGCGCACGACCCCATCCTCATTCACGGATACCTTGTTTTGCACCATCGACACCTCGCGGGTCAGCGAAGAGGACAGAGGCAAGGCGCAAGTTGGAGAAGTTCGTCAAGCGATCGAAGAGAAGGTGCGGGTCAGGGAAGGCCAACAGAGCTGGCGGTGCGCAGCCGTGGTGAAGGATGCGAGGAATCCAGACCGCATCAAGGTGGTGTGCCGAGACGAAGCAGAGGTGCAGCTCATCAGAGAGGTGGCGGAGAAGACGGTGGTCAAGGGCGCCAGAGTGCTCAGGGACCAGCTATACCCGGTCAAGGTCGACGGCGCAAACAGGACTGCGGTGCTGGACTCGTCCGGTAATGTGCTGCCAGGTGCGGCGGAGGCACTAGGGAAGGAAAATGAGGTGATGATCGCCAAGATGCACTGGCTCAGCGACAAGGCGAATGGTAAGATGTACGGCTCGATGGTGATCTACGTCACCAAAGCGAGCGATGCGCGACGGCTGCTTGAAGAGGGGTATTTCCACCTTGCGGGAGAGTCGACCAGCACCAACGTCTTTGAGAGGCGCCAAGGCCCGGCTCAGTGCTACAACTGCTGGGAGATTGGCCATAAGGCCTTCGCATGCAGCAAGGCGCAACGATGCGGCAAGTGCGCGGAGACGGGCCATCGACACCGGGACTGCCAGGCGGTCGAGCCAAAGTGCATTCTCTGTGGAGGGCCACACGAGTCTCTCAGTCGAAACTGTCGGATGCGACAACTGCATATGACCGATGGCCACTAACCTCCAGATCCTACAGCTCAACGTGCGGAAGAGAGATGTGGTGCAGCTGAGCATGATGAACGATAGGGACTTGCAGGACTATGCAGTACTGGCGGTGGCCGAGCCATACGCGCCGAACATCGATGGGACGCTGATGACGACACCAAACCACCACAGGAACTGGACGAGATTCGTACCATCAAAGAGACACGAGACGCAGTGGCCGATCCGGAGTATGCTCTGGATACGCAGCGATCTAGAGACTGAGCAGGTGCCCATCCTTTCGGCTGACCTGACCGGGGCGATACTTAGATGGCCCGACCGAGAAGTCTTGGTGGTGTCAGTGTACGTGGCAGGAAAAGATGAAGACGCTTTGCACACTACCATGAGACAGTTGCACACGACAATCACAAGTTTTCGCAACAGCACGGGGAAAAGAACGGACGTTATCCTGGCCGGCGACTTCAACCGCCACGACCAGCTCTGGGGAGGCGATGAGGTGACAGGCAGGAGGCAAGGCGAAGCGAGCCCGATCATCGACCTCATGGACGAGCATGGCTTGCTCAGCCTCCTACCACGAGGGACGAAGACGTGGGAAGGACCCGGTGGGGAGAGTACGATCGACCTGATGCTCGCATCGGCTGAACTGGCAGACGAGATGGTTCACTGCGGGATCCATCCGACTGAACATGGATCAGACCACAGGGCCATCGAGACGGAATTTGATCTCACGACACCAGAGAGGATGGCGGGCTCGAGGCTGCTGTTCAAGAACGCACCATGGAACGCGATCAGGGCGAAAGTGCAAGACAAGCTGGCACCACTCCCGTGGGGCGGTGGAGTTCAAGAACAGACTGACAGGTTGATGGACGTGGTCCTAGACACGATCCACGAACTGGTCCCAAGAGCAAAGCCATCGCCGTACGCGAAGCGATGGTGGACGACAGATCTCACAAGGCTCCGAAGAAGTTACACGTTTTGGAGGAACCTAGCGAGGACCCGGCGTCGGGCTGGTCAGCGAATCGACAATTTGGAAACCCGAGCCAAAGAAGCAGCCAAGGAGTACCACGACGCCATCCGAAGGCAGAAGAAGGCACACTGGGAAGACTTCCTCGCCGACGGGACCAGCATCTGGCAAGCTGCCAAGTACCTGAAGCCTGGAGACGAAACAAACGGCGACAAAGTGCCTCCGCTGAAAAGAACAAACGGGGCAACAACACAAGACAAGGCTGAACAGGCGGAGGAACTGCTCAACGCGTTCTTCCCACCACTACCGACCGACATAGAAGATGAAGGCCCACGGCCGCATCGCAGAGAAGTGGCCATGCCGAACCTGACGATGGGGGAGGTGGAGGAGAAAGTCATGGAGGCCAAGGCTTGGAAGGCACCCGGAGAGGACGGATTGCCGGCGATGGTGTGGAAGCAGCTGTGGCCGGTGGTGAAGGAGCGGGTACTACAATCTATTCCATACATCACTGGGTGAAGGACGACTGCCGGACCAGTGGCGGACTGCCAAGATCATTCCGCTCAAGAAGCCGGGCAAGGCTGACTACAGAATTGCAAAAGCGTGGAGGCCGATCTCGCTATTGTCGACGCTAGGCAAGATCCTCGAAGCAGTAGTGGCGGATCGCATCTCACACGCCGTCGAAACATACGGACTCCTGCCTACCAACCACTTCGGTGCGAGAAAGCGGCGGTCGGCAGAGCAGGCGCTGCTGCTCTTCCAGGAACAGGTCTACAAAGCATGGCGGAACCGCAAAGTGGTCAGCCTGGTCAGCTTCGACGTCAAGGGGGCCTATAACGGGGTGTTCAAGGACAGACTGTTGCAAAGATTGGAAGCACGGGGCATCCCTAAGGGGCTGGTGAGATGGATAGACGCATTCTGCTCGAGTCGCACGGCCACCATCACGGTAAACGGCTACACCTCTGCGCTACGGGAGCTGCCACAGGCTGGCCTTCCGCAAGGATCGCCACTGTCGCCCGTGCTCTTTCTCTTCTTCAACGCAGACCTGGTTCAGAGCAAGATAGACGCAAAGGGAGGCTCGATCGCATTCGTCGACGACTACTCAGCCTGGGTCACAGGCCCGACGGCGGAAGCGAACAGAGACGGAATACAGGCCATTATTGACCGCGCACTGGAATGGGAGAAGCGCAGCGGGGCGACATTTGAATGTGACAAGACGACCATCGTCCACTTCACACGCGTGGCCGAACGTACCAGCTGCACGCCGTTCATGGTCAAAGGGAAGGAGATCAAGCCGAAGCAGGAGGCCAAGATCCTGGGAGTGGTCATGGACGCGAAGCTCAGGTTCAAGAAACACATGGCCGAGGCGGCCACCAAAGGCCTCTCGGTAGCCATGTGCCTGAGGAGACTCAAGATGCTGTCCCCACGCACGGCTAGGCAGCTCTTCATCACGGCTGTGGCGCCGGCCATGGACTACGCCTCGGTCGTCTGGTCGCACGCACGTGGCGAGAAGGAACTGACCTGGCTCAACAGGGCTCAGAAGATGGGAGCACAGGCCATCACGGGAGCCTTTCGGACAGTGTCGCGGGCGGTCGCGGAAGCGGAGGCCGGTATCCAGACAGTAGACGGACGACACGCCCAAGCCGACATGAAGCTGTACATCAACGTCCGGACGTTGCCAAAGACGCATCCGCTCGCAACGCTCAAAGTATCAGTGAGCCGGAGATACTTGTCACCGCTCAAGAGGTTGGCACTTGCATTTGAGAAGAGCGGAATCGAGCGAATGGAAACGATCCAAGCCTATGCAGTACCGCCGTGGCACAACCGAGTGTCACTGGTATGCGAGGCCGACCGTGAGGCGGCGATAGCAGCAGCTAACGATGCCAAAGATATCGTCATCGCGACCAGTGCCTCTGACAGAGAAGGGCTTGTAGCTATGGGAGGCTTCGTCACGCAAGAGTCAACTGGTCAAGTTGGTAGGATGGTGGCCAGGTACTCGGTCACCCTCGGGTCGCGAGACGACCAGAACCCGTACACGGCCGAACTGGAGGCAATAGCGATGGCGTTACGATGCATGCCTGACGGACTGCAATGTCGAGAGCTCACCGTGGTATCAAGCTGCCAGTCGTCACTGAAAGCGATCGCACGACCGCGACAGCAATCTGGCCAGACCACCATCCGACAGATCTACGAACACATCGAACGACTGGCGAGAGGAAACAACAGGGTCAAGATGATCTGGGCTCCGTCCCGAAACGACGTTTCGCCATGGGCCGCAAGGCGAAGAGACAAGCCAAGAAAGCGACCAAAGCAGGATGCACCCCAGAGTCGCCGCCGTACCAGGCTCGGTCGACACGGACCAGGCTGGCGACGTCGCAATTGCGGCGGCAGCGGGCACTCCCCGACAAAGTAGGCGGCTACTCCAAGCGGATCGATCGAGCCCTACCAGGCGAACATACGAAAGCGCTATATGACGGCCTAAAGAGACGGGAAGCTGACGTGCTCTCGCAGCTCCGCACGGGAATGGCGAGGATCAACAGCTACCTGTGCAAGATAGGAACCGCCGAATCGGACATGTGTGAGTGCGGACGAGCACCAGAGACGATGGAACACTTTCTGTTCCGATGCACGAGATGGGAGACGGAGCGTGAAGTCATGCGACAAGCTGGACAAAGCATGATGGGAAACCTTTCCTACTTCCTTGGTGGAAAGTCAGCGTCGGACGGACCGAAATGGACACCTAACCTGAAGGCGGTGCGAGCGGCGGTAAAGTTTGCAATGGCGACGGGAAGACTGAGGTGAAAAAGGGAAACAGAACATACTAAACACCAACACCACAGCTGACTACTAACATTGAACAGCCTCATGTTGACAGACCATGCTTCAGCTGCTGGGGATAGGATGCTGAACACTTGGAGAAATCGGCCTTCGAGCAGGCCTGTCAAGCAGAGTGTCGCACTGAGCGTGCTGAAAGGATCAAGGATCAGGTAAAGAATAATGGGCAGCAGCAGTGTGTTGATTGATTGTTGTCTGAGGTTGTCTCTTGTGCGGGGTATTCCATCCCGCAGAGTTACTTGGGGCATACGGCTAGATTACTAACGCAGTTGTTTCATGAGGCCGCGAAGATCATGCCTACCCTGCGACACAGAGTCAAGCAAGCGGGGCTGGAAAAGAGACGAGCTGGAAGGAAGAGTGGGGCTCTTTTGGGTGGTCTGGAGGAATAGCGGAGAAGCGAAGACAGCTTAGCGTAGCCACTGGCCCTATGAGATCCGTTCTCCCGGGCGTAATAAAAATACTACTACTAGACGGCGCCGGTGGGCCTTCACCCTCTTACATAACAGATCTTATTTGCACCGGCCCCGGTGCACGTATCACGTGACTTATTTGCGCCGGGGCCGGTGCAGGTATGAGCTCCCGTGAAATCGCTGCAGGACAGGGGCCATAATATTGAAATCCGGAAGTAGGTGGCCGAGTTATGAGAGATGAAGAAGACTAGGGCTGAGTAGTAGGTCTTCGTCAGGTGTTTCTCTAGTCTGAGTTAGAGCTGAAGACACGACTTGGTTCTACAGCACTTTTCGGGGCAGACATTCACAATCTGGATCTAGAGATGCTGGTTGAAAAGTGGCTGATGGCTCTGTGTTGTAGTGTCGGATTTAGACTTGGGAATATGTTGTTGACGGTCGTCAGCTTGCCTCCCTACGATTCGACCAGCGCTGCCCTCAAATCAAACAAATCAAATCCGGGGTCATATTTGGGATATTTGATAGCCCTCGACGCTGGATTTGTTGTTTGAAATATTTAATCAAATATTTCAAATATTTTAAAGCTCAGCATCCGCGCTCTCCATACCGCTATTTCCAACTCCTACTGGAGCTCATCTCTCCCACCTGCTGTCGGGCCTAGCTTTACCGCACCATGCCTAACCCAGTTCTTAAGGCATTATAACTTCTCTAGTGTTTCCGCCGTCATTGAAAGCCCCTGCGATGTCAACGTTAACTTAACGAGGCTAAACGACCTCTCATAATTAGTCGCCGTCGCAGGTATAGTAAGTATATTGAGCCAACTGGCTGACCATTGGGAACTGCCCCTGGCGAGCTATCTACCACTCAATTGGATTCTTGATTTCTTATGGTTCTAACCGCAGATACCGCTCGAGCTCGCTGCCTATCACCGTAGTCTTCGCTATCCTATTTTTGACCCACTGCTTGAATATACTATCTTCAGGTGTTTTCCGTAGCACGCTTAGGGATGCCATAGTCTCCGCAATCGCCTTTCGCTGCTCATCCACCGGCCGGTTGCAGCGGTACCAGCGGTCAAGGTAGTCAGAGAGTCCAATTTTGGCGTCCCTCACCCACATAAGTTTAAGATGTGTCCGTAGCAGCGCATACGTCTGGCCCAGATGTCCGCCGGTCCTATCTCTACGTTGAGGCTTCCATAGAAGTTTTAGAGACAGTTATCGTTCGAGGATACGTTATCCGAGATCACTGTCCTAACTCGACCCTCTATCTCGAATTCCCGTATAACTCGTGAAAGCGTTACGGCGAGGTTTTCACCGCTATGGCACCCGAGCTAGCGTCGGAGTGCTAATAGGCGCGACTAGTGCTTGCCTTGGCGGTCAAGAAAGTGAGCAGTAACCGCCATGATAGCGTGCCGATTGGGCGAGGTCCACCGGTTAAACCCGAGATGGATTTTGGTGAGGGCATCTAAGAGCTCCTGCTTGACCCTATCCTTCTTGGACTTATGCATGTCATCCAGCAGACGGCTCATCGATTGCCGGCTCCACGGTACCTAGCCAGACAGATAAGGGTCGAGCTGCCAGGCCAGCTGTTCGAAAAATAGATCGGCAAAGAAAGAAAAGGGAGCATCAGTGTGGATCAGAAGCCCCAGGCTCAGTTCCCAGATCATCTTGACCTTGGCCCGCGGCACGGCGCTATACTGCAAGCGCGGTCGCTTGTGACGGTCGGAATCGTCGGTTGATGGGCCTGTGTCGGCGCTTTGACTACTCTCGAAGATCCTATTGGACCTGTATATGGTCAATGTTGCCTAAGCTCGCGATATCTCATTCTTATACTTGCGGAGGTGGTCAGCTGCTGAACTGGTAATAGCAGCGGCGAAGAACTCGGGCTGGCCCTTCGCGTCGCATAAACAACAGGCCCAGTAAGGGTTCAACGGGCTACCATCCGCCACCACTTCAAGAATCACCCTGTTGGAATAGGGCCAAAAATAGGCGGCGATCACGACCACCGTGAACTTGTTCACGATGATCGTGAACGACCACAACTAGCATCAGGCAGCAGGCTACTGCCTATGATATTGGAAGACTGAACACAGGTATAAGAAGCCTACCTTCGTCGCTCCCTTAGATAGAAAAAGTAGCGAAAAATCCAATCTCTTCTGCCCACACCCATGTTGCACACCTCTGACTTCTGAGACCCTGTGCCTCCGTCTAGCCAAGTTGGTCAAGCCCAGCTCCCCATCATCCCCGCACCCCACGCTCGGCAATTCAGACGTTGACCATGTTGGTGGCTATCGAGGGAGATTAGGAGAGTACCTTGAAGCTGTCGTGGCCAATACAAGGTCGGTGGGGATAGCATCCCCGCGTTTGTTATCCCAGATGAGCCACCCTTAGCGCAACCCCAGAGATCGGGAACGAGATCCGCGGCCCCGGCATTTGTTTACCCCGGATCTACATAAACATCTCAGAAGAACTCGTATCATGGAGCCTGACAATAGCATCAAGTCTGATTGTTTCACCCCAAGGTCTGTTGCCTATCAAAGTTCAAGCAATGTCGGACAAGCGAGATAAGGTCGACGATGAGCCCAACGCAGTCGAGGTTGAGCTGCTCACTGCGGATGAGGATGAGAACTACCAAGGACTTACCTTGAAATGCGTCTTGGTCTATATGGTAAGCCGTTGGCAGACAACTCGCGGACGAAGCTGACCAGACCAGTCTATCCTTGTTGGCTGCGCTGCACAGGTGCTTGCCATTGTTGCTACTGGCGCCGTAAGTCTTCTCTCTGGACTCGCACTGTCACAGCTTGCTCATATCAACATCAGTTCTCGAGAAACGTGGCCGCCGTCGTGGGCGGGGAGGACAAATACATCTGGATTCCTCAAGGCCTGATCATCTGCGTCACCTTCACGGCAGCCCCGATCGCCCAGTCGTCGGATTTCTGGGGTCGCAGATACCCCATCCTTATTTGTACAGCACTCTGCTTCATCGGATCGCTTCTGATAAGCAGGGCGGTGTCCATGACCATGGCTATTGCTGGATCCCTGCTGGTCGGTGTCGGATCAGGATCGTCCTCGCTGCTATATGCAGTCGCATCAGAGATCACGCCGAGGCGGTATCGACCTATGGCCCAGGCTGGAGTCAACATTGCCAATTCGCTGGGAGGAATATTCACGCTGCTCGTCGGCTTCGCTCTGGTCAAGAAGAGTGACCAAGGCTTTCGAATTGTCTGGTACATTGGCACAGGGCTCTTTGCCATCAACTTTATCGCCATCCTCTTCCTCTTCAGACCCCCCAAGCGGGCCCTGCAAGTGACCCTGACCTTGCAACAGAAGCTCAGGGCTCTCGACTGGATAGGATACGTCCTGTTCTCCATCGGCATGATCCTGTTCAGCGTGGGCTTGACATGGGCAAACAACCCATATCCCTGGAAGAATGCTCACGTGCTCAGCACGTTTATTGTCGGTGTCGTCTTTATCGCCCTCACTGTCGTGTGGGAGGCGAAGAAGAAGGACGGATTCTGCCACCATGGCCTCTTCGAGACCAGTCGCAACTTTGCTCTTGCGCTCGTCTTTATTTTCGTCGAAGGATTCACGTTCTATGCCGTCAACAACTTCCTCCCTTTCGAGTTCTCGCTTCTCTTTGAGAGCGATCAATTCAAGGTCGGGGTATTGACCTCCATCATCTTCTTTGGCGGCTCGGCCGCATCCATCATCGGCGGCCTTTACTCTGTAAAGACGAAGACAGTTCGACCGCCGTTGATGGCTGGGATGTCACTATTTGTCATCTACTTTGGTAAGGATGCTTGCTCTTTCACCCATTCATTTATCGCTAACCACAGTCCTCTATAAGCATGTATGGCCACGATCAAGGCGGACCAGTCAGCAGCCACAATCTGGGGCTTCACAGTTTTGGCAGGTTTCGGTCTTGGGTTCGGCCTAGTCATTGCCGTCACCACGGGTCAGATTAGCACTCCTCCAGGTCTTATTGCCACCACTAGTGGCCTGATCTTGACTGCAAGGTCTTTGGGAGGCTCCGTCGCCCTTCCTGCCTACACCGCCATCCTCAACTCCCTATTGTCGAAGAATCTCGGACCAAAGATAGCGAACAAAGTTCTCCCTCTTGGACTCCCTGCCGACGACTTGCCAGCTTTTATCGGTGCTTTGGCCAACAACGATCAACAAGCCCTGGCAAGTATTCCGGGCGTCAACCCAGAGGTTATTTCCGCGGGACTTGACGGGTTGAAGGCGGCTTATCGCATCGCCTTCCGTGGCATCTGGGCTACAGCAGCAGCCGTCTCGGCCGTTGGTCTCATACTCGCCCTCTTTGTTGAAGATCCTCGCAAGAGTTTCAACATGCACGTGGATGCGCCCGTCGAGCACGAACTTGCCCTTAAGCTTAATGTCGGCCGAGAGCCAGCCAAGACGAACAACGAGACAGCTATAGCAGATGACACAATGGACGCCATCAGCAAGGAAGCTTGAGACAGAACCTGAGGCAGGAGTGTGGCTTGATCAGGAGGACGGCGAGGTGAACAAAGGACCAAGGTGTTAGTCGGTGATGTCGACGCTTTGTGATAGTGCTAGCTACCCCGTAGTGCGCGAACAACATGGTCCGCTGAAATTCAGAATCAAAGATGTTTTTGGTTGGATGACTCGAGAGTGTTACAACAGGTACTATGGTTTCCCAGAGTGACCCTTTTCCTTTTTGATTCAGCGTTGAATTACAATCGCTCTCGTTAGCTGGTGAGTTGAAGGAGCAGTTGTGGCAAACCTCCCAGGCTCGCCCTGAGAACTCGGCAGATCCCGTTCACACGTCCCTTGCTCCCATCAGCTGTACCGAATACTAGTGTTTTCAGAATATCAAGTGCCTTCAAGTGGCTAGTTATTAGCATCAAGGCGTCATCCGTTGGCAGAATTCATGCCAAGTGGTTGGATCAGTAAACATTTTGCTGTAACACCAGTTACCAAGGCTGACCTGGTTGCCGGACTGACACTGAAGGAAACAGAGTGAGACCAAGCCCGGCGTTGTTTGAAGAAATAACGGATAGGTTCGGGAGTCACGCCAGTGTATGATGCTGTCTCTCCCCTACCAACGCTGCCAGGCGCCAGATAACAGCTCTTCTTGTCGGTATGATGCGGTTTGAGCGTTTGACGACATGGAGAGCACCCACTAAGTTCATGCGGAAAGAGTTTGTTCGAGCTTACAATCGTCGGGTGGATAAAGAGGCTTCTTTTCCTCGAGGGGCAGACTTGTAAATCGGGTGGTTAACGGGAATTCATTCCAGGCTTAGATTGGTAGAGTGTACAAACTGGTACAGGGATCTCCTCTGTGTTGCGACGTGGAGTTGCCGGGATAGTCAAGAGATTAGCCACGTTGACAACGTAACCGGGTACCGGTTTCCAGGTATCTACGGCCCCGGTGCTTCTCTTACCCACGTCTACGGCGTGGGGGATAACTCTGTGTAGCCGAATCGGCAAGGGCTTCCCCCGCTATTCTGTCCAGACCGGATCGGCAATGAAGCCGATGGTATGCACCGAGGGAGGGTACGCCTTGAGAGCAGCGCTTAGCCGGTCTGACCCCCTGCCACTGCTTCTGAGCCGTGTGTTCAGCTCAGAGGCAGGAGTGCTGACTACCGCAAGACTCCACCCCTGCTGCAACATGCACAATAGGGTTGGCGTCTTGGAGGAGCAAGTACATGCACAGTTTGACGTGTGGGCGGGGAGGGTGGCATCGGTGGAGGTGATGTGGTCTGCGATGGGGATAGAGCGGAAGCCTGAGATGGCAATTATTCCAGGAAGAGCGGTAGAACTAGTTGTGGTGTTAGTTAAACAACGACTCGATGACTGTTGGGCTACAGAGATCAAAGCCTACGTCTGGTCTTAGGCGGTTGGATACTTTCGTTGCTCGTTGTGAAGAGGGTAGTAAAGGCACCTGCAGGATGCAGTTTAAAGAAGAGCATTTTCACAGAGAATTCTCGTTCGACTGACTACACTTTGTTGTATCTAAACCTCAATCTGTTCTCCCTCCAACCAACGCTTAGCTACCCAGTACAGTTCATCATGCTTCTCGAGATTGACCGTCCCAACATGACGTCTGTGCCCGGGCATGTCCAGCAGCACCTTGATGCCCATCGTAACTTCTTGCCAGTACGCAAGATACTTGTAACCTGGCGGGTACGTCTTCAACTTGTCCTCATCGACGTGGGGGAACTTGGCTGGGTTGGCAGGGATCATCTTGTCCTTCTCATACCAGTGCCTGACAAGGCGGGCCCCCCAGCTTCCGTTGATCTTTTCAAAGTAGAAGCAGAACCGGCAGTCAGCCTCAACGTCGAACTCGGCACCGTCCACCTCAAAGCGCTGTGTGATGGTGGCCTTGAGCTTCGTCACTGCGCGGGTTCCCTCAACGTTGATATCCGTGCTTGAGCCGTGGCATCGATGCATGATAAAGGCACCTTTATCCATGCCCTCCTTGGAGGCAGCAATGAAGTCTTTGTATGCCACACGTCCTGACCAGGTAGTGTAGACGTGGGCTCCAGGATGAAAGATGGACTCGAAGTTTTCCCATTCACAAGAATCTCTGACAGCCGAATGTCAACCTCTTTCTCCGACGACGGCAAGAGGTCATGAGGTTGTATTACCTGTACGCAGGCCAGCCCTCAGCCAGTTCTCGAAGCTTTTGCCGCTCGAGAACTAGGTGATCTGGCCCATTGTTTCGAATAGCGGCGTTGGGCCGCGACCCTTCAGGAAGGCTATGAAGATCAACCATATTGAGGGAGTGTGACAATATTGACAGCCACAAATGACTTCAACTAATAGTAATGATCGTATTGGCTGCGCGAAGAACACCACCTCTGAAAGCTGGCTACTTATAGGCTATACCCGAGGAGATGAATATGCCTCGGTCCGGTGGTGATACGGCGGCTAAGTCCTTTCCCGCTCACCCACCGGCAAATGTGGGATCGCCAGAAAATCACCGACGGCCAGGGAAACTTCATACCCAGAATGACCCCGGCTGTGGTTCCTTGTAAAGCCAAGTAATTTTCGGCACCAACACGATGAGCTGTGCCATGCCCCTCTTGGACGGCACCACCCTCAACCCCCTGGAGTCCCATAACTGTATCCATCTAGCTACCAGAGAGGGTAGCCAGCCGCAAGGGTAGTCTGGAACTATAGGTAAGCTACTTCTTGTTGGTCCACCTCTATAGCATCGGCTCTGAAGACGACTCATCCGGACCTGACTTGGAATAGCTGCGGGATCTTGCGTATTTCATGAGTTTGTCGATCTGCCTCGTCTGAGATCGAATTTGCGGAGGAAGGGATGGAGGCTCTGAGTGCCGCTTGGTCGAAAGCCCCCTACTAGAGCCCTAGCCGCGCGATCTGCATATCGTTTTCTCCTTCTCTTCTTACACGTTGACATATAGGAGAATCACCAATAGCCAAGGAACACATTGGATCCCTATAGCAATAGGCATTTTAGATTGCCCTAGTACTATGCAATGCGTATTCGCATCTCATTAGAGCCAGCCAGGTGTGCTCTCGGTTCCCAAGGCGGAACCAACTACTGTTGAAGGTTGGGAAGCTCTGTTCTTGCAGCCTGTGTTCGAGGAATAATAATCTTGATGGAACTACAACTAGACAATTTGCGGCAGTCTGTCAACTCTGTCGAGTCCGAGCTGGACTAATGTACATGTAGGACTGCACCGCTACTCGGGATTGAAAATCTTGGCTTGTCCACAGCTTGCTGCAGTGATATGATGAATCTTCCCTTCAGGAGTCAGTTCGTAGTAGATCAAGAACTGGGCCCTGTAGCCACCTCCTTTCCGCACACCCGACCCAAAGTGCAGGATATCCTATTGGTCACGGTCAGCTGTTGTCCAGTGCTGGGAGCCTTCTAACATACCTCAATATTTGCAATGGCCGTAAACTTAATATCACTCTTGATGGCGACGCCGTCCTTGTCCAGGATGATGGACTGGACGTTGACCTCCTCGTGTATCTTTTCGCATGCGTTGCGAAAGAACTTGACAACCTCATCCTTGCCGGTAAGAGTCTCCTTGCCGTCCAGGATAACGGTCACGTCAGGCGTGTAGTACCGGGGAAAGGTGTCAAAGTCGTTGGTGTTGAAGGAACGGAGATAGTGGTCCAAGTCGCCTCTGGTGCGGATGGTGTGCCGCGATGCCTCCTTCATCACAGAGGCATCCTCAGCCAGCTCGATGATGTGGCCATCTTTGTCCAGAGTGTACCAGACAAACATCCTCACAAGAGGACCATTATCTGGCCACACGGGCCCCCATCTTCCGTCCAGGTTATCAGTTTCGAAACCGTTGATGCCACGGAACTGGGTGTGCATCTCAGTAGCGACGGCTTCCTGGCTGAAGACGACCTTCTTCAAGACTAGGGTCTCACGCATGCAAGAATGAATTTGATCTACCCACGCCAGAAACTCGTCGAGGGTCCTGTCGGGGAAAGTACTGAACTTGAACTACGGGGGGAAGGTGAGAGTTGAACATGAAAGGACTTGGCCATTTTACTCACCACAGTATCCTTGGAGTAGTACGCTGCATATTCAGCTTTGTTGTTCGCGTTAAAGTTGTAAACATAGTCCTCAAGGTCGGCTCGGCTCCGTATCGCCTTTGTTGCCAGGGGAAGATCTGCGGTGGAGCCCATATTTGATACTTGGTTAATAACGGTATAGAGATGTATTGCAATGTGCCAAACTGTCGAAGAAGGAATGACGAGATCTTGGCCCTGAAACTTTCCCTTTCTAATACCCTTTTATCGGTCTAGACGATTGGCGGGATACCGAGTTCACGAACCAAGGTCAGTCGAAACCGACAAGGGGTACAGGTACGGGTGGCAACAAGGACGAGTGGGATGCGTACCGTTCAGTGGGGTAGATGGGTAGCTATCGGCTATTTAATGACGAGATGGGTGGGTTAAAGGGTGGGACAACGATTTAAGTTCTCTCAGGTCCCGGCTAGTTGTGTCCATTGAGTCTCATGACTTCTGCCAGCCGTAAACGTTATAGCCTCGGCGTCGGGGGAGCAACCTTCCCCGCACTCACTAGTCTTGTCATCTGGCTCTACCAGGCCCTCATGAGCGGAATTGTATTCCGCCCGGAGTCCGTGTACCTGTGGTGTTTTGCAGAATTGGGAGGCCACAAAGGTATCTGCCCCTGGCAAGTCTGCGAGCCAGCAAACCGCGCTCTTGGCAACGCTTACGTCGCGGTAGTAAGCTAGACCGAAAGTTCGTTCCCACGGCACAGTGGATCAAGGCCAACAGATGAAACTTGGGTTGTTTGCCAACGTGATATGTATGTGAATTCCGCAGCCTTGATGCGGAATATAGGGTAGCTATGAGCTGGAGTTTCCGTAGTAGTCAGTAAGTTGAAATTGGAATTGATCATGTTCCAGTGCTGTTTGTCTCTGAGCCAACGAGTCTTGATTGACTTGGACCATATCCTAGACACACTTCCAGCAGAAGACGTTTGTCTTTCTGATTCGACATGAATATCACCTGCACGATAGCATGAACTTGCATAATAAAAACGATCTCATCTGAAGGACACTCTATAGAGTCTAGTTATTGGTTTGCAGCGGACAAGTTCATGCACTTGGGGGTACCATAGGGTAGCTGCAGTACACGGGATGTAGACCACAAGGCAACGCAACTTTTAAGATCATCAACGGAGAGTAAGTTACAGTGAGCAGGAAAGACCATTCCCAGGAAGCTCCTCAATGGCCAGTATATACAAGCAGAAACACAAACACTCCTTCAAGCGGGAAAAAGTCTTTTCTAGTGTCACAGACAAATTGAAGCACAAGTGTCAAAGTCGCCAGCCACCATCCATCACGTTTATGCCTTCGTCTCCCGAATCTTGAATCGACCGTTGTAATGAGGATAGACAAACCACGCGCATGTGGTGTCCATGGGCTTTCCCGGATGCTCAAGTTCGAGATCAAACTTGCGGACAATTTGGGGCACCACCTTTGTCAGTTCCAGCAAGCTGATGTTTCTGCCGATACAGGTTCGCGAACCAGCTCCAAACTACAGCAAAGATTAGTCCCATCGATGAGCTCTAGAGCGAGGCTTGACATACCGCAAACATCATAGAGTCCATGATGCTGGTCTTTTCGTCCCCGATCCAGCGCTCTGGCCGGAATACTTCGGGATCCGGGCCGTAGATGTCCTTGCTGTAGTGCAGGACCCATGCGTTCACGCCGACCTCGGTCTATTCGACTGGTTAGTAGGGGACAACAACACGCGGCTGATTACATACGCCCTCGGGGAAATAGTGTCCCGACAGTTCCATGCCACCTCTAGGCACAACACGGGGCAAGATGGTTCCGACGGCTGGATGAAGACGCAGTGTCTCCTTGATGACAGCCTGTAGGTAGGTCATGTTCTGGGCCTCCTGAAAGGTGACGGGGTCTGAGATGCTGCCGTCGGCTGCTTTGGTGTCAATCTCCCTGCGCAGTTTGGCGAGCTTGTCAGGATTCGAGTAGAGGAAAAACAGAGTCGAGCTTAGTGTGACGGCTGTGGTGTCTGAACCGGCTCCGATATTGCTGCCACAGGCATCCAGGACGTTGGGCAGCTTGAGACGCCCTTGGGATTTCATGTCAAGCACCTTCTTCAGGAAGGTATCGTACTTCTTGCTGTCCTTGGTTGTCGAGTGCGCATTCGCTTCTTGGTTCTTGTTGATCTGCGCAAAGGTGTAGCTGACCAGCACCGAGGTATTCGACTTCCTGCCCAAGACGGCGCTCAACCCGATGGCCCAGGGGACGAGGCTGGGGATAACTCCCAAGTAGGCCAGAAAGTCGTTGGCCTCTCGGATACCTGGGATCATTCCGGTGGTGTCGCCCTCGTTCTCCATCATGTTGAAGCTCTTATTGAACTTGATCGCCTCCGTTAGTCAAGATCTACCTAGCAGCGATGCAAGTAACTCACAGTAATTTCGCCAATGACATCAAAGGCGTAGTACTGCATCCAGTGCGGGATATCAATGAGACGGCCTTCTTCGGCAAACTGATACAGCTTTCGCATGCAGACAGCAGTCATGTCATCGACAGCAGGTTCGTAAGATACCATGGATGACATGGTGTACAGGGGCGAGATTCTTCGTCGTCTTTCCTTGTGTCGTTCATTGTCTTGGATGGGAAAGATGTTTTGCTCCTCGGGGTTGGGGTTGAGCAGTGGCTTGTAATAGTCGCTCTTGGTAAACTTGCCCCCGAGCTCGTAGATGGTCTTGACATCTTTCGGTTGACTGACGCTGTAACGGTTCGGTCCGACTCGAACAACTGGCCCTGAGTAGTTCAAAGTCAGTGAAGTGGATGGGCAACAATCAGGGAACGACGAACCGTATTTCTTGTGCAGGCGCATGTACTCCCTGTTTGAATCGCCTTTGATCACGACGCGGTACTCCCACCAACGCGTGACTCGGGTCAGCAATGGGCCAGGGATCTTCCTTAGAGGCGAGAAGAAGAGACTGTAGACCAGTGGAACGAGATAGAGGACAGTAAGAAGAGCCGCAGAGGTCAGCAGAAACGCAGCAGCAAGGTCTTTGAGACCAGCATGCTGGAGTCTCGACAAGACATACTGTGCGATGGGAGAGCTCTCCAAGTCTCGCAGGAGCGCCATTGGTGCTGTTGGCAAGGGTGAAAATGATGCTGGAGAGAGAGTTGGGTAATAGTGAGTTGGTGGCGTACTTAGTAGTTTTAATCATGGCCAAGTGGTTGGCCTGGAATGCTGGCCGTCGGACCCATCGCCCGACACCCGTCAGCTGAGTACCGGTATCTGTTGTTTACAGGTGGGGTTATTACATGGCCAGGTAGATCTGGACACGCCGTATCTGATTGCAGCCATGTCGGTTTCACTTACAGGCCAACCCAAGACGGCCGTAACGTTGTAGTACACGATCAGTCGCCAACGGGCCACATGGTCTGCACCAGGAGATTGCGCCGTGTCTGGCCCCCACTGTTGCGGACTTTTTGCCTAGTTCTGGTAGCCTCCAACTCCGCAACCCCGTTCATCTTGTCCCCCATTCACCTCCCCACCGATTCAGGGTTGTCCAATGCTTGCCCCGAATATTGTCTACCCACCGACTCCCCACTGAGCCACGTATAGCAAGCAGAGGATAATAGTGTGGCCTAGTTACCAAGACTGCCAAGAGAAAGGACTCAAACAGTTCTTGTCGTCGAAAAAGTGGGTGGGGTTGGAGGATGCACATGGTGGCACGGCATTGAAACCCTATATCAGGGCGCTGGTTGTTTGATTGCTGTTCGTCACATAGCACGCCTCTCATCAAGAACACAGAAGAATCCAAACTGCACAATCATCAAAACATGGCTGACTACACTGCCGAAGTCGAACAAATCTACACCGGTCTCACCGACCAGCCCCCTCACACCGAAGAGCAGGTAGCCAGGGCCAAGGCCATCATCGAGCTGCACCTGGCCACCTTCAAATACTACGACTACAAAAGAACATACGAGCTCGTAGACGAAAACTACAAGCAGCACAGCCAGATGGTCGCGGATGGTCGAGAGTCCATCATTGAAGCGTCCAAGGTTCTCAAGTCGATTGCCGCCAAGCACTGGACAGGCCCCGGCGAACCGCACTTCAACATGAATTTCAAGAGGATCTTGGTGGATGGGGATTACATTGTGGCTCAAATCTTTTCTACTCGCTGGCCGGGTGATGCTGGCGAGCATGTCTTTGACCTGTATCGATGGAACAATGGCAAGGTTGTCGAGCACTGGGACGTTATCCAGCAGGTCAACCCGGACAACATCAAGCATGGGAACTCTGTCGCCTGAGTCAAGGCATCTAGAATGATGAGTCTAGCTAGATATCAGCACAGTCTCTTACAACCTTCACAAACACCTCTGATTGTGCCTCGAGATTCTCTTCTGTGACGGACAGCTTCCCCTGCGTAGTAGCTCTACCTGACCCGCCACCGTTGTGTAGATCAATGGGAGAGGAGAGAGGTCAGGAGGCGTTTTTGGAAGTGTTGCCATCATCCATATTTTCAAACCGCCACCTTCACCATCATCAACAACAGAGAGAGAGGCCGAGACTAGTGAACTCAACAAGGATAGAAGGGGCGGGAGGGGTTCCGGGTGAGTCTCCACCTCGGCCGAGGATCTGCCCGAACACCGAGGCGGGGCCGGGGCCCCACGGGGATGCAAGGCGGGGTCCCCGCGGCGTGGCGGAGGAACGGTTCGGTGGGGAGAGTCCCATCCTCCCCGCCGGAGTTGGTCACGAGCCTCAGGTCAACGCCCAAGGCGTCAAGTGGCTTCACTAGTCTTGAGAAGTGAAGGCTAGCGGCCAATAATGGTGTCTCTTGGGGAAACATGCCCGGGGTAGGACTTGGGCTGAATGGAAAGTGAGGGGTTCATCCTGGCTTGATCGTTTGCCCACTTGCTCATGATGATAAAAAAGCAAGTTCTGAAGCTGGGATGCAAACGTCGCTCTAGGAACGAAAAACCTCTATCGTCCATCTATCCATTCAGCAAAAACCCGCCCTACTGCAAACATGGTGGCCCAAGTCAAGAACGTCGCACTCGTTGGTGTAAGCTCTATTGCCCACCACGGATTACATGGCACAAAGTTGATAACACGTGAACAGGCTAGCGGTAATCTGGGGGTTGTCATCCAGGACCACTTCCTCGCACAGGCAAACACGCCCCTCCGCGTCTCCGTCTTGACGAGGCAGGGCTCTGATGCCAAATTCCCTGCTGGGTTGAATGTCATCTCGACAGACTACAGCCCCGCGTCCCTTGAGCAAGGCTTGAAGGGACAAGATGTGGTCATCATGCTCCTCCCCCGGAGTCCACCGTCGACCATGAAACCGTCATCGACGCGGCCGTCAGGGCTGGCGTGAAGCGCTTCTTCCCTTCCGAGTACGGCGTCAGGACCTATCACCCGGAGTTTGCCAACAACGTCTTGCTCGCCACCAAGAAGCGGTCCATTGTCAAGCATTTGGAAAAGACCCAGGATGTCATGAGCTGGACCGGTCTCATGTGTAACCCCTGGGTTGATTTTGTACGTCTCCCTAACGGTTCATTCTCTCGCTTTCACACCCCGGGTGGCATATTGACTGACATGCGTAGTGTGTTGTCGATGGACTTCTTGGTTTCGACGTTAAAAACCACGAGGCACGCATCTACAATGGGGGCGATGTACCGTTTTCCACGGGTCTCCGTGACCTGGCGGCCCAGGCCCTCTACGCGCTTCTCACTAACCCAGAGCGGCTGGAAGAAGCAAAGAACAAGTACATCCACGTGGCTTCTTACACCGTGACGCAAAACGAGATTCTCGCGGTTGTGGAAGAGTTGACCAGTCAGAAGTGGAAGGTCCAGCATCTCACGTCCAAAGAGGTTCTGCCGGAAGCGTTGGCAGACATCAAGAAGGGCCTGAATTGGGGCCTTGGTCATCAGGTCCAGGCGATCCTCTTTGACCGAGGCTCAGACGGACAGGCGATTGGTGACTTTCGGCCGTTGGGAATATGGAATGAGAAGTTGAATCTGCCACATAGCACCTTGGAACAAGACCTGAAGGGTCCCCTTGCTGGAAAGTGGAAGGGGATTCTTCATTGGCAACCAGACGAGCTTCCTAACTATACACTTAAGAAAGATCGTGCTTCTAGCACGCGCCAGTAGGTCATCAAAGAGTAGTCTTTTGTGTAATCGCAGTCAGAGGCTATCCTCCGAATATCACTATAGTTGTCAATAATGATGGTAACGCCGCTTAAAAAGCTGTGAAAGAACTTTCGCATCCAGTATTGTTCATGATTATTGAAAATAATGACACTTTGGTGGGCGTCACACAGAATACCAAAGAGCTTATATCTGAACGCAATGGCGGCATTGAAGCCGAATATCGTCACATAACTCATCATAGATTATTAACACCCGTCACAGCTACAAGCAGAGTATACTGATGGATGAAAGCCTTGCGTACAGGATGCGGCCTTTTCTGTCCTCTCAAGATATTAAACACGACCCCTACTCCAACTGCTACTATTGGAAAGTTCGTCATGTGGCCATGTGCGTATACCACTCGCGAAATGCGTACCGGTACTGCTTGTGAGAAACCTGAAGTCACGCTTGCCCCTGTACCAGGGTCATTGTAAGTTACACAAGAGTCAATGGATCTATAATGCTACGAGAGCTCATAGCTTAGTGCTAACGCCTGACTTGTCATCCAGAACACTGCTGAAGCCCCGGTGGCCGATAAAGGTCTCGGAAGGGTCCCATTTGCCCCTGATCCGAAGCCATTTCTTCAGTGCAGAATCCGTCATGACCTAGTGTTCAACTTAGCATGAATCTTTTATAAATGGAACTATCGAAAAGACTTGCCTTTGGCTTCCTGTGATTGACGTTAAAATCGGCCACATATACACCACACGAGACCTCGTCTGCCTTGGTATACGCGTCGAGCAGCCACTTGTCCACAGCCGCGTCCTGCTTGGGATCCTTCCAGCAGCACATGGTCGACACATAGGTCTTCTGGGGTAAGCTGAGTGCCTGATCTTCCTCGTCAGGGTAATAATCCATCGGACATAGGGTGCCGGATGAGAGACGAGATGGTAGGTCGTACAAAGCCGGGGTGATGGCGTCAATGACCTGTGTATTTAGTGATTAGCATGTATCTATACGGATGAACCGTGAATGCACTCACCTCATCGTCAGACGCCTTGGGATCAACCAGGATACTATCCACGTTCCATCTCTCACCATTTCCCTGCGGCTGGAAGCTCTCCTGGAGGCCCCAGAGCTCTTCCCAGGTTCTCTCTACCAATGGGACAGTCGTGACGATGTGCTTCTTGAACTCGTCAGGGAACACATCCCAGGGACTCGCCAGAACTTTCGCCTCATCGAAAGAATCGGCAAAGATGGTTTCGTTGATGGCGAAGAAGACACGCTTGGCGGCTGACTCGTGGCCGCCGTTGGGGTCATCCTTGTCGGCGTAGAATGTGCAGTAGAACAGATCCACGCCGTACTTGGGAACCTTCTTGGACGTTTCAAAAACCCACTTGAGTAGCGGCTTGAAGATATCTGTTGAATCGACGATGATGGTCGTGTCAAAGAGGCTTCTTGCTGGGATCGTCTTGACCCAGATCCTCGTCACCACTCCAAAGTAGCCCTGCCCACTGCCCGGAGCCGCCCAGAACAAATCGGCATTCTGCGTCTTGTTGGCAATGACCGTCTCCCCCTCCGAGGTGACGATTTCCAGCTGCGTGACCCAGCTAGGGGCAGTGTAGCCCCATCCACGGAGGAAGCAGCCTTGGCCACCCGCAAGCAAGAAACCGCCGACCGCGACGGACCGCGAGTGGCCCGCTGGGAAGAATCTGCCGCGAGCGTTGAGATAGTTGGTCACATCCTCAACCTTGTGGCCGGGACTGACTGAGGCAACCTTGGTTGCGGCATCGTATGTGATCTCCTGGTTGAGGTTGCGCGTGTCGATGAGGAGGCCGCCGTCCAGGAGCGCGTTGCAGAAGAACAGGTGCCCGCCGGAACGGACGCCAATCTTCCAGCCATTCTCGCGTGCCCTCTTGACAGCGGCCACGACCTCGGCCGTGGTGGTTGGGCTGACGATCTCTGTGGGATGGATGTCGGGGACACGCTCGTTGAAGAACCTGCGGCGAAGCTGGTCGTAGCCTTCAGATGTCTGAGTAAGAGTGTTGGGCAGCGTAGCCATGATGACGACGGGTGAGAATAATGAGGAACAGATGGGTAGATTTGCTTTCAGGAGGGCTCTTGTTCCAACCACCACTGGAATCCTCTAAAGATGCACGTCATTTAAAGCCAACTTTGTGGGCATCTCAAATGGCGGTAGCGCCGGCACTTGCGGATGCTCCCGGTTAAAGGAGCCACCTGCGAGGGTAGTGTGGGAGTGGAAACCCACCAAGTCGCCACCTGTAGTTGAGTGGGTTGGAGTCCGACCACCACACCACGCACACGTCATCTCAGAGCTGACGAGTCCGCTGCAAGCTGGTCTTAGTGTGTCTAATTCGTCAAGGATGGGGGTCTGATGCTGTAGCTCGACGCGTTTAGAGGCGGGCGTGTGGTCCTTGGTCTTCAATTGTGGTGGTACGGTCTCGAGATGCAATTCTTCTGTCAAGATTGTCGTCTTTTGCAGGATTAAGTCTGTTTGGCAGTTCAAACTCATGGCGGATCGTCCATGCCAAGTATGGCGACTCACTGCAAAAGAGCAAGTATATAGGTTGCAAGGTTCTTGCACATTTTGCAGAGAAACGGGGCTTTGTTCAGTCTCTACTTGTCGACTATATATACAGGACTGTCCAAGGTTTCCGCTTTGTATCTATTGTATCACATATAGCTCTCAGAATTGAAGTAAATTCTTCATCCATCCCCCACTCAACACCCAGTCACTGCAGTCTCCTAGACTGATCAGTTGTGTGTTGTGGCCTCGACCCCAATCTTCTTCAACTGTTTTTCCAACAACGTAAGCATATGAACCAAAGTATGAATGTCCCCTCGTACTCACCTCAGCAATAACATCATATCCATAGACAAAGTCCTGTGCCCCTGGGTCAATCCTAACAATCATGTCAGCCTCAGTCAGATTTTGTCAAGCTTCGGCGATGCATACCAGTAGAAGGGGTATCCGGGTTGCTGATCGTAGAGTTGAGATTCGGCGAGCTTATCTCTCGCCTCTTGCTCTGGGCCATCAGGCAAGTGGTTGATGTGTCTCTGCATCACGCTTCAACTGCCTGCTCTCTCCTTTGACTCCCTCTTTGTCAAAGATCGTAGACTTACCTGCTTCATACTCCACTTCTGCAGGGCGGTGCTCCGGGGGACTCTCAGGTCTTGATACGTCTTCAGAGCACCAGGCAGTTCCTCTTTGCTCTTTATCTTGGAAAGAAGGATGCCTAGTGCGGCGCCGTCCTCGATAGCAGAGCCAGCTCCCTGTGCCATGTACGGCAGCATCGGGTGGCAGGCATCGCCCAGGAATACGACCGTGGCTTCTTCGTTGTACCAGCGTTCCAGTTCGTCAACTATGCAGCGTTAGACAGGGCCGAGAGTCAAGCTTCCGTGGCACTCACGATGCATTAGCTTCCACTTCTCTATCTTGTTGACCTGGGATAGGAACCTTTGCAGCCTGGGGTTATCGATCAGCATGTATCTATCGGTGGCGATGGCTGTCAACTCACAGCGGATCCCACTTGTCGAAAATCTCCCTCATCTCGGAAAGGTCACCTGGCATCTTGGCCACGTTGTCTGGCAGATTATCCGGAACCAGCAGGACAATGTTGGCCATGGTGTTGTTCCTGAGAGGGTAGTAGATGGCGTGGCATTCTGGGCCAACCCATAGGCAGACCCGGGGCTTGTTCATGAAGTCGAGCAGCTCCTGATCCTGGATTTCTTCGGATTTGAGGACAATGCGATACGCGAGGTCCCCCGTCGCTATGGGACGGCTGGACCTACGGAGAACCTTGGATCGGGTGTTGGACCAGAGTCCTGTTCCGTGTTAGCTTAGGTAGTAACATGACAGCTGGGGGATCCTACCATCTGCAGCTATCACCAGATCTCCGGTGATCTTGTCACTCTTGTCGGTGGTCAACTGAGGAATGGAAAGATCCACATCCTTCACCAGAGTACCGAATTGGAAGCGGACGCCGAGGCTCTTGGCCCGCTCAAACATTGCCAGCTGCAGATCGGCTCGGTGCATATCCCAGTAGGGAGACCGATACTTGTCGAGCATCTCTGCGGCAAAGTTCTGGCGCTCGCCAAGAAGCTTACGGCCGTCAAATCGGCGGACAAGGAACTCTTCCGGGCTGCTCGCCAGCTTCTCAAGGCCAGGCTTGAGACCCCAACGAAGAAGCAGCCGTGTCGCATTCGGTGTGAGCTGAAGACCTGCACCGATCTAGGGGGGCCCAACATGTCAGCGTCTGCTGTATAGGGTTACAGGCCCCAATGGAACTCACCTCAGCCAGCACAGGAGCCGATTCCACGACGAGGACATCGTGGTCAGGCGACTCTTGCTTGACCGAGAGGGCGGCGGCGAGTCCACCCAGCCCGGCTCCGATAACGACGATGTTCAGGGGCATGGCGAGTACGGCAAAGTCTGTAGATCTTTCTGTATTCCTTCCTTCTGTGTAGAGGTACCTATTAGGGCCTGAAATGCTTCCCAATGTGTGCCATGGTTTTATAGTTCATGCCTCATGTTGGCCATTGAACTCCCCACCCTGGTGGGTAGCGCTCTCTACGATTAGCCCAGCCACTCAAAGTATCAGCCCAAACTCTCAACCCACCACCGCAGAAGAGATTTATCCACCGGTGTGCCCGCTGTATCTATCCATCGATCCATTGATCCATCTATATAGCCAGAGCAGTCAGTAATCCCTCGTCCCGACTCAAAAACCAGTCACTCACCAAGCTGCGTCTCCGCAAGTTGATCTTATTCTCCACGACACATTCCACCTCGACAGCAGTTTCCATCATGTCAACACTGGCCTACAAGGTTGCTCTGGTCAGCGGCTCCTCGGCGGGTTTAGGCGCCGCCATCGCCCGTGAGCTGTTCAGCCGCGGGGCGTCTGTGGTCATCAACTATCCCAACCAAAGTGAGAAGGCCAACGCAGACAATGTTCTCAAGAGCCTTGGCGAACCCAGCCGAGCTGTCGCTGTAGAAGCAGACCTTTCAACGCCAGAGGGGCCACGGGTGCTTGCTGATGCGGCGGCCAAGGCCTTTGGCAAGATCGACATCCTGGTCAACAGCGCTGGCATCAACCGTCCGACGTTTCTCGACGATCCCGACGACGCAAAGGTTGAAAATACGTGGCATGATATTGTCCACCTCAACGCCAGAGGTGTCTTCTTCCTGACCCGCGCCGTCCTCAAGCACCTTTCACACGAGAACTCGCGCATCATCAACATCGGCAGCTCCGTGTCCCGCACACCGGGGCCGGAATCAAGCATTTATGCCGGAACCAAGGGGCTCGTCGAGGTCTACACCCAGTGCTGGGCGTCGGAGCTCCCTCGCAAGTACGGATGCACCGTCAACGCCGTGGCCCCCGGCCCTGTCGGCACAGATGCCTTTCTCGCTGCTCCCAGCGCCGTCAGAGAGGCACTGCAGCCGATGATTGACGCTACACCTGTCGCTGCGCGTGTTGGTACACCTGAGGAGATTGCATGGGTTGTTGCAACCTTGGCTGAAGAGAAGGCGGGTTGGATCAACGGCGCGTATATCCCCGTCAGTGGTGGATCCAGCATATTCTAGATGAGCTGTTGTTTTTAGATGTCTTGGAATAGAATGATGTACAATCGCTGGATCACTTGATTGACTGATCGTAATAAATGTCATGTTTGAGTGAACAATGTGGAGGTGGGATCGACTGTAACTATACCAACTCCCGATAACCCGCCGTCAACACTCACAAGTGGCGAAAGATCAGACAAGAGTTGCAATGATCCGACCATTCAGATACTCATTTTTGATCACGATGCTGCGGATAGACTTCAGCGCCTTAGATAACGGAACGTATCGGAATGCAAGGCAATTCGGAAAACAGGTCACATCTTTCTTCGTATCTCAACGTCCTGCATGTTTTTCGGTCTGCGGTAGTGACTGTAAATGGTGCCCTTGCTTGAGACGCCTACCCGAGCTTCCTCCCCCATCAACGGCCTGGATTTGTACCTGTATCTTAAGAAGAGCTACTGATTTGTCAGGACGAGTACCAGAATCAAGTGAAGGTCCAATCCTAATGCCCGTTTGCAACTCCATTCGCTCTCCGTGCCTCGCTCGCCTCCCTGGCGGCGTCGACCTCCTTGCCATCCACCCAGCTACCATGGAGGCCGTCCATCAGCTTGAAAGGCAGCTTGATCTCGGCCAGGGGCCCCTTGGTGATGTCCGAGGCCTCAAATAGCAGCACCACGTTGCGGCCTTCACGATATCGGTCGGCCACGACGAGGATGTAGCCGTCTTCGGGGTCAGCTCCCTCGTACCTCGGCACAAAGACGGGCTCCTGGAAGGTGGAATCGTCCCCGTGGCGGTACGACTGCAGCTCGCCCGTCTCAAAGTTGTAGCACACCAGAGTGTTGAAGCCGACGTTGCCCTTGGCAGTCTCGTGGTCGTTGATCTTGACTTGGTGGGTAGGGTCGACCTTCAAGATCCAGACGCGCGAGTACTTCTTGCCCAAGAGGCGGTCGTCGATGCGGCCAAACTCGTTGACGCCGTCGACGAGGACACCCTCGGGGTGGATCATCTTATCAATGCTGGCGTTGGGGTCGAACCGGTAGCGAACGATGGGCGCCTTGACCTTTCTGGGGTCGGTGAAGAACCTCTCGCCCTTGGTGTTTGGGAAGAAGGGGAAGTGCAGGTCGGTCCAGACGTTGGCATCCAGGACCAGCTTGCCATCCTCCTCGTAGGCGTTGATGGTGTGCGAGTAGCAGCCCTGGGGTGTCTTGAACCACTTGGCGTCCTCGGGCTTGGCGCCTCGCCGAGGGATGACACCCAGAAGCTGGTAGTCGAGGTTCTCGTCCCAGTAGAAGTGGTCACCGCCGCTCTTCATCTGCTCCAGGCTGGCCTTGAGGCCGTTGATGGGGAACACGACCCAGTTGTCGGCCCAGAAGTCGTGGATCATGCAGGGCCACGGCGCCTTGAACCACACTTCTTCTGAGAGCTTGCCGTCCTTGTCGACGGTGAAGGAGCAGATATCCGGGGACGCCTCTCCGGCAGCCTCATACCCATAGCAGACCAGCTCCCCCGTGGTGGAGTCCGCCTTGGGGTGGGCAGTGTGCGTTGGGCAGCTGAGCGTGCCATTGTAGTCGACATAGCCGAGGGTCTCGAGGGTGATGGGGTCAAGCTCCATTGGCCGGGCATCCTCCTTGAGCGCCATGAGCTTGTTGTCGTGAAATACAACATGAGTATTGGCTGTGGTACCCTTGAGGACGTTCTGGACGCGCGGGTCATCCGTGAACTTGTTGCGGTACCTGCCAAAGAGGGCCCGCCTGGCCTCGCGCTCGGCGATGAGCTTGGGCGTGCGCACGTAGCGCTGCTTGAAGTCGACGTGGCCGTCCTTGATGTAGAAGGAGCTGACATTGCCGTCGCCGTTGAGAGGGATCTCAGTTTCGGCAAAGATGGGTGGGAACGCGTGGTCTGGTTGCACGCGGTAGAAGGCCCCATGGATGGTGCTGGGGATCTCTCCGATGACCTCGAGCTCGTAGGCGTCAGCCTCAAACCGCAAGTGGTCCTCGTTCCACTTGCTCATGGCATAGTGCTTGGGAAATCGGGTGCCTGGGACTCCGGGAACGACGTGCGCCATGATGATCAAGATGTCTCTTCACAGTAGTTACGAGATGAATAGTTGTGGTGGAGATGCAGACAAGGAGTCCCGAGTCTCGGTGTGGTTCTTATATCGACGGCATCATATCCCCATCAAGAACCGTACTTCCGCTACAGAACCTAACTGCCGACTTGTTGCTTCCTTGGCTCCGAGCATCGTTCGAGGTGGCATCTCCACGCCACCCCAGAGTGGGTAAACTTGGCTCCCCACCAGTGCGCACTGAATGGCCTGACGCTACGGGATCAGCACGCACGGGTGCCACCGGGTGCCCGAGTAGTTGGAGATATGGAGCCGTCCATGCTGGCGGGGCCGGCATTTCCATTCGGCTGCTTCAAGTCCATAAGGACCTGCTTATCCTTAATAATGGTCTTTGCCGAACGAGACCAGAATTCAACAAAGCCAAGACCCAAGACCCTTTTACTCTCTATTTACTATCAAACACTTGTCACACAGTTTAACAGATTCCAAATGGTTCAGTGGTACGCATCCCCCGAGCTTCAGTCGCATCACGACCATGCGTTCGGAACTCGGAGACCAGGGACGCGGACCCTCCCCCCAGGCCACGACGAGGCGAGCTTCCTGCGTGTCCTAGATGAGTTCCGAGCCGCCATTGGCCAGGAAAATGTCATCATCGACGACGATCTGGTCAACTTCCGTGACCCGTATCCCTTGTTTGAGGAGGGGTTCGAGGCCTCGGCTGGATTATGGTCAGACGCTTCAACCCAGGCGATAACAGCTTACTGACAATATTCTAGCCCGTCTACTGTCGAGGAAATCCAGGCAATCCTCAAGATAGCCAACCAGCACCAAGTCCCCCTGTGGACCTGCTCACAGGGAAAGAACTTTGGGTAAGCCTAGCAGAGAGTCTGTGTTGTCTTTGATCGTGCTGCTCACTGTTTGTAGATATGGTGGGCCTGCACCTCGAGTTGCTGGATCCATAGTGCTCTCTCTCCAGCGCATGAAGCGCATCTTGGAAGTCAACGAGAAGCTGGCCTACATCGTGGTCGAGCCTGGTGTAACCTTCTTCGATGTCTACAACCACCTTGTCGAGAACAAGCTTGACCTCTGGGTTTCTGTCCCGGCTTTGGGCTGGGGAAGTGTGGTGGGAAATGCAAGTCACCTCCCTCCCCCGATGGTGCTGCTCTCTGCTAACCGATGCTCAGACTCTAGATCGCGGCCACGGCTACACCATCTCGGGAGATCGCCAGCACTTCATCGGCAGCCTGGAGGTGGTGCTGGCCTCGGGGGATGTCCTCCGAACTGGCCAGTGGGCTGTGCCTAATTCCCCCAGCGCACATGCTTGCCCCAATAGCTTCGGCCCTCAGGTCGATGGCCTCTTCCTGCAGAGCAACCTGGGCATTGTCACAAAGATGGCCGTGGCCCTCGACGTGGCCCCAGCGTCTTTCATGGACGTCAAGGTCCACTGTCCCGAGGTCGAGGACATTGCTCCCCTCATCGACACGCTCCAGCAGCTGGATCGTGAAGGGATCACGCAGAGCCACGGCATGATCACCAACATCAACCACTTTGCCTCTCATGATGCGCCCAAGCATGCGCAGCAGAGCGTCCCCGGCCCATTGACTCCTGAGAGCATCGCCGCTCTGAAGAAGAAATACAACACGGGATACTGGCGATGCCAAGTGTCCCTGTATGGACCCAAGCAGTTGGTGGTTGCCCGCTGGGCAGGATACAGGAAGTTGTCACCCAGAATCTTCCCAACGCCTGGACCGAGCACAAGCTCTACGAGGGCAAGGATGGCAGGCCTGTGGACAATAGCGAGATCGGAACACTCCCTGCCGGTGTTCCTTCAATGCTCGCCGTGAAGCTCGCCGACTACAACCTTCCTGCCGATGGGACAGGAGCGGGTGCCCACATCGACACTACCCTCATCCTTCCGTGTGAGGGCAACACCGTCTTGACGTGGTTCCGAAAGGCAAAGGCCATCATGGAGGAGGGGTGTTGACCCATTCATTGGTTGTCACGTCTTCTCAAAGTACATCCTCTTTGTTCAGGAGTACGTCTTTGACAAGACCAGTACCAAGGCCCGTGAGGGTGGCCGCAAGGTTGTCAAGGCCCTGCTCACCGAGGCAGAGAAGAATGGGTTCGCCAACTATCGGTCCCATGTGCAGCACATGGGTAGGTTCCACTTGACCTTGATCTGAGACTTGGAGAGAGTTGCTAACCATTCCCAGACGCCGTCCAGAACCTATATGGGTTCAATGGTCATATCTACAGAAGATTCGTCGAGACTCTCAAGGTGCGTCGCTATCACAGCCGCAAAGCATCGCTGACTCTAATTTTTCGTCACTAGGCTGCCGTGGATCCAAATGGCATCCTATCTCCTGGAAAGCAGGGCATCTGGCCACTCAAAAATCTGGTTCATCTACCTTTGCGCAGGGGTTGAAGGTTTGGGGGAGGCCACACCGTAGATATGAATCTATCATAGAATAGCACAACGAGTACAGTAACCAAGCCTAACAGTCAAGCATATGCACAAAGCGGATTTTCAAAGCGCCACTTATGAGTTCTCGCCGCAGCCTATTGCCAATATGTGTCGTCGCTCCATGGTTCTTCCAGGCAACGCCAAAGAAAGATGTCTTCTTAGACACGAGACAGACCAAGAGTACGATCCCTCATATTTCTCTACCCTGTATAATTTGGTTTCAATTCTTCATAATCGGGTCGGACACTTGTAGGTAGAGTAGACGTGACGCTTAGAGTCAATATTCTCCAGACAATTCCCCAGGCATGTAACCCAGCACACACAGATCGCGAATGGGCCAAGGCTATTGATGTTTTCGTACAAAACAAAAACTTGGCTATGAACTTGGTTGATAACACCTTTCCTAATAGAAGAGCTTCCCGTCAACTACCTTCAAACCAGTCCCGAGCGTGCCAGCCGACTTGAGTGCCTCGGCATGTCGCAACGCCGCCACCTCGGTTTCTGAAACGAGGACAAAGTCATATTGAAGTAGTTTCGTGTTCCCTGATACTCCATATGTCTCTGCGAATCCCGGCGTCTCAGAAACCTTTGTCAAGTCCACGACGAGAGACTCCTTGACGCCAAAGACAGCATCAGAAGTCTCATACGGGTCACCACGGAGATAGAGTGCCCTTTTGATGTCAGCAGAGGCTCTTGAGTTGCATGCATTGGTATAGCTTACGTTATCAGCGGGTCGTAGCCAGCCTTCTTGAACTTGAAGTGCATATGGCTTGGCCGGTAGGGATGTCGGCCGAGAACCTTGAGGAGCTGACCCACTGGCCCGTCGTCGGGGATGGGATAAGGGACCGGGACAATGGCCTTGAAATGAAACTTGCCTTGGGGATCGCTATGCAGTATCGCTCGGTTATCAAAGCCTTCGCGATCTGCATATTGCACATCGTAGAAGCCCTTGGAGTCGGTCTCCCAGACATCAACCTCGACATCTGTCAACGGGTTCCCTTGCGAGTCTTTTACTGAACACACGACCAAGAGGGGTTCTCCCTCTGGATCATGGGAAATGGTTTCACCGGAAGCCACATTTTCAGCTCCATGGGCATGAAACGGGCCGAGAACAGTTCCCTCTGTCGACGTAGGCGGTTTAGGATGATCAATAGAATCAACCAGTAGAGAGAGGCCCAGGACATCAGATAGGAGAATGAATTCCTGTCGTGTGTCGCTGCAAATGTTTCCGGTGCTGGTGAGGAACTGGATGGCTGCCTCCCACTCGGCTGTGCTCAGGCGAGTCTCACGGGCAAAATCATGAAGGTGATGAGCAAGCCTCTCAAAGAGGAAGCGGGTTCGAGGGTCCTTGCAAGTAGAGTTTATGGCCACGACATTCTCGGTGATGTTTTCGGTCGTAAGATCCTTCAGTGGGGGGATATCAGGGCGAGTGTGCGACATGGTGACTTGTACTCCGGCAGTTGATGAATTACGGATGTGCTTCGAATGGGAAGCGCTTCAAGCATTAGGTATTAAGCTAATCAATTGTACCCTGAACGTCGGGTGGGCAAGCAGCGGATGTCGGGCAACCCCGCCGGAGGTGGGGATGGCTCGGTGGGTGTTATCGAGGAAGACAACATGGGATGACATACAGTATGGAAAAGCCAGGCGGGTAATTCGTTGTTTGAGCAAGACTGATCTACCGAAGCTCACTGCCGGTTCAACATAAATGAAGATGTACGGGCGTACCGCTCGGCTCATGTCGAGACATCACTCCCATCACCACCATCACCATCACCACCATCGATTGATTCTGCCACGCGTCAAAATGGAGTCTTTCGTTTACACCCCCCTACCTCACAGGATCATCTTTGGACGTGGTTCAATCCGAAAGCTTCCGCAATGCCTCGAAGAACTTGGCTTTCGCCGGCCCTTGGTCCTTTCGACTCCTCAGCAAGTCGACCAAGCGAAACAAATCACCACCATCTTGGAGCCCCACGTGGAAGCCACCTGGGTTTTCTCCAAGGCCACGATGCATACGCCTTTGGATATCACCGAGAAAGCTCTCCAGTTCTGCCAGGAGAAACAGCCTGACGCCCTGGTCTCGATTGGAGGCGGTAGTACCACTGGCCTTGGAAAGGCCATCAGCTTCCGCAAAGGCATTTACCACATCGCCATTCCAACCACATACGCCGGTAGTGAGGTGACTCCGATCCTTGGGGAGACTGTTGATGGCGTCAAGACAACTCAGACCCATCTTTCAATCCTCCCCAAGACGGTCATCTACGACGTTGACTTGACTCTCACGCTTCCACTGTCCATGTCGCTCACCAGCCTTGTCAATGCCCTCGCACATGCCGTCGAAGCCCTTTACGCTCCCAACATCAACCCCATCGTCAGTCTCATGGCGGCCGAAGGCGTCAAGTCCCTCGCAAGAGGAGCGTACGAGTTGCTTGACGATGCCAACTCCATTTCGGCTCGCTCTACTTGCCAGTACGGAGCCTGGCTCTGCGGAACATGCTTGGGCAGCGTTGGAATGTCTCTCCATCATAAGCTGTGCCATACATTAGGTGGCTCGTTCAATTTGCCGCATGCGGAAACACACACAATCATCCTCCCACACGCACTGGCGTACAATGCGCCCCAGATTCCCGAGGCTATGAAGATTCTTGCTGGTGCGTTTCCGGATAGCGATGGTGACGCTTTACGCGGCCTCAACACTCTGCTCCGCAAGCTGGGCGTTCCCCGGAGCTTGGGATCCATAGGATTCAAGGAGGCAGATATCGACAAGGCAGCCGATCTCGCCGTTAGCAAATCCTACCCCAACCCAAGAGATATCGACAGAGATCTGATCAGGGAGGTCATCAGGAGGGCGTGGGCTGGGGAGGAGGCAACAGCTGATTTGTAGAACAGTAGGGAACGAAGTCAGGCTGAAAAGAGCATATTTGCACAACTTCTGCTGAAGGGACGTGCCATAGGCCCGTTGAATCACCATGAACATTGTGCGTTGAGGTCATGCGGTTGAACAACTCGCAGTGATTCCACCCAAGCCAAGGTTTCAGACAGTACAGCACTTTAGCTGAGATGCGCCTTCAGAAGCGTCATCATCCTCATCAGCAACAACATTATACCATGTTGAATTCACCTGGAGATGTTCAAATTGTGGCGTGATAATAGAGACTGTTGACCAGACAGAGGAATCAAGCACGCTCTCGAAACCCCTTCCAAGTTATTCTGTACACCATCCATACCTCCAATTCTTGTAGCCCTCAATAGGCACATACTTTCCCTCCATCGCTTGCAAAATCCATGCCGTCTCACTCCCAACAGGACCAACCTTTCCGGACAGCATCTACTCAATGTTTGCCGCCTCTGCGCACTCCCTCTGGATCAGGGCCGCGTGGGCCGGACTTCGAACCGTGACCTTTACCTCGTACGGCTTCTCTGTGCCGATCTCAAACGGCTTGCCGACCGGGATCGGATGCCCCGGAACCGTGTGGAAGTCGAAGCAGTACAGGACGCGCGCGATCAGCAAGTGAAGGCTGTTGCTGGCGATGACCCATCCGGGACAGACTCGACGGCCTAGTAGACACCCATTGTGTTAGTGACATGCTGGTAGAGCGTGTGTCTCGACTCACCTGCTCCAAAGGCCAAGTGCCCCTTTAGCGGCTTGTCCAGGTCCTCGTTCAGGAATCGCTCGGGCCAGAATCTTTCCGGCTGCTCGTACTCAGATCCCCCCATGTGCACGCCCCAACTGTTCCAGATGACGTTGGTTCCGGCTGGGAGGTTGTATCCCTCGAAAGAGTCGTCCTCAATCAATGAATGGGCAATTTCGGGAAATGAGATACTGGAGATATAAGTCAGCCTAGTCTGAATGGAAAGTGCGGCATCGCGCCCTCAGAGAGCATGCAACGCAGCGCTCGTAGAAGGTTCCTTACTTCCATCGAAGAACTTCTTTGCTGACCGCTTTGATGTAGCGCAGATCGGCAATATCACTCGCAACCGGGAGTCTCTCAGCGTTAGCACCGCAAACCTCATCCAGGTCCTGTCGTGCACGCCGCACCGAGTCAGGAAAGAGTGCTGCCCCGGCCATGAGCTGATTCAAAGCCACACGTGTAGTGTCGGATCCAGCTTCAATGAGGGATCCTGCGAGAAACACCGTCGACTCATAGTCAAGCGACTTGTCTCTTCCGAGCCTCTGGAACTCGGAAACAAAGCAGGTCACATCCTTGCCCTGTCGCTGTCGCTCGGCGAGGCTCTCGAACTCTTCGATAAAGTTCCTGTCTCGAGGTCAGTACTCATCCCAAATTGAAAGCGTAACGGAGTGGCATACTTCTTGGATTGCTCGAAAACGCTGTCTCCCCACCATCTCCACGGCTGAATCGAGCGCGGGAGAGGGATAGATGCCAGGAATGGGAAGGAATCGATCAAGTTAGAGCCAGGCTCAAACATCTTCATGATCTCGTTGTTGGTTTCAATGATCCTATCGACATTGGGGTCGCCCAGCTTGGTCCTTCGCCCAAACACCATGCTCATGATGAGGGAGCCGGCGTAGCGAGCGTGAGCCTGGTTCCACAGGTCCGGCTCGGTAAGGTACTGATGGAGCAGCGCTCGAGACTCGACATCCTGCAGAGGGGCAAACACGTTGCGGTTTCCAGGGCCGATGATCTCGTGGATGACCTTGCGCTCCCACTTCCAAAGGTTGCCGTAGGGCATGAAGACGACGCGTTTGCCTCCCGAGGCAACGTCTCCGGGCATGGGCAGATTCTGCCGCGAAATATACCGCGCCCCACGCTTATCGAGGATTTCATTTGCAACACGCTGAGAGTTCATGAACACCCAGTAGTTGGAGCCCACCTTGAGCGTGAACCTAGACCAGATGAGTCGTCAGCGCTGGTTTCTCTGTGACCTTTGAGACATACATTTCACCGTATTTCTTGGCCAGCTTGTGGAGGTACAGGCGCCGCTCTGCCGTGTCGGTTGGGATTTGCAGCATGTTCCCAAACAGAGGGACTCCGGGCACGAGATTGGGAAAGTTGTATTTGTGATGGAACCAGAAGAAAAGAATGGTGCGGTATAGAAGCCATAGTAACAGCAACGCGCCGACCACAGGCAGCGTTAACGACTGTCCTTCCAGCAACCTCATGGTAAAAGAATAGAGGTTCAAGTTATCGAATCTGGGGCGTGACTTCTCACTCGACTCTCTGTGCGCTGCACTCGACGCACTTGGTACTTATGGGCAAAGGGCGTCCAACGGATCAAGCGGGCAGGTGGCGTGTGGCACTCAGGGTGGGCCGGTATATGCGTCCACGCACGCAGGATAGGAACATATTCCGAACTCTAAAGCTTAACGTCAGGGGCTTTGATCAGATGGCTGTAGATCCTGTATATGTATTGGTGTTGTCGAGCGGCTACCAAAGTAATACAGCCATGAGTCCAACCTGCCAACCGGACAAACATAACACCTTGAAGGTAAACGGGCCCATCCACCGCCACTGGGATTGAAGGCATAACAAACAAATCTCAATCACTGGAAGCTGCCCAACGTCGGCTGGGAAGCTGGCCTCTAGGAAACCAATGAGTACATCAGTTAATGCGTACGTAAGTGCCGCCATGGGGAGCACCCACCCATGGTGGACCAATCCCCACCAACACCAACACCTCCCCACCCTATATCCACCCGGTATTGATTCTCGGTTCTTCCTTTGTCACACAGAGTAGCAAGTCCTATCGACAGCCATGGGGCGAGTGTATGATAAGCAGTGCTAAATACTCCTCAGATTCATCGTGCATCCCAAGCTAATTCAATTCATTCGTCTCGACTATTCTCATCCTCAAACAAACATGGCTCCGAGTGAGACAGCTAACGGCTCGTCTGAGCAAACTGGTAACACTGTTCCTTTCATCATCAACGGCAAAGATGTCACCTCAACCTCAACTTTTGCGGTAAACAACCCTGCCACCGGCAAGAAGCTCTGGGATGCCTCGTCCGTGTCAACCAGCGAAGCCATTGGCGCTGTCGAGGTCGCCCAGGCAGCCTTTGCCTCATGGTCCCAGACAAAACCGAGTTTCCGGAGAGGCATCCTGCTCCGCGCGGCAGACCTCTTTGTCAGCAGGAAAGAGGAGCTGTTCTCTTATCAGAGCCAAGAGACAGGTGCGGGGCGGCAGTTTATGGAGATCAACATCAATGCTACGGCTCAGATCTTGAGGAATATTGGCGGGCGAATTGAAGCTGCGGTCGAAGGATCAGTTCCGGCGACGGCAGAGGAGGGCTCACACGCAATCGTGGTCAAAGAGCCATATGGTGTAGTGCTCGCAATTGCCCCATGGTACGTAAACACTCCCCTTGCTTCCGTCTGTATGAACCAAGGTTGATGATTTCGTCACAGGAATGCTCCTTACGTACTGGGAGCACGATCAGTCGCGTTTGCCCTTGCAACAGGCAACACGACGGTCCTCAAGGGTTCCGAGCTGAGCCCGCGCGTCTTTTGGGCCATTGGCGACATCTTTCGACAAGCTGGCCTGCCGGACGGCTGCCTCAACATAATCTATCATCGACCGGCAGATGCGGCTGCCGTCACTGAAGCGCTGATCGCCCATCCAGCAATCAAGAAAATCAACTTTACTGGTAGCACCCTTGTCGGAAGCATCATCGCTAGCTTGGCAGGTAAACACGTGAAGCCGCTTTTACTGGAACTTGGCGGAAAGGCCAGCGCCATTGTTCTCAAAGACGCGGACCTGAAAAAGGCCGCTACCAGCTGCGCCGTGGGCGCTTTCATCCACGTAAGTCGACGTTTTCCTCGTTGCTGCCGCTGCTTGTCTGCTCACAATTAATTACCTGCAGGGTGGCCAGGTGTGCATGTCGACAGAGCGCATCCTGGTTCACAAGTCGATCGCCCAGGATTTCAGCGCCGCTCTCAAAGAGGCCACGCAGAAGCTCTTTGGTTCAGAGAGTCCGCCATTTGTGCTCGTCAATTCCGCAGCCGTGCAGAAGAACAAGCGGCTGATCGCCGACGCGGTCAGCAAGGGCGCGACGACCCTATTGGGAAGTGCCGAGGCCGCCGAAGACCAGCCTACCAAGATGAGACCCATCATAATTTCTGATGTGTATAAAAACATGGACATTTACTCCACGGAATCTTTCGGGCCGACAGTGTCGCTGATGACGTTTGAAACGGAGGAGGAGGCGCTCAGAGTCGCAAATGACACCGACTACGGCCTTTCGGGGGCTATCTTCTCCGAGGACCTGAAGGCCGCCATGAGGGTCGCTAGGAAGTACGAGTCCGGGGCGGTCCACATCAACTCGATGACTGTGCACGACGAAGCTTCGCTGGTGCATGGGGGAGCCAAGAAGAGCGGCTATGGAAGGTTCAATGCCGCACAGGGGCTAGGGGAATTTCTCAGGTACAAGACAATTACCTGGAGAGAGTAATGCCGATGCAGCCTGTGTATGTATAGCATAGTATGTATAGACACTGTGTTCCTCTCAAGGGCCTTCTCGGGGCCGGGTTTGGTGACATGTCCGTCCCCCGGCAGCTGCGTCCACCCGAGTCCGATTTGCAGAAACGACTGGGAGGCCCCAGAAGGTCCAATTATTCTGCACCTGTGAATCGCCAGCTGCTACCTCGGATAAGCCATGCCCCACACCGGAACCCCGGGGACCCACCCCCGCAATCTGGTCCCGTTCCCCGCATTTTCGTTTCGAATTTATCCCCTAGAATCTCACTCTGGTGAATATCTCGTAATTTCCCACCTTGATCAGTCAAACGCACCCACCCAACATCTATCTGCCTGCCCCCCGCCGATGGACTCTTGATATGTCTGGCCAAGATAACTCTTCTACCCAGCAGACTAGCCGTGACGATGCAGGTAAATCCTCTAACCGAGACGGGTACGGTTTCTCCTGCCCCCAGTGCAATGCCAAATTCAATCGTTTGGCTCACCTACGACGCCATCAACTGACGCGTAAGTTGCCCTTCCCCTGTCGCTGCCCATGGCTGACCGCGATACCTACCTGCAGACGGCGGCGAGAAGCCGTACAACTGCCTGTACTGCCCCGTCGCCTCGTCACGAAAGGATGTCATTGTCCGCCATACCAGAAACTTCCATCCCGGCGTCGCCAACAAAAGCACCTCTCGCTTCCGAGGCAGGCGCCGGACCAACTCTCATCCTGGAGCTTCTATGCCAGCGGCACGGGCCAACAGTTCTACACGGGCATCACCCGCCACCACAACAGCTCGAGGAGACAAGGACCACCACTCAGAAGGAGTCAACGATGCGGCTGAAGACCATCGCGAATCTTCAGCAGGAAACGAGGTGGATGGGTCCCAGAGCAGCCAGGACAATCCACTTGACAGCTTCCTCCCCTCGCATACAGACCTGTTTCCTGCCTTTCTTCCAGAGAGCCCTTTGACATTCAATGGCTCGCTCATGGAAACCGACCTCATCAACTCTAATCTGTCTGATATGATGGACCTCAACACGCTGCTGGCGAGTGTTCAGGAATTCCTGAGTGAAATGCCAGGCGGCAATGCCCCCGAGCTTCCGGCTTCGGTCCTGGAGCCACCAAGGCCTAATCTCCCCAACTCTGACCAGGCCAATGGAAATGTTACCGGACACAACTCGGTCGCCGACGACAATAACTGTGCAAGCGCCTGGGCAAACCTTGCCAAGTATCCGGTCTACATCCTAGCGTCTCTTCGATTCCCTTCCAAGTATGCCGTGAGGCGGTTCGTGAAAGCTTTCTTCGAGCACATTGCTGCGCATATACCGGTCGTCCACGAGCCCACCTTTGACATTGCTACAGCACCCTGTAAGTATCATGATCGATAGTGGAATCAAGTCTTGACGCGTGGTCCGATTTAGCACCCCTATTGCTTGCCACAATGGCTTGCGGCGCCGTTTATCTCGGTGAATACTCTACTGCAATTTCCATGCACGCCGTCTCTGTGCAGCTCATCTTTGAGGTAGGCGAGATATGCTAGACCGCCAGAAACTCTCTTCGTTGACACAAAAATCAGCATGAACGAATGGCTGCATCGAAAAAGTTGGACATTGAGACCTTGACCTGGATGCTACAGACATATTTACTGTTGAGCTATTTTGAAATCCATTGCGGCATGGAGGGCAAGGCAACCCATGCGTTTCCACATTCCATCAAGGTAGGTCCCGTTTGCGAGTGATGGCCTCTTCAAGACTGACGCTGTGTTTGTAGCTAGCACAAGAAGCACTTGGCGAGCTGAAAAGGCATCAGGTCACGACATACAGGGATTGGGTGCGCCAGGAGAGTATAAACAGGTATTCGAGATGGCCGCATTCACACATCTGCAATGCTAACAATACACTAGGTGTATCTCATGCACGATCCTGATAGGGGCCTCGGTTGGTTCAAAGGAACGGGAAGAGTGGCTTGCGTCCCCCGTCGTCGAAGCTAGATTTGCTCTCCCGTCAAGCACCGCAAACTGGCTCAAGGACGAGGCCACTCTGGAGATCCCCATACAGGCTGTGTACAGCGACGATGCCTTGAATAGCATCTATGCTGGGCAAGCACCCTCTGTGCCAGTCAGTGAATTTGGTCTCGTCACCATCATATCCGCAATACTCTACCGAGTCTGTTCCTTTGAGATACTTACAAGCTCTCACCACGCGGATCTCTACACAAACTTTGGCGGGAAGATGGGACGGTCAGTGCAAGTACTTGACGAGATTCTACAGCGCCGCATGGGTGAAGCAGGTTCTAGATTGGCCCCGGATCCGACCGTACACCTCGCCAAGTCTTTGCTAAACTCGGTCTACTACCATCTTTACGCCAGCAATCCACTGGCAACCATGAAGAAACTTCTCTGGTCACCTGCTGCACTGGATAATCCAGAGCAGATATCGCACCTTTCAGATGATGGAAGTTCACCTGAACTTTACAAGGCGCTTTTCCGTGCAGCAGATCAGCTGCGATACGATTGCCGCCTGGGTTTGAAGTACCTAAAGAAGATGGCACCGATGAGATTCGGGCCCGAAAGCGCGATCGGCGCTTACGAGGGAGGTATGACATGTCGACTTCTACCTTGCCCCCCACCCCGGCTCAAGCTTTGTTCTGCGGCTGACGAGTAGCCAGGTCTCCTGCTGTGCTGGTACCTTCAGTTTGCGCATTCACGCCTCCCCCAGGTCGAGTCGCGCAATGCCCTCAGCGCACTGATAAATGAGAGTTTTGCAGAGGCTGCCGAGCTGCGATTAGAGGTCCAAGACCGTCTCTCTGCCTTGCCCCTTGCCGTGTCCGTCGAGTTGCTCTCGGACGGCTCGGTGTGGAAATGTAAGGGCCTCCTCTGTGGCCGATGAGTTTGAGCACATGCTAAACGACCATTTTGTTACAGGGCCTTCTTGCGTGGCGCAAAAGCTGGAGTTCTTGATCAAGAAGTTCAAAGACGCCGACAGCACCATACACGTTGCGACAAGCTACCCTCCCTAAGTGAAATTCAGGGACAATCAATGTTCCTGTGCACCTGATTATCGCGCTACAGGGAAACTGAGTAGTCACTACTCCTTTGGACTTGTATCGAGTAAATAGGAAGGCATCTGTAGGAACAGTGAAGAAAGGGCCTCTTCCTCTTGTACACATAATCCTAGCTAGCACGAGTTGTAATGTGATACACACACTTGCTTCCATCCGGCTTAGTTCAACTTGGGGTGGGTGGGCACAAAGCAGGTGGGGAGGTGGGGAGGTGGGTAGAAGGTGGCGCGTAACAAACAATCCTCATTAGAGTCTCCCGCCTCCTCTCAGTTCATCTACAAGCATCTGGGATAGTGTGGTCTGTGTAATATCATGATACACGCCCAACGTACCAGCTGTTGATTGAGCTCGTTATTGCTGACTTTGACATAACAGCATGGCCACACGCAAGGAGTACGTGTTCAAGGTGACCAACGGGGTCTCGATAGCCGCAGATGTGTATTTCAGAAAGGCTACGGTAGCTTCCAAGCTTCCAATCGGTGCGTAACTGCTGCACTGTCGGCACATTCTCGTCTGACACTGAGCTACAGCTTTGCACTTCCATGGTGGAAACTTCACCGTCGGCTCAAAAGAGCTGCTTGTCCGCCACCAGGCGGAAAAGCTCGTCGATCTGGGCTTTGTGGTCGTCTCCGCCAACTACCGACTGTCTCCTACTATTACCGTGTTTGAAGGGCCAGTCAAGGACGCATTGGACGCATACAAGTGGGCGCAGACGACGTTGCCTGAGCTGCTCTCGGGCGACGCTGGCGTCAACGTGGATGGCTCGCGGATCGTAACCTTGGGGCATTCTTGCGGCGCCACTCTGGCGCTCCTGACGGTGCGTGGAGGGATTTGGAACCCATGATATGTGAAATGGGAATAAATATGCTAACATATCATGTACCCAGGCTGGCTTGCCTCGCCCACCTCGCGCCATTCTCGACGTGTACGGTATCAAGTACCTCTCGGATCCAGCATACCATACTCCGTTGCCTGCTCCCCGGGCAGCCCCAAATTCGATCAAGATTTCGTGGGGCGGATCTGGGAAGATGTGCCTCCCCCAACCTCTGCTCCCCCTCCGATGGGGCCATCTGGGCCTGATTTCACAAGCCATCGTGTCGCCTGGATGTTTGAGTCGATGGGAAAAGGGACACTGTTAAAGGCAACTGTGGGAGACGATAATTATGACCGCGTGGACCCGGTCTCGTTGTTTACCAAGGGTCATTTCCCTCCTACCTATTTCATCCACGGTACTGAAGATAGACTGGTGCCTGCGAGTCTCTCGCAGCGTGCGCATGATGAGCTCAAGAGTCACGGAGTCGAGGCTGAACTGGTCCTTGTTGAAGGAGGACAGCATGGATTCGATGAGAGGGCGCAGCCTGGAGACAGTGCGTTCGAACTTTTGACCAAGGGCTTCGAGTTTCTCAAGGCCCATGTCTGAGATCTAGCCGTTCTCTATGAAATACGGAGACAGGAGCCAATAGATGATAGTAACCATGCCTAAGATTACCCATTGCCTGCATCCGACGCTGCGAGCAGCATCAACATTGACTGTGCTTACACCCCTTGACTTGACACGCTCACATCAGTTCCTGCAAGTGTGTATAGCGTCGTAATCCCATTGTGGTGTGAATTAGAGAATTGAACAAGTAGTCATGAGCATGACATCATGAGCAAGTCCAGGAGCGCTGAATAAGATAATCGTCTCTCCGGGATTTCACGGATCCTTACGGGGTTGGGGCAGGTGGATGATTTGCCCAAGGTAACTAGGTACATACCCACCGTGGCGTGGATGGGGTTGATGTCTACTAACGGGGGTTACTCAGTGGCTAGCCTAGTAGCTTACAATATATCACCTTCACATGCTTGATATGTCCTGCAAGGAAGCTGGTAATTTTGGCGGCTGCCAATCTTGAGCTCCGTTTCTCTTTGACACACTTGATCTGCTTCACAATGAGTGGACAACCTCCTCCCAGCGCGCCTACAATGGACAAACCTGTCAATCGCCCGAGATTGAACAAAAGAAAGCGAGTCTCGCGAGCATGCGACTACTGCCGTGCGCGGAAGCACAGATGCGATGGCCGCCACCCGGCCTGCTCATCGTGCTCTGCCACCCGCCAACAATGCAGCTACGGCTCAGGCATCAAGAAGCGCGGGCTGCCGACTGGTTATGTGCGGGCTCTCGAGCTGCTATGGGCCCTCGTGTTTACCGTCATCCCCAACAGTACGAGCATAGTCGGAGAGCTCATGCAAGAGATCCAGTTCGCCCTCGATTCTCGCTCGAGGCTGGTCATGGACAGCAGGCTCATCAAAGACCCGGAGATGCTGAGACAGGCTTGGGAGGACAGTGGCATCCAGGGACAATTGGATCAGCTTTTATTAAATATCCAGGAAAACAGCGATGCAGGTGCAAATTCTGTAGCTACCGAAAACGATCGACGCTCTACCTTGGGCCTCCCCCCCACCCCAAGTCGTTCGACGCTATCCAGAGTGCACCTGGTAACGAGCCTCGACTCGATTCGGATCCTGCGGGCACCAACAACGCAGAGACACCGTCTCCTCAACAGTCGATAGCAACTCAAGCCCCACCACAGAGAGATGCGGCATCAACCACCTTTCCTCACAATGTACAGCGCCTGCTTGATATATACTTTGCCCATACCCACTGTTGGCTGCCCATCGTGCAAAAGCACAAGATGCTGGAGTTGCTGTACTCGCCTTCACAAACTGCTCTGGCAGAAGGGGGAAACCTGGCCACGTTCTGGGCAGTCCTCGCACTCTCGTCCCTTCAAGAGTCTCCCAATCCTCTTGGCCCGGCTGCCCACCGAGACTCCCTCTCGACGCCCGAGAAAATCTACGCCAAGGCAAGACAACAGATACCCAACGAAGGGGCACGGGCGCCCGGCTATGTCCAGGCCTTGCTCATCTTGAGCCTCTTTAAACTTGGTCAGGGAGAACTCTCAGCTTCCTGGCATCTAATCGGCCAGGCTGTGAGAATCTGCCTTGCTTTGGGGACGTTTTCTCTCGACAGACAAGGCCCAGACGCTGCTTACGGCGGCGATGACAACCAGAACCGGTTACTTCTGAGCTGCTTTGCGCTCGATACTATTGTATCGTGTCAGTTGGGCAAGCCACCCCATCTCAGGACGGCAGATGTACAGTTCCTGCCCACCCTGGCAGAAACAGGCCCGGATGAGTGGGAACCACGGACTGTGTATCCTGGCAAGTCCAGCGATGGTAGCTCCATGCATCAGCCATTGCGGGCAATAAGCATCTTCAACCGCTATATTGATGCGATTTGCATTCTCAACGATGCCATGTCAAATACATTGGCATTAAACGAGCTTTGCGTTAAGCACTCATTGGCATTGAGCTGCTGGCATGACCAACTGCCAAAACACTGCGTTCTCTCTTCTTTACCAGGCCATGATCAGCTCGAAGCCGTGGAAAGATTATCACCACAACTCATTAATCTTCATCTTGCCTTCAAGAGCACCGAGATGTTCCTCAAGGCGCAACGGGCTCTTGCCTCGCAGCACGGACTACCAAACACGCGGAGCACAGAAGCCATCGGCCTCTCAACCATGCATCTCATATTGATGTTTGCGAAACAATTCGGGATGTCCAGTATGCCTGCTATATTCACTAGCTACCAGGCCATCGGTGACAGAGCAGCCGCCAGGCCAAGCCACGCCGGCTCAACTCCCCACTCGCATCTTGCACGGCCGGATCTTGCTGGGAACCACCAGTCCCCGGCGTTGTCCTGCGAGTTCCCCCCGGGTTGCCTGCCAACGCCGGCAGAATATCCAGAATATGTCGTGACTGGTACCAACGACTTGGCGTCTTCTGCCGTCCCGTCACTGTCATGCCACACAGAGGGTAAGTCGACCAGCATTCGGCTCGAGGTAGGGCTGACATGAGGACGACGCAGGTTCGACCACCAATATACACACGCCAGCAACAGATCTGACGCACGAACACGACAAAGAAACCTGGAAGCATCTATTCGGCATCTTGGAGCTAAGTGAGGCAGGCATTTCGAGCCAAAAGGATCTGAAAGATCTCGACTACTTGAATGGAATGGGATGGTGAGGTGTAAGAATTTATTGTAGTTTAGGCATGGATTTTTCATCATGATAACAATTAGGAGCACTTCTGTGGTAATTGGGACAGGATCAGTTTTACTTCGTATCGAATACTCTCGGAATGGAGTAGTGAAGAGCTTGTATCCAAGAGTGGTCCCCATCACGGCTACCGGGGACCCTTCAACCTCCAGTCCTATTATTCAGCTTACCCAATTCGATGGCTTGCCAAGGTCATCAAGAGGTGTATCAAAACCGTGGTCAACAAGGTGATGCGGGGAAAGTGGATGGGATGGGATGGGATGGGACGGATGGGTGGCATTTCCTCACCGGTGGCAATGACTCCACCCGTTCTTCTACGATGCCGCCCCGAGATTACCGACGGCAGTTGATTGGTACACATTCCGAAAGGTAGCGCGCTTGCAGCTCATGGTGGCTGCCCATATTTGGCCGCCATTCCTCTCGATGCCTCCATTGTTAGTTCGTTATTCTAAATTCTCACTTCCTTGACTTGGCCTCGTCCCTCAATCCCACCTTATCTGATTCATCATGAGTTCCAACTCGACCGTAACCAAGAACCGCGCCCTATGGCTCTCCTCGTTCGACAAGCCTTTGGAGCTTGTTGATCTCCCCGTCCCCGAGGCAACAGCTGGATCAGTCGTTGTCAAGGTCCTCAACACGGTCGTGTTCCCTTACGCCGAAGACATCCACCAGGGGAGGCTCCCTGTCTTCAACCTCTCTCTTCCTCTGGTGCCCCATCCAAGCCATATCGGCCGGGTGCACGCCGTCGGATCAGATGCAGTCCTCGCCAAGCCTGGCGACCTCGTCTTCTTCTCGGCTCCCATCTTTGCCCGAGATGACCCTGACGTCAGCATTATTCAGGGCCACCACGGCGGAGAGGGGCCGCGAGGCCGTAGGCTCATGCAGGGAGAGTGGCGAGATGGCGCCCTGCAGGAGTATCAAAAGGTTCCGCTTGAGAACATCTTTATATTGAACGAGGATCGGCTGTGCAAGCAACTTGGTTACACACCCGCGGATCTTCACGAGATTTCTTTCTACACCATCGCTGCTGGAGCGTTATGCGAAGCTGCCAACCTCCAAGCAGGTGAAACGATTGCACTTGGACCAGCCACTGGAACCTTTGGCGGCATCACCTCTGATATGGCACTCGCCCTGGGCGCCAACGTCATTGCCATTGGTCGCAGTGAGGAAAAGCTCGCCAGCCTGGCGAAGCAGCTCGGCAACCATGAGCGATTTAGTTATGTTGTCATGACTGGCGATGATGAAGTCGACGCGGCAGCAATCCGCAAGGCCACCCCTGATGGACGCGGCGTCGAGGTATACAACGACTGGGCATCGGGCGCTCTGACGGGCTCCCCATACTTCTCGGCCGCCATACGCGCTGTGCGGCCAGAAGGGCGGGTTGTCCTCAGTGGCGCACCGTCTGGGTCCATCTCTGTGCCGTATACGCTTGTGATGCACCAAAACATCAAGATCATAGGCAAGGTCATAGTCTCACGGGGAGGGATCGACTTGACCATCAAGATGGTGAACTCGGGGATCCTCAAGCTCGGCAAGCGTGGGGGTTCGGCGCACAAGGTGTACAGCTTGGAGGATCACCATGCGGCCTTTCAGGACGCCAAGAAGAACAGTGGCTTCAGAGTCTACACCGACATCGCTCCTAACCCATGGTAGAGTGTATGTACTTTTATAGGTAGTTGCGCTTATAGAGATTCCATGAGAGAGTTTTACAATGGCGCACAGGGTATGTTGCTAGCCTACAGCGTGATATCAAGTATTGTAGACGATGATGATGGTTCCGAGGAAGAGCATCTGTCATGTTCTCACAGACTCGCATCTTAACATAATAACACTTGGGGCCTATTGCCGTCAAACCCCGTAACTTTGCGTGATCCAAGCTCTTTACCATGCGTCAAAAGTGAATTCTGTATCATATGTGACGTTGAACAGGAACCACTATCATACCTAATGAAACCCTGTGTAAAGCTCGGGCATGACAACCGTCGCTTGGAATGGAAATCATGCATATTAAACGTCATGGCGGAAAGAAGGTTGTGGGGTTGCAATGGTGCCACCTAATGTCATCCCCTTGGCGAGTGGGTATTGTATGGGGGAGGGTGGGTAGTCTCCATGCCCACCGAGACGGAGCTAGCAACGCACAACACCGACTTAACTAACCTTAATAAGGCCGAGTGTCATCGAGATTATTCCTCGTTGGTCAGGCTTGTCCCAACGGCTACTCAATATCCAAGGCCTCCTCGTCGTTTGTTTGTCTGCCCTAATCTTCCTATGCGTCAAACCTAGCTGTCCCCTTATCAAAACTTCCCAAGGCAAAATGCCGTGTGCCAACTGTTACACGGGACATGATCATCCCGGTCCCGTCCACGGACGTGAGGCCAAGCTCCATGGCCACGATGTCTACATTGCAGAGCCTCAGACCAAAGGCGTTTCGCAGACTGGCTTAATTGTCATTCTTTCCGATGTGTTTGGATGGGACACAACCAACCTGCGTGGTGTTGCAGACAGATACGCGGAGCGGACTGGCTGCAGAGTATACCTTCCAGATTTCATGCATGGTTAGTCCGAGGTAGTCTTTTCTTTGCGTTGTGATTGTGCGGCTGACACAGTTTCAGGGACCTCTGCACCTGCATGGACAAAGGGAGTCATTGATAGGATCCTCACTGAAGGAGGCCTATGGGGGTGGCTGGCAAAACCGTAAGATCTACACCGCGCAGCTTTGACCGTTCTAATACTAATGTGGCCCAGATGGCTCGTACTGAAGGCCGCATGGGTCATGGTGCCCTGCAACTTTCGAAATAACCCCAAGAAGCGCTACCCGGGCATCCAGCAATTCATGGATGACCTACGCTGCGCTGAGGCAGCAGACTTCAAAGTCGGCGCGGTGGGCTTTTGCTGGGGTGCATATGGTGTCACACACATGGCTCACGGCGATTTGGCGAGGAACGGCAAGACGCTCATTGACGCAGCCTTCACTGCCCACCCGAGCGAGGTAGAAGTCCCTCGAGACTTTGAAGGTGTGAAGCTTCCATACAGCATGTCCATTGGCGATGCCGACTTTGCCTTGCCTCTGAAGGAGGTGGAGGAAGCTGCCAAGATTCTTGAAGGGAAAAAGAATGTGGACACTGAGGTGGTTATTATCCCCAACGCAAGGCATGGTTTCGCTGTCAGGGGCAACCCGAATAATAAGATTGAGAAGGAGATGGCGGATCAAGCAGAAGATCAGCTGGTTAGATGGTTTACCAAACACTTGGCCTAGATGAGTAGGCCAGATACTACGGCAGGCCTCCTATTTATTAAGGCTGTCGTTTGGCTCTTGAGGAATGTCATAATTCTGGAATATACTCGTCTTTGATGTGTTACCGAAGAGTCATCATGTGGCTGTGTCAGCGTGTAATGGATGTGGATGATGACTAAGATCACGACGGTGGAATGGATGGATATGGATCCATTATGGATGTGAATCCACAATGTGGAAAGGATTTCCACATACCGGGGAAGGGAGTAAGTCCCGTGCAAAACTCAACATCTGACAAATCGCCATTATTCCCTCCAAGGCTCTGCCAGTCTATGATCCAACTACCGATCAATCCTGCACGTAGCCAACTGCGTAAAGTCTGGCGGTCGCGAGTAGCATCATCGGAACAGCTGAACGGCCATTCCAGGTGCTAGACAGGGGACCAAAGTACAGGTATGCGTTGTCTTAGACCCGGTATATTAGTTAGTATGCTCTTCAGACTCAACCTATTAACTAGGGGCTCGGCGGTATTTGTAAAACCTCGGCTAAGATTTAAGGAATATCCACTACATTCCACAATTTCCATATGTGGCCGGCTGCTGTGGAGTGGTAGTAAATCCACAACAGGGTCTGATAGAATGGAGTGTATTTGATATGGATCCATATGTGAATCCATATGTGGGTTTTCGTGGAGTGGCTTTGAACCCTGCTTATGGGGCTGGCGGTATCGAATGGATGGTACTGGCTTCCTGTTGTAGCGGATTTTGTCCCAGTCGATAGGGAAAGAGCACTGAGAGGCGTCCGGCACGCCTCTTTCGTCAGAAAGATTGAAGGAGAGGGCTTATTCTTGGGCACGTGGGTTTGAGTTGAGGTGGAGGAGCTAGGAGTGCTCGACTGGGCGGGACCGAGCGACTCAGAAGGAGTCCTAGGAGGGGTGGTTTTTTCGAGCCTTCCATGAGGCTTAAAGAATGGGCGCGAAGACATATTTGGTTTGTTCTTCAAGTTATTGGACCAAATCGGCAGCCTTGGCTTGACGGAAAGGTTTGAGGAGAAAGAAAAGGAGATCCTTCGGGGGCGTCATAAGCGCACCCATTTTCATTTAAAGACTGGGCCAATCAGGGCGCGCTGCCGTCCCAGCCTGCCCTATTAAGGTTAGTTAGACTTTCTTGGCCACTTTCCCAATCCGGTAACTTAGTCGAGTAACTTCAGGTTAACTCGAGTAAGCCAAAAAGGCTTGCTTGTGGTTGGTCGGAGGAGGTCTTACTTGTGGTTGGTTGTTACGTAATCAAGCAACCACAACCAAGCAAATCAAATAAGTTGGTTATTGGACACACTGAGTTTCGGATACCTGTGGAGGAAGAGTTTGGCTTTCATGAAGGTCCAAGCGCTTATACCAGGCTCAAGGCTGGAGAACGAGAGGAAAGATTTTGTCCGTGTTTCGAATAGAGAATAATGCTCGGCGGGCGCCATTGCTACTCCACCATTTTTGTAGGTGATTGAACCAAGTACTTCTCCTCAAACTCAACGGACATTGTGTTGTGGCTATTTAAACCCGTTCTATCTGCTTATTCTAGTCTTTCGCTCCTCTATGAACATCCAAGACGGTCTATAAATGCATTCCTAAATCAAGCCAAGACAACCGGTTTTTCACTTTGCCGCAGCGCTCCTAATAGTCTAAACCGTTTGGACTATTAGTCCAGACCGCAATCCAAGATCAATAATCAATCCACGACGGGCGTTCGTGGATTGACGACTAGGATAACGCGCCCCTTGAAACGAGCCGTGTTGATCTGGATCGCACCAGTAAATTGATCAGAAATATCCAAAACAAAATGGTTGGCACAGCAACAACCATGGGTACCCTGGTTTTGTGACGCCATGCCAACAACCTAGCGTACTTAGCGTCCACACCGGGCGTCCATATTCCCTGCGCTGATCTGCAGTCTGGACTAATAGTCCAAATGGTCTGGACTATTAGGAGCGCTGGTTTGCCGCCACTTCTAGAGATCCAAGGGTCCTGGCTCTTTGCGCGTCGATATACTCTTGCGAAAAGGGATAGTCGTTGTAACCGACTTCGGAGCCCTTAATGTAAAACGATGGTCGATGATACTTGGTCAAGCTGATGCCGTTCTTAGCTCGCCACACGAGGTCTGGGTTCGCCAGAAAGTGTCGACCAAAGGCGACGATGACATCCCATTTCTTGTAACGCCTGTCCACAGCCTCGGCAGCAGAGGCTGGACTGTAGTTGCCCGCCACAATGACGGGCGAAGCGTTGTCCCAGATATCGAGGATAAAGTCGAGGGTCTGGTGGTCCAGAGAAGGATCGTTGCTGCAGACAGTAGTTTGGCCGGGTCTCCACGGGCTTCGACCAAGGACAGGTAGGCCAGAGGGCCAAACTTCTTTAGCTCGGTGACGATGTAGCTGTACTGGGTCTCGATGTCGGAAGATTCCACTCCCTGGAACGAAGCAAAAGGCGAAAGCCGCACGCCCACGCGCTCAGCACCAACTTCTGCCACGATAGCTTTGACGACTTCGAGCAGCAGTCGAGCACGGCTCTCGACAGAACCTCCCCACTTGTCGGTGCGCTGATTCACCGAGTCTGAGGTGAACTGGTCCAGCAGATAGCCGTGGGCGCCATGGATCTCAACACCGTCGCCGCCAGCATCTACAACACGCCTGGAGGTTGCGGCAAAGTCTCGAATAACACCTTGGATCTCCTCCTCCGTCATCGCTTCAGGGACTACAGCATCGGGCCCCAGGGGCACTGCGCTCGAAGATCGATACTTGAAGCCTCGCTCCTTTTGATAGTCTGGGTTAGCAGATCGGCCCTGAGCCCAAATCTGCTGGAACCACACGGACTTTTTGGCGTGAACACCAGCAATGACCCTTTTCCAAGCAGCGACCTGCTCATCGGTGACAAAGCCCGGACCTTGTCTTTCACCCGTCTCCTGTATCGAAATGCCCGTTGCCTCGGAGATGATCAAGGTGCCTGGGGTCGAGGCTCGCTCAGAGTAGTATCTCTCGACAAAGGGCATGGCGACATGGCTGTGGTCGTTGCGGTAGCGAGTCAAGGGGGCCAGTGCAATGCGGTGCTCAAGCTTGGTATGGCCGAGTCGGAGAGGCTGGAGGAGCCTGCTTTCGGCGGGCACTGCTGTTGATGACATGGTGGAAGTAGGCTGTGATGAAGGAAGTGATAAAGTGCTGGTTTCGCGAGTTTAGACTTGGATATGAAGCCTCAAGAGAATGCGTGTGGTTGTGTCGTAAATTATAAAGCACTCAACGAGTTGGGTTTGTTGGCCTTTTTAAAATACTACGTCACCCCATGCACATTGGAGCGGCGATGGGGTGCATGGGGTAGCCTCAGCCGAAGGCTGTGTGTCCGCGGGCCGGGAAGCTATTACTACTACTGCATGTCAGACTATTGGCTCCACAGGGATCATTGTTGGCACCAGTCAATTGATGAGAATTATCTAAGGAGCAAGAACTCAATGACTGGTTTCAGTGAGTCGCGTTGCTCTTTATACACAAATGAAAACACTGCCTGTTTAGGCAGTAGCAGTTGCCTGCAGGCAGCCGCTGTAGTGGGGTACGGCTGATATGCGACACTGCATTATCTACGTACTGGTCCATTGCCATGGCCATTCTTGGTATTATGTGACATGTACGGATTCCGTGCGAGCACCTGCCGTTTCCTAAGCTCCTGATCCCTCATCTTCATCTTCATGCCATCCGGGAGAGACTCATAGACCAGGTGATTCCGATCAAATGGCGCATCCAATATCAGACCATCGAGCGTTCTCACTCGAGAGACAGCCACGTAGCTTAAACCAGTCTGAAAGTCCCGACAGGAGAGATCGGTAACGATCATATCTTCTGTGATGCTTTGTGACTTGTGAACGGTAATAGCGTAGTATACGATCAGGGGGACCTAGGTGCGAGTGCAGAGAGTAGCTCCGATGAGGAAGTCCCTCTCTACGGGGAGAATCGGCACAATCCTCCTGCCATCAGGGTGGTCAGGAACACCGGTCCGTTATACTTGTCAAACTCCATCATGATAACCCAGGGAGGGTCTTGGATGGGGTCAGCCCCGGGTGCCCAGCCGATGTCGTAAACTGTACCGCGAGCGCCATTACAGAGGCCAACGAGCTGCCACAGTCTCCCCTGCACGGCGTCGTGAACGATGGTCGCGCTGGATAACGGCCAGCTTGGCCCTCGCCCCAGCCTTCGAGGAATCTTATTGCGAGTCCTTCCCCCCTTATGGAACCTGGTGGCCAAGTAAGAGTAATCCATACCAGGTGTGCTGCTTCGAAGAGTAGATGGATCAGAATGTGAGACGAGTGGATGGGTCGTTGGCTGCACAGGCGGTGACGGAGCTAGAGCCCGGAAGAGCCGCGAGCTTTGTTGGGTTGGTGGAATTGGCGTCCCTAGCACTACGTGCGGCTGGCTAATTGACTCTCCGAATAAACTCCTAGCTGGATGAAGTTGCCGTAGCTTCTCTGGCGATGTAGGCTGGGTTCCGGATCTCTCGTTGGGAGGCGATAGGCCAGCATCTCCTTCGGTTCTCTTCGTGGCAGGTCTGCCAGGTGAGGATGGACGAAGCGCAATGTTCCGCAGCGTCTGGAGCACGACTTTGGATCTAGAATGCTTCATTTGATGAGGGTTAAGAGTCTTATAGCCGAGGAAGGCAGAGCTTACATAGGAAACGCGCTGGTTACGGCAGTCTATGCATTGCTTAGTTTGCCCAGCAGACTGCCTCTTTGCTATGGAGGCAGTCTCCGGTCTCTCCTCCCCACAACGAGCACAAACAACGAAGAGTAAGTCATTAGAGTGCTCTTCGGGGATGAGACCAAAATCCATTACTCAATCAGCGAGGCCATATCGAGACCTATCGAATTGGGGAGATGAATTGAACGCGTACCGAGTAAACAAACAATCCCAAACGGATACAAGTCGCCGGCATTCCGAGTGAACCTTTCAGGGGCTAGCACCTATTGGCCCCACTCTTTTGGTGCCGTCAGCCAGTTGCGCGTTGTTTTGCGACTGGCCATACAAAATCTGGACCAATCAGATTCCGAGAAACTTATTTATCCCTATCTGCACCAAACCCTCATTATTCGGGAAAACTTAAGAACTAATGTAGAGTCAGCCTTCGGCTGAATAATACCATGCAGTACCCACCTACCGGCAGTACCCACCTACTGGCAGGCGAAAAAAAATTCTCCCATATAAAATGCACTTTTTTAACCTCATGGGAAAAACCTAATAAAAATAGTAAAAATAAGTTTCTTTATAGAATTCAGATCATAATCGAATAGATTTTAATATCTTCTAGGTCTTTTTACCTCATGGCCTGTGCGAGTGCGTACGACGGGTAATTCTTCCGTCTCCGAATTTGAGCTCTTATCCTCTCCCATCCCTCCCACCTTGATCACATCCTCAACAGCATCTGCCTCTATAGTTGCTTCCTTTGGCTCGGAAATAGCGTCACTGGCCACTAGAGCCTCTGATAATGCCATGAACTTCTTATTAGGATTCGGTATCGCCTTCCTCTTGCCTCTACTCAACCGGCTGACTTCCTCCTCTAGACTGGCTATTCTTGAGCTTAGCGAGGCGATCTTTGACTCTTGCGCTTCGAACCCTCGATATCACAGAGTACCGTCTTCTGGTTGCAGGGCTTTTGTTCTTTCCCAGATCTCTGATATGGCGGCTGGTCTTTGGCGTATTATCAGAGTCAAGTTGCCCGTCTCTGTAACCCTCTGATGCAGGTGAAGTTTCCTTCTTGTCTGGTTGAATCTCTGGATGTATAAGGGCTTTCCGTCGTGAAATTAGCTAATTTCTAGTCACTCTCTAGCCTGAGAGTATATTTTTCTTCGTCATGCCTACTTCCCTGGCTTTGGCATATGCCTTGATGAAGTTGACCTTATCTACCGGCGTAGAATCGGTCAGGCTTGCCAGCTTTTATAGTTCTTTGCGGTATGTAGCTTTGGAGGCATTGAAAACGCCATTATCTAGTGGCTGAAGTCCATGAAAGCAATGAGCCGGCAAGTAACAACAATATATATTATTTAAAAAGCAGGTAGCTATCCACTCATCCTGGATTTCGAGTCCGCGACATTTTTGATTCACAAGATTCAGAACAGGCAGATACTCATAGATACATGGCTTTGATGACTATCTAATATAATAAGCCTCGTATTAGACTTATCTTCTGGTCGGGTTTGAGGCAGATAGACCTCTCTGAGCCACTTGACTGCAATATGGTTGTCTGTCTAGCCGTTTTTAGAAGTGATAAAATACTAGTCGGCTATCTTCTTGAACTTATTGATAAACCACTGCTGCTGAGTTTCTTTGCCTTTGAAGATAATCTCTGGCTTTAGAAGACGGCTATCTGTAGTGATGGCTTCGATAAAGCTCGTCTAAGTGCGGGACTAAGAGCCTTTGAGGAAGGCCTTCCTCCTGGGATCGCTACTGCTAATAACCAAGGAATCTAACCCTAGTATTTTAGTGGATTAGTGAGTTTTATAGCAAAAATGATCCGTACTTACTAAATCTAGCTATAATACTACCCTTGTCAATATTAACTGTGTTCTCCGGCTTGATCTAGCTATATTCGCTCTCGCGGATATCAAAGTACTAATTGATAGCCATTAGGGTAAAAGAATTAAACCTCGATGCCTCCTGATGTTTCCCTATCTTGGTCTTGATGTCCAGATGGCGTTTTACGAACCTTGCTACCCAGTGTACGCCGACAGGCCTTTCCCGGCCTTGCTGTCTCCAGTGAAGTAAATAGTGTGGCCGTAAATAAGACGATATCATATTCAATATCGTATTGCCTGCACGGTATAAAAATACCGTTCAGTGCAAGCAACACCGGAAACCGTGTAATACAGTGCATGGTCGTTCAAATATCGTATAAATATTATATCAAATATAGTGCAAGTACTATGTAATACGAGTAATACGAGGTCTCTCCCCATATATGAAGCATTATGAAGATCCCAATTTACAGGGCTTTTTACTAATGAAGTGTAACCTGGTTGGGCCGTTGATCTGCACTCGGCTGATGCCGATAGTAATAGCGCCACCAAATAAAGGCCTCGCCACAAACTCCTTAGTGTTTGAGTATGTAACAAGCTCGCCAGCTCTGGCGCCGTCTAGGCGCACAGGACCCGTGTGCTCGAGGCACATCCCCCCTGTCAGCGGGCTAGGGGCACGGGATCCAATACATGCACCGCCCCGTACACTGCACGGCTGGGCCTTAGTCAGCAATAACCCACTGTAATTCCCTAAGGGCTATCTTGACCACGTAAAATACAGCATTTTGCGCCCCTTCTATGGCCTTCTATATGACATTTACTGCAGGTAGGTAATTTCTTCTCTAATGGCTCTTGCGGCTGCCGGCTAGGGGGCTCTTGCGGCTGGCTAGGGGGCTCTCGGTGCCCGTGGTTATGGTGGGAAAATCGGGCTTCAGTGCGTTGTTGGAGAGACCATAGCTCGTATGAGTTTTCTTTGGCAAGGATTAAAAATTGGCAGCCTTGACGCCAGCGATTGCAAGCATATAGAATAGTAGGCCGCTCAGAGCCTCTCCATTGTGAACGTGAGCGTCGAATAATCCATTTATAGCCGCCAATTGTTGCGTAAATTGCAAGATCAAGCTCAAGCTCTTCTCGCGAGGGATAATATTGAAAAGGTGGGAGGTCTTCCATTGGTTATTGTAGATGCTAAGTTATAGGGCCCTTAGGGCACTGAGAGGAAAGGAGTTATAGTGGGTTATTGCTGACAAAGACCCAGCCGTGCAGTGTACGGGGCGGTGCATATATTGGATCCCTAGGGGCACAGTCCCTTGACTAAGCATTTCTCGTTGAATTGGGGATTGACTGAAAGCACTTACACATTCAACGGAGCCGACAGCTACCTTTCGACTATGATTATTGAAATGGGAAGGCTCAAGTTGCTTAATTCAGATAAGTGAGGGGTGAGAAGAGCTACCCAAATTATACACAGCTATGACAGCCGGAGAATGTTCTAGGGCTTTGCCATCGAGTGATCGTCTAACACCCATGACTTCCAACAATGATACAGTCTTCTGTCCTACGGCTAGCCAAGTGCAAAGCTTCTTGTTCCCTGCTGTCCGTTTCTATTCTCTTCCAAATGTCTTTGACGCCCCTTCTTCTATTAGCCACAGGATTGTCTCCCATCTCTTCAGCGACCTGGGATTCAATTCGCTATTGACTATCTGGTCAATGTCGTACAACCCAGCCAGATGCATCCGATAACTCCTTTGCGGTGATAGAGAATGGGCAGAGAGTGCTTCGAGTGCAGGTTACTCGAATACGGCTTCTTGAGGCGCTCGGAGGCCGACGGGCACGATCGCAAGTGAAGTAAACTGTAAGCCTCCCAGACTTGCCTTTGTTGGACCTTCCGGTAACAAAGGCATAGCTTCGTGGTGCTGCCCAGCGATTGATCGCATGGAATAGATCATCTCGAGATGCATATGTATGCTCAGGAGGTAAGCAGTCTTCCGGAAATTGATCCATTTAGGTTAATTGATGAGATGATGCAGAGATGAAGATAAAGATGCTTAACCCCTGAAAATCGCTCCTCGAAATCGCCTAATAATAAATGCTTAGTCAGGGGACTGTGCCCCTAGCTCGCTGACAGGGGGGACTGTGCCCCGAGCACACGGGCTCTGTGCGCCTAGACGGCGCCGCCAGCTCTCTGAGAGCTTTCAGTTCTTCTTTTCTTCAATGCAATCAATTTGTTGGTTTCCAAGCACGCTTCTGGACGAATAAGGCCTGTGCCCCTTACATGAAGCGTGTCAGCTCCTGAATTTTCCCCTACTTCATCAACAAGTGTTATTCTACGAAATAATGACTTCTCAGCGCCCAGGCATTAGCGCTTCCTTCGCGGCTACATCATCCCAGACTTTCCTAGTCCCTGATTCGTCGGTTATCAGCGACAACGGAGATTCTGATGTCGGAGAGACATCTATTTCGCCGTTGTTAACCTCTCAATTTAAGAAGAAGAAGCGTACGTCGAAGATATGGGATCATACGCCCTTCGGAAGGAATCAGATCGTCCGTAATACGGAAGGTCAGATTATATGGCGTTGCAAGTACTGTAAAGGGAAGCCTGCCGAATATCTCGAAAATGGAGGCACGGCACACATCTACAAGCACCTTAAATCTCACACTACTCTCGATATATTAACGCCTAATGAAGAAAGGGCTGCTAAAACAAGGAATCACCTTGAGGAAGCCTTCTCACGGATGTCTCAGAACACGAATCCCCTCAAACGCCGTCGACACGATGACGAAACGACAGATCTTGACGCTGATAAGTTTGAGCAACTGTATGTAGAGTGGATCGCAGACTGCGGGATTGCACTTCGTATGGCAACAAGAGAAAGCTTTCGACGCATATTACACTCTTACAGAGCGGTCATCTACTTATGTTACAGCTATTGTCCTCAGCCCTCATCGAAAGTGGCATTACTTTGACACCGCCTGGGAGGAACATCCTAAGTGGATTAAGAGCAATAAGACTGCCATAGAAGATCTCTAGAAGTCTCGTTACGCACCAGTCGCCAAGTCAGCGGAGTCGTCAGCCCAGTCCTTGGTTGAAAAGCCACTAGTAAAGAACTCGTTTCTTGCATGGGAAGACGAACATGAGGATCCCGAGCTTCCTACCCTATTTGACGAGTATCAGAACTATATATCAGCCCCAAGAATCAAAGTCAAGGATATACGAAGGTGGTGGCTTGAGGATACACAACAAACGCTCTATCCAAACCTTTCCAAAATGGCGCTCGATCTTTTGTCAATTCCTGCGATGTCTGCTGAGCCAGAACGTCTCTTCTCTGATACAAAAATCACCCTCCAAGATCGCAGGAACAGGTTAGGGATTAATATAATTGAGGCAATTGAGTGCATAAAGTCCTAGTCGAAGACTCACAACTTGGCTTGGGTTGACGACGTTGAGCTTATCTTGGATACAGCTATCATTGGAGAAGATAAACAGCAGGGGTCTTCTAACATTATACCTGATAGTACGAGCAATAGATAATATGCAAGCAATTCAAACTCACAATGCTCGAATCTATGGAGTTTTCTTTTAACCTCTAGATCTACTTCATTCTCACACCTAAGCAATAGGAGTAACGTTAAATCAGTCAATTATATAGCTTAAGTAAACCCTTAACATACGCGAGCGAGGTCTAAGAAAACGTTTTCCCGAGCGTTCTCATTGTCTAGAAATAGTATAATCTATATGTTGGCTGTGAATAGCTTCATCTTATTACGGTCCGCGAGACGATCTTGAACCTCAACCTTACTCAATTTGGTTAGTTTTATGCTTAGGCCATGCGGCTCTTCGCACGCCGTGCGATATGATATTACGATACGATATTGCTTAAATATAGTGGAATACCGTATGCCGTGCAGTGCACCGAATTCCTAAACAATCCAGTGCAGTGTGGCGTTGAAAAAATATCGTATACGGTATTTTGCACTATTTACTTCACTGGCTGTCTCAAGAGGGCAGCCACGGTGGCGCGAACTTGACTGTGAGAGGGAGCATAGCCCAAGGCCTCTTGTCGAAGTATCCAGATGACTAATCTGGACTCCTGAGACTTAGATAACAGCTGGGAAGGCTAGGTGACCTCGGACTTTGACGGTAGGCCTCTTAATCGGTCTCCGAGGGTCGATCGAGGGATCTCGTGCTTCTGGGCGGATTCGTTCTGGGAGAGGCCGTTATCTATGACATCTAGTATGGCTTCAATAACTTCATCCTCTGTATAAGACACTCGAGGCATTTTCAAGGCGATTGTGGAAGGCTGGTGTAGAGAAATATTCGAAGGAGTGTCGGGGAGGCTGGGTGACGAAGGAGGCGTTTTAAGAAATTTTACATTTTGCGGCTATAACGTACATGATAAGTGAGTGGATCAAACAAGTGAGTGGATCAAAAATCCTCACCCTTCTCAATTGAAAATTCTATAAAAACACAACAAATCATCTAATCAATTAAAACTAGTCGCTATACTCTTCTTCAGACATTGCAACAACTATCTGACATGTTCTTGCATTATGCCCCGTCTTGCCGCATCCTCCACAGCGCCTTTCCCTCGGTCGCCCCGACCCTCCTTGACCACCACTTCTCGACGATTCCCCCTCTACCTGCCCATCCACATTCATCTGATCAATTGCTTCCCTTGCTTCCCCCACTGTCATCACTCCTCCTTTCTGTAGTCGCCTCCGTTTTGCCCTCCGCCGCCGGCTTAGTGTCTCATTTGCCTGCTGAAGATCGCGGACCTCGGCCCTCAACAAGGCAAGCTCATGCATAGTTGCCTTTGTTCCCTCGGAAAGCGACTTTAATGCTTCCAGTATTGACTCTGGCGAGCTACTATGATGCCTTCTGATTCGTCTATCGAGGTATTCAGATTGAGATTCGGCCTCAAGGACCGTCTTTGGCGTCTTTGAAACCCAAGTAGTAGAGAGCCCGGCCTCCTCCTCAGCCGGCGTCGGCGTCCGTAGCTGCACATCAAGCTTCGAAATCACACTTTCCGGATCAAGAGGAATAATGCCAGCCCCTCTAAAAGCTGCCTTGATGTTTTTCTCTGTCATGGTGGCCTGAAATGCTGCATAAAATGCTGGAAAGAACTCGGTCTTGGAAACGTGGGTTATAGAGCATCGCATTAGATGCTCGATTTCTCGACCATATGCCCTCTTGAGCAGGCTAAAGTACCCGACGTCGAGGGGCTGAAGCAGATGAGACGAATGAGGCGGCATAAAGAGCGTAACAATCTTGTTTGCCTGGCAATATTTCTCAAACTCGAGAGAGTGGTGACTTTCGTGGCCGTCGAGGATCAAAAGACGATAGCGGCCAACCGATCGCGTCTTGGTGTACCGGTCAAAGTGCTTCAGCCACTCCAGACCCAGCTCATTATCGGTCCAGCCATTGGGAGACGTTGCAATGGCCCAATCGTCCGGGAGATTGCTGTCTCGGTACCAGTTGGCGAGGTGATACTGGCCCGCACCTATGATGAACGGCGGGATCGCCCAGCCTTCCGCATTGATCGCCTGGATGACAGTAATCCATTCCCGGCTTCCAGGCTGCACTAATTTCGGTCTTGCACGCCTTTCTGTGCCTGTGACGACCATTCCGTTTGCAATGACGCCCATCATAAAGCCAACCTCATCGAAGTTGTAGATATCGGCCAGGTCGATACCGTATTTGGCGATTGTGTTCTCCACGAGCTTGAACCACTTTCGAATCTCAGTTGGATCTTCGTATTTGGCCCTCTGGTAGTCGTATCTACGAAAAAAGCGCGTCTTGAGCTCATCGTGTCGCTTGACGAAGTTGGAAGCCCAGCGCTTGCCGACGGGTGGTGCGTTCCGGTCGGCGAGCAGTCGGTTGGCCATTTCTTCCACACCACGCAGTCGTGGGGGGAAACCTCGCGAGTCCAGGTCTAGGATGAACTGAACTATGATCTGTTCCTCTAGATCGGATAATTTGCGTGATTTGGGGGTGGTATCGCGCTGAGACTGAATGCCATTGTGTCGGCGCCATAGTGTACCATAACCAACTTTATAGGTCTTTGCAGCGCGTTTGAGACCTAGATTGGGGTTATTTTGATAGGCATGAAGTGCCAGAAGGATTCTTGCCTCATAATTTGTCTGTGACATGCTTGGTGGTGAAGAATCAATTGATCAAGTAGAGAGGGTGGAGGATGAGGGATTTTTGATCCACTCACTTGTTTGATCCACTCACTTATCATGTACGTTATACGATATTTACCCTTTGGGCTGGATATTCAGCCGTTAAGTCTCTTACCTTGGCAACTTAACGGGTGTTCGAAGTATTTTAGAATCTCATTGCTCTTTGAGCATGGAGCCATGTCTCGTACTCAACCCCGGACTGCGCTAGGGATTTCTAAATTTCCGGCTTACCAAAAATGTTTCTAAGTGCTGTCGTTATTCCCAAGAGCCTAAGCGTGACCAAGCGAAGATTAAAATATGTAGAGCGACTTTAGATCACGGACGCCAGTGGAGCTTCCTTTCTGTCTTGAAGAATGCTCTTGTGTTAATTGCAAATAGCCGCTATATTCCGAAGAGGAGACATCGGACCATTCTCTATTTATAAAGAAAACGCCTATCACGTAGCCTCTTTTAGTAAATTAGGTACTGAAGGGCAACTCTGTTTCCCGTTGGCATGTTTATTAGCCAAGGAGCCGCGATGCAAGCACTGAGGCCAATATGGTTAGGACAATCTCACGACCGTGCGACAGCGCAATTATACTGTTTGTAAACTTAAGCGGTGTCACGGTGAGTTGGGAAGGGGGTTCTGACATTGCGATCTAGGTCCGATGTTAGTGCAAGACACCTGGGCAAGGAGAGCGAAACGCAATAATAACCACGCTTTTATTAATAATATAACTAGAGTAAGAATAAAAACAAACATATAACGTATATGATAAGCGAGCGGAGCAGACAAGCGAGCGGCGCACGTATACTGTGCACTTAAAAATAATAAACATTAAGTATTTAAAAATAACGTAACTTATAGATGCGCCAGACCTTTATGTGGGTGGCAAGCGGGCTCGAGATTGGGACAGCGATGACCACAAGAGCAAACGCCTCAAATTCCTCGACGACGACGCGAGCGAGTCTTCAAGCGAGTCCGGTTACGATGAGGGAGATAGCGATGACGAGGATGAGCATTGTGAATACGGCGAAGACTGTGTTGGCCTGTCCACCGGGGATGGAGGCGAGGAAGATAGCGACGAGGAACACGAGTGAGACACGCGTATTGGGGATCAATTGAACCTGCTTTTGAAGAAATATAGTGATATAAGGTGGTTGACATTTCACATGCCCGGCTATGTAAAGAGGCAGGAAGGACCACTTGCGTTATATCCAGCTTTGGCGCCTTGACGTTATCTTTGCCTACAACGATCGCAGAACACATGCACTATTTCTGAATCTGGGAATCGTTTGTAGCATGCCGGGCGTGTGGTGTTCGGTCGCGCCGGAGGTGATACCGCTCTGTCCAACATCTCGGCATAGTGGGACGTCACAAACGTTGACGAGTAGATGGGTCGACCGGCGAAGACCCATATGTGGCCGCATGTTTGTTTGGAAGAAGACAGTGTTGGAAATGTTTGGGCATCGTCGTCGCACTACAGGAGGCGCGTCATTGCTCAGCGAAGCTCGTTATCGTCGGTGGATGGGTAATTGTCGCACTGAGCGTGCTAAAAAGATCAAGGGTCAGGTAAAAGATAATGAGCAGCAGCAGTGTGTTGATTGATTGTTGTCTGAGGTTATCTCTTGTGCGGGGTATTCCATCCCGCAGAGTTACTTAAAGCATGCGGCTAGATTACTAACGCAGTTGTTTCATGAGGCCGCGAAGATCATGCCTACCCTGCGAAAGTACTTTCGTGGAGTGCTCGTAAATTTCGCGCTCTTTTTCCCGCCTGCGATCGCGCAGAGAATAAATACCAAGAAAGGGCCTTTCGGCAATGGAAACTAAGGCACCCAAACGATCTGTCTTCTACTCACTATCAACCCATGCTGGTCAATTGCCCAAGCGCCTCGGCATCCACATCGATAGCGACAAATGGAAAACTTTTCCGAACTGTGAGGACCAGCCAGTCATGAACATTCGTGCGTTTTGACCATCTGAAATCCGGCGGCTAATTGTCGGGGTCGCCGCGGAGGGAGACCCGGGACGCCGTCAACCGAGCTTCGTCATGACATCATCGTCTCAATGGAACCCAGCAGGCTTTCCTGCCTTGCCCCGCGTGGGTTTGGTCTAACAATTCCAACATTCAGTACGTATTCTCCACTCCCCCAAGGCCATCTAACTTCATGGCCGATGGGTCAAGATCATCCTTCTGATTGAGCTAGCGCCGCTAAAGATCGCTCTTGGTTCGGCGATGATTACACCTCCCTCGAGACTTTTATTAATAGCACGGCTGGGAACCCAGTCAAGGTCGTTGGGATTGGAACAGTCGATCCCCACCGGTCCGCGTTCACACGGCACCCTCCGCCTGAAGGTGCTGCATGCCCCTAACATTGTCTGCAACATCATCGGATGGCCGATTCTGGATGACTACGACTTCTCCACTTCGTTCTCTCAAGGCCCCACGGGCATCTCAGGCTCCATCACCAACGGCCGCTCCGTAGCCTATTTCAAGCCTCAGTCTCGAGACGTCAGGTTCTTTGAAGTCCGGCTCAGCGGGCCCCCAGTCAGGCCCAAGGTTGGCCCTTCGACTCATATCTATGATATCAAAGCTGGGCTTCGGGTTGCGGGGTGGGACGTGTTTCGCGAAAGGGTAAAATAAGGCAAAGAAATTAACCAAAAATCTGCCAAAACGATGCGCGAAATAAAAGGTACAGTATATGCACCGATAGAGAAAATTCTATTTGGTTGGAAGAAAGTAAATTAAATATTTTAATGTCTTCAACAAGCTTTTTATGCTTCATTGTGTGTGTGTGTATATTTTTCGTCCGGGGGCCGTGAGGCCCCAGAAGTCTGCTAAGGGAGCACAGGGACGTGCTGAGCTGAACTATCTAATTGCTGTCACATCGGGCCTCGCTCAGAAAACCCACATTGTCCACTTGCATCAACGGAGGCCCAGTTGCTCAATCCTCAAGTGGCACTTTCCTACTCGTAGCCGGCCCTACGGTAGTTTCAAGCACATCGTCTTGGATGTCAAAGCAGGTAATTCAGGACATGTCCCTATGCAACTGCGATTCCATCTATTTCATCCAGCATATCACCGGCACGAAGGCGCATTATTCTCAAGAGAGTATCCCGTCAGCGGGAACATATCCCTCTCCGGCCCAGAATTCTCTTGCACAGATAGATCAAGTAGCCTTCCACACCCCAAGGTAGGAAGTCCATGTCCCCTCAGATCGCCAGTAGCTGCGACCAAAGCCTGTGCATCCTTGGGGAAAACCCTCGCAGAAGAAAAACCTAAGGCAGCCAGAACGCTGCTCTGTGGACGAGGCAGCCGTCTCACTCCACGGTCTCCAGGTAAGCTCTGTACCGTTTTGACCCAGCGGTTGTGTCCAGTGGTCTCAGCAAGTGAGACCAATCGTCGAGGCCCGGTTGCGACCCGGGCGGCAGCCGAGCCTGCAGAAGAAAGTGGTTCTCTGGGCAGTACACGACTGCAGAGGTCGGTCATGCAGCTCCGAGGCTGCGAAAAAGGGCAGTGAGGCATCGGTGCCCCATGCGTCGAGGTGGAGGGCACAGGAGGGTCCGGGGAGGTCGGGCAGCCGAAGCTGCAGAGATCGGTCGAGCAGCAGGGCGCTGCGAGTGTCATCTGGGCAGCCAGAGCTGCAGAAGTCGGTCGGACCGGGAGTTCGGGGGAGGGCGCGAAGCCCAGGATGTCGGAGGCTCGCGAGGCCAGAAAAGTCGAGGCTCAGAGGAGCCAGAAGCACCACAAAGGGAAGGGGGCCGAAAAGGCGATGTCAAGAGCTCGCGAAGCTCAGTGTCATAGGAGCAAGCAGCGAGAAGAAAGGTCAACTCTCCAAATCCCTTTTCTTGTGGCAGCTGTTAAGGTCCCGTCAGGCCCACAGCTGCACTTGCTGTCGATTTTGGCCTGTGAAAACTTTCCCCCTAGCAGCGCGCTAACAGCGCGTGCCAAAGTTTTTACAGGAGAGAGTTGTATGGTTGGTGGGTACGTACGGCAGGTGGGTACTGCATGGTATGGGAGAATGTACCAACTGCTCTGCCCTCGATTTGAGGAGGTTTGTAGGAAACAAAGTTGATCGATGTCTCAACTGCGGGGTACTTCAGCCCGCTGATTTTAGTTGAAGCACGCCACAGCTGTGACACAGCTACAAAACTCGCGAGGCCCGATTTTAGCCGTCATGGGGAAGTTAGGCAAGTAGTCAGCGGGGATATTTAATTTCATCACATTCAAACACACTGATACATACATCAATACCTATATGAGAACATTCAGAAGAGCGCAACTAATTGACTGATACCATGAATATTATTTATTTCTTGCTCTTGACCAAGAAACTCGCAATAGAAGGCATTATCCTGTTGTCGAGACGAAAGCATGGTCTGAGCTCGGACAGAATGCTTACGGAATATTCTTGGGGCCTCCCATTTGGGTCTGGACCAATGAAAGAAGGATTGGGGCGATATCCCTGCCGGCTCCACAATGGCCTAAACTCTCCTGTATCGGTACACCCGGATCACCTGCCCGGAACCAATGACAGAGAAACTTGAAGCGGACAGTATACGTGCTGGCTCCACGGACAGTGGTCTAAGAACCAATCTTGGCATTTTCACAACACCTTGAAAAGAGGGGTTGCCGCCTGTCACCAGGCGTTTCGTTTGTCGACTAAACAACATCATCGACCTAATTTTCGCGAGAAAGCCAACGCGCACAAATGTGAGATCCAGCTCTGCATTTTGTCTTCTTCTGTCTGACTCTTATCTAGGAATCCAAACCTCGGCCTGGCAATCTGAGAATACCGTCTCTTCTTTCTTGTGCGGGCTTGGGTCGGCCCTACTTACCAGAGCGACCGAAGCACTACAAGCCCCAAGACGTTGACCCCTCACAGCTCATCAAGATGGAGGTATTCTGCAAAAACATCCCTCAAGACTTGTCGGATGAAAGTCTCAAAGGAGAGCTTCAGCCATTCATGCAGGCGCTGAGTATTTCAGACTGGGCCTGTGACAAACCTAAACGTAAATCACAAGCATGGATCAAGTTCCTCCGTGCTTCAGATGGTTGGGCGTTCCTCGAGAAACATGGGAAGTACAGTCCAAAAACAGAGAAAGAGAAAAAAAAGATCGCCCCTGGTAATCTACTCAAGCCACGGATCAAGCCTCGGGAGATTGCTCGCCTCCATATTCTAAAAACCGCCGTCTTCGTGGAAAAGAGCACTCGAGCTCTCGACAAGCATGCCATCGCCCACCTGGAACATAACCGCGACCAGAAATCACGAGTACCTGCTCGAGACCCGGAAGCCCCAAGCTACTCCTTCTGGGTCCGAGCCATCAGTTGCGGAGGTAACACATTTTGCGGCCCCGACAAAACCCTCACATACGTCGAGCACAACAGTTTACGTATTCCTAGATCCGTCAAGGCCAAATTCACGCCGCGATGGTTTACCGTGTGGTCGGACAACAGCAACCGCATGGATTTTCACAACGAGACCATCAAGGACCTTATTGCCGGGCGCAGTGACAATTCTTTCACTCTGGTCCTGACAGAACCGCCCCGCATGTATCACACCGCCACCACTCTCGAGAACAAAAATGCCAAATGGGAGCGGGCTCAGGAATTGAAGGATTGGGATTTAATCCGAGCTTACTCGTCGACTTGTCTGGTTTACCGCGTTCAGGTGTCTGATGCGGGTGAGTTCGACGCTGTTCTACGGTCAATCCAGTCTCGAGACATACTTGCCATCACCAACCATGACCTTCCATCGATTCTGTGGACGTTCGTGGGAGTGCAGAACAATCACCACCTCGGACGGCAGCAACTCATGGCTAGGGCTAAGCGCCTTCTGTCGTCGGGGAACCTGCCGTTCGCCATCTTGTTCCAGGTTCAGGCGCTGGTGTGGAACAACTACATAAACCCGTCTGGCGGCATGGAGCTCTTGGGCCTCCTGGAGCAAGTCGCCCTCGATGCCAAGGAGAAAGAGGTCGCCATGCCCGTCACCACTGATGCAATGAAGGTATTGTTCCAGAGGATTCCCTACCCCTGCCCAGGCACAGCACCGGAAGAGCTGGACGTTGTGAGCATCATGGCAGAAGTCATGGATGCTGAGTACGAGTTTCGGTTGGACAATCCCCGGAGAGACAGAATCTATGGATCCAGGATACCAGACCATCAGGTCTGGGTCTTCAAAGCCTCCGTTACTCCCACGCGTGTCTTCCTCACTGGGCCCGATGCGGAAAGCAGGAATAGAGTGCTGCGGATGTACCCGGACAACAATGACTCCTTCCTACGCGTCATCTTCTGCGACGAAAATGGTCAAGACTTGAGCTTCAACCCACGAATTGACAACGAGTCCATCTTCTCTCGGTACCGACATGTCATGGACGAGGGTATTGAAATCGCCGGAAGAAAGTATGTCTTCCTTGACTTCTCCCACTCGTCCCTCCGCTCCCATTCTGCTTGGTTCTCAGCACCGTTCCCCGACCGAAATTTTCAGCAGCAGACATGCGATGTCATCCTGGGGGCCCTCGGCGACTTTCAGGACATCCGGATCCCCGCCAAATGCGCAGCACGGATTGGGCAAGCCTTCTCGGACACCCCATACGCAGTTCCTCTGTTCGAAAACAGCATCAGTGCTCGCTACATAGATGATGTCAAATCCGTCGATGGCTCCCGCGTGTTCAGCGACGGCGTAGGAACAATCTCTCTGAGCGCTCTGGAAGACATTTGGACTTACCTGCCGATGCGTTCCGCCGCGCCCACGTGTCTCCAAATTCGCTGGGGAGGCTGCAAGGGGATGCTTTCATTGGACACCAGACTCGAGGGTAAGGTGTTCTGTGTGCGAAAGGAGTCGATGATGAAGTTCCCAAGCCGGGACCTTACGGAGCTTGGGATCTGTGACACGTCCTCCAAGCCCCTTCGGCTTGTCCTCAATCGCCAGATGATCAAAATTCTGGAAGACATGGGGACCGAGAATGAATGGTTCTTCAATTTGCAGCAGATGGCGTTGAATATGCTGCGCAACGTCACTGCTAACGCGACTAACACCAGTTTATTTCTGGAACACCAAGCGGTCGGCGTCAACATGGGTCTGCCCAAGCTAGTGAAGCAACTTGACAGGATGGGGATCGATTACCGGCGCGACAAGTTTCTTAAGACGGCTGTCGAGCATGTCGTTCTGCGAGAGCTTCGACTGTTGAAGCACAAAGCGCGGATTCCTGTTGCTAAAGGAGTGACCCTCTTTGGCGTCATGGATGAGACAGGCTTTCTCGAGGCAGGCCAAGTCTATGTCACGTACGACAAGACATATGGCGTCAACAATGGCCGGCGTATCAATGCTACGCTAGAAGAGGGACGAATTCTGGTCACCCGCTCACCCGCTCTTCATCCGGGGGACATCCAGGTGGTCAACATGGTTACACCCCCGAAAGGGCATGCTCTCAGAAACCTTGAGAATTGCATCGTTTTCAGCCAAAAGGGTGGTCGCGACCTACCAAGCCAGCTGAGTGGAGGAGACCTAGATGGTGACTTGTACAACGTCATCTGGGATCCTCAGGCAATGCCTAGACATACCTTCGAGGCCGCAGATTACCCACGCATTAATCCCGAGCCCCTCGACCGTCCTGTGACTTCCCATGACATTGCTGACTTCTTTGTTAATTTCATGAGAACCGACATCTTGGGGATGATTGCAACACGACATGTGATGCTGGCCGATTACAAAGCACTTGGGACGCTTGATCCAGACTGCCTTTTGCTGGCAACCATGCACTCGACGGCTGTTGATTTCTCCAAGACTGGCATTCCGGTCGATGTGAAAGAGCTACCAAAGCCACCATTTTACCGGCCTGACTTGTAAGCGCAGTTCTAATGGCGCCGTTGCTCTGCGACCGCTGACACGCCTTATTAGTCTTGCGATAGCCCCTCCTCTAAAGGTCTATGACCTTGGCCAAATTGACCATATCGCAGATCACGAGGAATATGTCGACGAGGATGACATGATGGGCCAAGTGAAATACAAATACTACAAGTCGGAAAAGATTCTCGGTCACTTGTATCGGAACGTCGATGAGAAGAAAATTTGGGACCAAGATATTCATCGCAGCATCAGCACGGACGGACCATCTGTCTGGGACCAGTTGTTGGCCATTGTGGAGAAAGAAATAGTCAAGTACAATCTTGATATCGATTGGACGCGCAAGTCTGAACAGGCTTGGAAGCTTCGCAGTCTGTAAGTCAGCGCGAGGGCTTTCGCACCGTTAAATATGCTGACGCCCCCCCTCCGCAGGTATGAATCAACTATTGTGGACAAAATGTGGCATTTCTCAGAAAGCCCACGTTCATGTTTGACAGAAGTCGAAGTCTTTTGCGGCTTCATCCTGAACAAGAGAGGCAGTCAAACGCGACGCCAACGCGACTCATCTATCAAGCTCAAGGAGGAGATTGATCGCATCATGATGTGGATTGTCAAGCTAATCCGAGATCGGGGTCAAGACAGCGATGCAGAAACACTCAGCACGATGACTGATATCTCTTCTGCTCCGAACCGATGGCGGGAGGACGTTGTCGAATTGTGTTGGGCATGTGTAGCTGTAGCATGCATCAAGAAGGAAGACGCCCCCATCGTATATCATGGTACGGGAGAGCTGCAGAGTTTCCGTGTGGTCGCGGCGTGCTGCCTTTTGAAGGAGCTAAACAACTTGGCCAGAAAGATGGACGCCAGCTCTGGGGTGGTTTTGTTGGCGTGGGACGTGGCCGGCGAGGTGGCCGGAGGATGACACTTGTGAAGCGGTGATTTATGAAGATCTATGGATATGCTTGGAAGGTTGTTGGCTTTCTAGCTGATCACATGGTGAATGTATTGGATGGTATATTTGCATGTGCCAAGAAGGCTAACCTTGAAGAAATGATAATGAGATTACGAAGAAGCCTGGTTCAAGTAGACAGGGGATAAGTGTGTTGAAACGAGTATGTTATGTGGGTTGAAGGAGAAAGACCACCTAACGCAGACCATACCGGGGGGACCATTCACAAGCGAACGGCCCCTCTCTTCATCCGTCGAAGAGGAGGCGACAAAACCCATAGACCGGTTGATACGGGAAAACATGAGATCCTAGGTTTGGTGAGAATGGCGAGCAGAGTCTGCGGTCCACATGTTTTCATCTTAGGTAACTACAAGGCCAGCACAGAATACAACCACCCAAAGTACCCTTGCTAGAAGTACGATTTCTACTTCTAAGCTGTCTCGACGAGGCATACTGCAAGTAGGTTGCACAGCCCATTGAGCGTCACGTGCTTCGATTGGGCCAATAGGGGCGTACCAAGACAAAGCATGAGAGCCAGCAATCCGAGGTTCTGATGAGTTTTCTTTTGCGAAGTTGTTGAGGTGGCGGTGGCAGCGCCAGCTGGTGGTGGCAGTGTGTGCATGGATCTGGCGGCGACACCACCCGTGGTTGCCTGATGCCTCACCACTTATCCTTACAATTGATCCCTGTTCTTCCCAGTAGGGGACTTTCGGGGCCTATGGCCCCCAGGACGAAAAAAATACACATACATACATACATACTTGAGCAAGTATGAGGTCATGATTGAGGTCTGCGGAGTCTAATTTTTCCTTCTCAGGATGGTTTCTGCGGCGAAGATCATCATAAAGTTCTCAAAGATAATGTAACGTTATCATCAATATTAGAGCTATGAATCCTGTGGCCCAGAGGCACGTGCAGGCCGTGCCATTGAACAAAGCAGCAACGAACATATTGGCATTCGCGATATTTAAACTAAATATAAAACATCGTATCCTTCAGCTTTTGATGGATTTGTACATCGTCAGCACTCGGCTGCCCGGTTCCACCAGCTGCCGACGTTCCAGTTACGGACGGGGCTGCACTCGGCGACGGCGTGTCAAAAAGACTCGCCAAATAGCACCGCGCGCGCTCACACGCGAGATCAGCATAGTACGCCGGGGGGCATAGACTAACAGCTTTGGTGGCGCGGCCGAACAGGTAGCACATATTGTGTGTGAGATCCTCAACGATATCGGCGATGCTCTGGAAAGGAAGGGGAATCGATTTTGCATAGATCTGCCGGAATATCTCATCATGAACGATGTAATAGTGACATGGGCGTGCGGTCCCTTGAAGTGCAGCGTGTGCCTGCAGGAAGAAATCCCAGTTCTGCGCTTCAGTCACTCCGCGGTCGACGACGGTACCGGGTTTAGTGTTGCCAGACCTATCGCAGTCTTGCTCGGTAGTGGGATAGAATCTCGTTTTGTGCCGCTTGCCGCAGACTATGATAGTGAAGCGCGGAAGGCCTTTTTTGGTGTCAGCTGCTGGGTACATCTGTTCGCATGCGCGGCGGAGTTGAGGAAGCTCTTGCGAGAGGACCATGTCATATTGGCCTTCGGAGACTCCGTCGCGGTAGATGAGAATATTCTCCGGGAGAGCGGCGTGTTTGCCCTTGGTCTTCCAGAGGCCAAGGCGAGATTTAAGCATCTCCGTGAGATCGTCCACGTTCTCCTGTCTCGCGCGCTGTATGCGCAAGGTTGCGGGCCATTGACCTAGGAACTTGTCAATGGAAGCCACCATTGCAGAGACAGAAGGCGCATTGGAAGAAGAGCCAGGTGAGGGGTGCGTGACGTCGATGCCGACAACCATTGTCTTGTTCTGGTCGATGATGCCGAGATTCTTGTTCTCCACGATCTGATTGATGCCGCCGAGCTTGAGATTGAACTTCAAAGCGACATTGGCCATATATTGGTCGCGGCCGCGGTCTTTCGCTAGTTTGGAACCCACCGAGCAGATGGTGTGGATGCCATAGTTCTTGTCGGCGATCGTCTTGATGCGCTTGTATAATGGTATGTTTCTCCGGGCAAGATGATGAAAAGCAGATCTAAAGCTCGAGCGGCACGTTGTAAAGTTGAGCCGAGCGCAGGGTCGTCTGGATGTTGAAGTTGGATGCGTTGACCTGAAAGCGGTTGAGCTGCGTTGACGCCGATTTTCCCTAGGGCTTGATAGAACTCATTCATAACGGCCCCCAGGCTTTGCTGGTCGAAGGAGTCGCGTGCTCCAGGAAGCGAGATCATCAGGTATGACCATTTGGTAAGTGATGCGCCGATGTTGAATTTGATATCCATCATATTCCAACTACCGAAGCGGGGGCCAGCGGTCTTATTGCCCTTGTAGATAACCTTTGGGCCAACAAGGATGCGGCCAGGGACTTTGATGAGTCCTGGCGTGATTCTCAGGCCAAAAGAGCGCTGAACGATGTTAGTATCTCACATCTGAAATAGAAGCGAAGACGTACCAAAAGTACATTGGTGTTTTCATCTAGGCCAACAGTCTGCACACCCTCCCTAACAATAGCGGCCGCATTTTCCCACGGCTTTCGAACAGCGTGGCGAATCATCTGCTGCGCTTGAGTGCCGTCAAGCTTCGACTTGGAGGGCTGACCCGGGAGGACAACGCAGACCTCTGCTGGGAGATACATCGGATTGTCCCGGTTGCCACAGTTAACCAACGGAAGTTGGGGGTCTTGTAGAACTCGATTGTATGCTGCGTCACAGTCAGTGATGCTGTATCGAGTGATGGATAGTGAAAAAAACACACTTAGTCTGAAAAAGTCAAACACAGTGATATACCCCCCAGAGGCAGAAGCTGCTGAGCCCCCTGCCTGGGCCTTACCCTTCCCTTTGCCCTTCCCTTTCGCACCTCCCTTGGCTATCGCCTTAGGTGCACCAGAGGAGCTGGCTTCACCATCGAGCCAGAACTCGACATCTTTGGCGCCTGCCCCGTGCTGTCTAACGCGCGGTGGGTGGGCCAAGCCATGTCCATCGTCCTTCCTAGCAAGCCCGAAGATAGTCTTGACGCGGGGAATAACTTCGTTGGCTTTGTTACGCTTCTCGGGAAGATGCGTGGTCTGTATGCGAAGAAATTTGAGGAACCTTTCCAACATGACAGTGCTGTGAACTCCGTAACTGTTCATGAGCGCCGATAAAGGAACAGCATGGTAGAAGACTCCATGGCTCGCGTTGATGTTGACAAGGATGCGACAAGTCGCTATGCGCACGCTCGAGAAGAAGCCTCGAATGACTTCCAAACCGGAGCCGATGTCTCCTCTTGCTGCGTCACTGCTGAGAGAAAAGCTCTTTGTCGATCCAATTGTGACAAGGTTCTTTGCGGATTTGGCGTAGTGGTTCAGAAAGATATTCAGAGCCTGCGTCAACTCCTGCTTGTCTCCCAACGACTGGCCGAGACTCGTTGAGTTCAGGTAATTGATCAACTCGCCGATATTTAAAGTCTTCGTATATAGGACACGAGCCTTGTATACGGTGGCCCTAGCAGCCGGCTCGTCTTCACCTTCTGGGCGATAGGGGACCTCAATGAGGGTCTCGTCCTGCGGAAACTTAGTTTTGGAGACAAGAGTAGACCGGAAGTCTGTTGCAATATCGCCCTGTTGAGGTGCCAATTCCAGCGCCTGGAGTAGTAGCTGCACAACTCGGAAATGTTTCTTACCAGCAGCTACTGGGCTGATCTGGATGTCGTATCGATGTAAGGTCATGTTCGACGGCGGCAATAATTCGACGTAGTTTGCCGTGAGCTCAACCTTGGTGCCCCGGGTGCCATATCCCGGACGGCTGGGAAAGCCTTCGGTTAGCTTCAGGCTACCAAGATCGAGTCTGTGCTTTGTCGTTGGGTGCAATGCATCTTCGACCTTCGTAACCTGGGGATTTTGGCCTTGAGAGTTGCTAGAGTATCGACACAATTAGCATTTTGTACGACCACAACTTTGCTCCATATGGCCCTTACGGAAAGACCTGGATAGTCTGTTGACCACCGCCAGTCGGCCTTCCATACCCTCCTCTTCCACCACCACGTCCTCCACTTCCGCCTCTACCGCCTCGGAAACTACCGGTGCCCCCCGAGGTTCATAATTGCCCCGGCCACCTCTTCCTCCGCCTCTCCTCCCGCCTCCACGATCTCCACCGCCTCTATTCCCACTAGACATGGTATTGAATGGCTGAGCGGGGCACTCCAAGCGAGATATAGAAGCAAAGTAATCCGTAAGACGTTGGAGATTGAATGAGAATGAGCGAAGCGGGGTGCTGGGCGACCGCTCTTCGAGTTAGTGGCTATGCCCGGAAGCGGGTTAACCGACAGCCGAGTCACTCTGACGTCACTTGAAGCCCCCTTCGCCGATGCCCAAACGCTAGCCACTATCCCCAAACCCTCCACTATTATTCTTCAACCCTGCCTAGATTTAGCTGGCCCCGTTATGTAGTAGATATCACTTGACTTGAATTTCCTACTCGCCTGTCGCGAACGTAGTTTAGCTGCCGACAGTGAGGCCATGTGCTTACAGGGCCCCTATCGTTGGCCAAAGTACCGTCTGAAAGAACCTTGTGGCTGGTCAATTAAACTAATCAAATCTACGGAGTATGGAGATCATAGAGCCATTTTGAGGCGCAGGTTATTATGTAAGGACGTTCAGGGAATAGCGCTTGTATGTACAAAACCCCGTAATGTCCAGTTGGAAGGTGTCACTGATATCCTCCCCTTTAATTCGCCATATTTCGAACAGCGGCAAGATAGCAGATGGTCTTGGCATTGTATCAAGTGTTGTGGCACTAGTTGTGTTTAATTTCGCATTTAGCATTCTCCTCTATAGAAAATCTGCGATTTCCAGAGTTAGGATAAGAATGCTTGTGCCCTTAGGATTCTATATCTAAAAGCACATTTAGAAGTATAAGTTACTTAATCATCTTTATTTTCTAATAAAATCTATTAGCATTTAGTACTTTATCTTTATTTAAATTTCCTCACTACCGTACTAAGCCGTGCCGTTGTCTCCTTTCAGTTCCTCAACTATACTCGTCCTCAGAATGTCGTCATCTGTCGCAACGCTCATCGGACAGCACCCGTCTAATCCTTACCAAGAAACCCATTTAGTTTCAGGAAGCTCTAAAACATTGACGAAGTCATCCCCACCCATCACTAACTTGATCATTCAGTCGCAGATGCAGGGAGATCAAGCGACACAAGCCGATTTTCGGACTTTCCATCCTGAATACGAAGATGACTCAGGCTCCAAGAACGTGGCAATGCACCAAACCAGAGATACTATCGGTTGAAAACGGAGGAAGACGGGGTTACATAGTTTCACACAAAAGTGTCCAACATCGTCCTTGCTGCCTTCTCAAGCTATCCTCGGGTTTTACAGACTTCTCACGACAAGCCAATGTCTAAGTCTCGTGACGACCACACTGTCTACGTGGCCTACTCTGTCTACTCCGGACAAACCAGGAAGCACGTGGCTATCGGCGAATTCAAGAGGGGTCTCATTGTCCCGGGGGGTGGCGGCAGGGAAAGCTTGACACAGCACCTCAGAAGAGTTTGTCCCAGGAACTTCGAGGGTGGGCATTCGCAATTCCATCCGGGTTTAGCATCAGGCTAACCGACAGGAGTAGCTACGCATGCAGATATGCATGCCCACTTGTTGTTTGTTTCAACAATTATACGCTTATTCTGCTTCAATTTAGAGCAAGAAAGGCCAAGGGGTTGGAAGACGCGAAATGCCCTGTGGACTGCTGGGTCCTTCCCCGGGACAACATACATGGCCCCCCTGCGATATGCGTTCTATCGTTTCATTGTCCAGGGCTTTCGCCGATGCCAAGGCGAAGCTGCAGTAGATGTGGCCTTCAGCGGGCAAAGACCGTCTGAGCGCTGCTTCTTCAACGGTGTCCCATTCTGAGAGCAGCAGATGGGTCGAAGCTTTCTGAGCCCTGGAACTACCACAGGGTGGTCGAGGTATCAAACGGTGCATTATATTGGGCTCTTACTGGAGGGTTAGATCCTGTGTAGTATGATAGCGGTGCTATTGTATGGGATGCCGCCCCCTTCTGGGGATCTCAGGAACAAGTAGCAGAGGAAGAGGACCTCTATAGTGCGAATTAGGCCTCGCTTAACCAAGAGGGAGGAAGATTTAGGTTTTAAGTATGCTTTGAGGAACGAAAGGCTCTTCGTCAGAAGTGAGAAGGCCATATGTACCCAGTGTCCCTGTACTAAGATATGAGGGCCCCCTAATTTTGGTTACTTGGTCCAGTGGCATAAATTTGACAACCAGAGGTCCAGATAGATAGATAGATGACGCTCATGAACCTGTGGTAGATATATGGATGTAGGTCTATGTAGATCTACATCTACACTTCGTCTACATTGGTAGATGGATTTGCCAGTCTGTGAAGCTGGCATGATTGCACAAGCAGAAGCCGAGAGCCTCAAGGGAACCACAGTACCCAAAACACCAAAACTCCCACCAAATACGAATCAACCAAGGATACCTTCACCAACAAATTCCTTGCTCAGTGATGATAAAGAAAACCACTCATCATCTCCTTCTCAGGAGCTCGCTGGTCCTGATGCTTCGCAGGAGTCATACGGAGGTGATTGGTTAAACGAGCTGCCTCTTGAGACGCTGGTTTGGAGACAGCATGACTTATAGCCTTTCGTCAAGGATAGCGCATGACATGATGAGCACGATGGGACGAAATCGGATGGGTGGGTATTTAATATTTACAAGTGGGTTGGTTCGCATTTACGTACATTAAGAGTCATAGTCGTGAAGTGCTTTAGCATAATAAATATAAGAACCTAGGTCATAGATATCGTCAATTTATGGATATATATCGTGGTAAGAGGATCATAACAAACCAAGTATTTTCCACCGATGGGCCTAACATGGCATGCCTTTTGAGAACTCGTGCTCGTATAGTGTCCACCATCTCCAAGTCTTTCCGCAGCATGTGGAGACGATTAATAGTGCACAAAGCGTCATAGATGGCGTGGTTAAGGCTAGGATTAAGGTAGGAACAGAAATCATCGAGAACATTAGAACAGCAGTCAGAAGCAGCATCTCCTAAGCCTCGGCCTGCTAATCGCCTCTGCTCTAGGAGTAACTTAGGCGGTAGTAAGATATACTGGGCCGCGAATTAGACTTTAGCACCTAAAGCTTTGATCTCATCGAGGATGTCGAGAACGGATATAAACCGTGTAGGAAACTTTTTATTCCACATTACATGCATGAATCCCATCCCTCCGCATTTGCGTAACAGCATTGGGAAAACCCTGTGGGAAAACCAATGTCGAGGGACTTATCCGCCAAAGGCTTGCCTGAAGTCCATGAAACAAGATCTTACGATCAGGAAATCCAAAAAAAAAAAAAAAAAAAAAAAAAGACAAATCAAAGTTACATCCCAACCCCCTTCTGAAGATAACGAGTCAACTAATGATGCAGACGGTCAGATGACTGCAACCATGGCAGAATGATGCGTAGTGTAAAGCACACCCATATACCTAGCGAATAGCTTGCTGTTTCACGGGTCCTATTTCTGCAGGGCAGCAAGACTTTGTCGCAGCCCTTGAGTTATTTCGGTAAGTTTTTGTCTTCGCAGAGTCTGCTTTTCGGGCTCCGAGCCGATGTTCAAGAGAACTTCGTCAGACATTTGAGATACGTTGTTGGGGCAAAATGCGGTCGGCAAGCTTGAGATAATATGCCGTTCAATGACTTGGCGGGCCACATTATCGACGAATGTTTTCATGGCGACCTTGCAATAATAAGCCGGCTAGAAGGAGCATCCGTGGAACAAGAGATAATGCAAACCTTGTAATAGGCATTGAGCTCGGTGATAGCTTCGTTGCACGCTTGTTCATCCATGTTGACAGTGATCCTTGCTTGGAGCGCGGACACAAATTTCTCGATCTCGACAGAACAATTGGAAATGTGCAACTTCCCATGCCAGTCCCGTTGGGTGACCTCGTCCACAACGCCTTTTATGGCCATTCTCTGGAAGTTAAGCCTCGCCTTCTGCACATTGTCGGTGTAGTAGTGATTGTAGGTCAGCGGGCTTCGTTTCTCGTCTTGAATAAGCTTGCCAAGCTCATTCGACGCCTGATCTCTCGCTCTCTGCATCCAATCTTGCAGTAAGTCTCTGATTTCTCGGCGGATCTTCTCCTCGTGGAATAGCACATCTGTGGCCTTGTCGACCCACCTTGACACAGCGCTAAAGACACTGTCGACATGGTTTTCGGCGATAGGTAACCACGGCTGGGACTGTTCTAGGAAGAGTTCTCCGAGTAGAGCAGAGTTATAGTTCCCTGGGAGCTCCTTCCCTTTTGTACGTACATAGGCCTTAATGAAGGAGTAAGCCTGCTAATACAGTTCTTGGCGTAGGCAATTCGCTTACCTGCTTGACCCAGTGCATCATCTCCGCTTTGGTCACGATCATCTGACCGTCTGCATCATTAGTTGACTCGTTATCTGATTCAAGAAATTCAGATGTGGCTTTGACTTGTCTCTTCGCACCGTTCTCCCGCACTTGTGTGGCAAAGGCGGTGTTGAGTTGTTGAACTCGAGCACGCAACCTCGAATCCTCGGAGCTGGCGAAGAATTCCTGGTAATTTCCATGATAGTTTCCGTCAAGTGCTGCCTGTGCTATTTCCGTGAATCGCATGCCGAGCCCGATCATAAAGGCGCGAATGTGTCCAACGGTTGGGCGTGGCTCCCCCAATGCTTGTAATTCCCTCTCTGAGACCTCTAAGCTCTTCCTAATATCTTCTTTCACTTTCGGGAGTTCTCTTTCGATATGGGTATCCAGAAGATCCTGCAGAAAAACTCGAAGCTTCTCCGCCCCAATCCGTTCAGCATCGAGCCCTTGCGACGCCCAGGGAGGTGAGGAGAAGTACTGCAGCTCGCGGCGAGATCGCGTATCCATATCCAGACCTTTTTCAAGATCCGAAGGACTCGGATTCTTCAACAAGAAGAAACCTAACTTGAGTTTGATGTTATCCAAGTTTTAGCCACGCGGGCGATTTTGCTCTCGGTTCCCTCATTGATCAAGTCAGGTTTCGTGATGATCCCAACCGTTCTCCCGCCGTCTGGATCAAATTGACGCGCCAATTTGATGATGCCCTGGTTGGCGATGTCGTTGCTGGCCTGAAGGACGGATAGAACAATCGTTCTGGAATTTTGTAGATACGATGCAACCATATCGCGGACTGCGCCGACATCGTCGTCCGACTGCTCTTCGTTCGACACTGAAATCAGACCAGGGAGGTCTACGACACTGAGGTGCAGACCGATGGGTCCACTGATCTCAATACGGAGAGCGTCCGATGCAAAGGCGTTGTCATCGTCGCTGTCCGTGAACCCCCGAAGCCCCATGAGCTTCGATACATCATTGATGATGGATGGCAGTTCCGAGAGATCCTGACGTCCTTGCGGTATGCTTTCAGAGTTTGCTGGACTTGTTGCGGACGGGAGCTGTGAGGCCGGATGCTAGCGACGATGGTCTGTGCTGTGCTGCAGTGCCTCAGGATGATCTCCGTTGGAAATCTAGTGCACAAACCATCTTGTCTGGGGAATGGAATTCCTGTAATCCCTTCCAAGACTGAGCTTTTCCCTGCTGATTGGTCCCCGCAGACCACTAGCTGAGGCAAAGAGATCAATTCTCCGACTCCATTCGCTCTGATCTGCTCTATCTGGTTCAGGCGAGAGCTCGATTTCGCGGAGCGAAGATGACCGAAAGCCTCATCAGGGGGTTCATATTCGCTCTGTGCGGAAAGAGTCATGGTTCAAAGGGTCATCAAGGATAAGATAGACAAATCGTTGAACGGAGCTAAAGTCCAAATTGATACGAGACTCGCTCATTCACTGGGCATTCATGCGGATTTTATGGAGTGTTCGTTGACGTAGCGCTTCACTCAAACCACCAATATCATCAAAGGCAAGTCAGCCCTTGTTCCGCAGCATGCAATTTTGTGTCAATGCAGGAAGCCAGACCAATGACGAATTGCTACCTCGAGCTGCATCTCAACATAAGCTTGACGCAAATTCTTCAATTAACTCATAAGCCTAAGCGACGATGGTAACATCCGTTGCATTCATGATTTCATATGGACTAGAGCCAATGTTCACATCTTCAATTCGTTCATTCGATACTGCTCAACAGGTCAACTATTGTAGAATGGAGTGTTTGATCAATGATGCAACGCCCAGAGATGTCGTAAGGCGTAAAATACCCCTTGCGATGCATGGGACATATCAAGCTAATGATGGCTGTCTACGCAACACTGCATGATTAGGTATGGTTGTAGGTTAGGCGATGTTACAATTGCTGGCATTAGTGTGGGCGCCCCGGATAGAGCAGGTCTGTTTCAAACATAGCTTCCTTTTCAAGCCTCCTCGCACGTTCCGCATCACAATTTCAGCCACCTAGCAAAGCATCTAGTCAGTGGCGTTACTCCTTCACAGACAGGGCCGCGATATCTACCGCTTGTAAAAGTAGGGACCAGACCAGCGAAACCGTTGAACAGAAGGTATGTGCTAGGGTATCACGTGCGGGTCAAGGGTCTTGAGATTGCTTGTGGGTACAGTAAATCCTTCAGGGGCAGAGACTCTCTCCCAGGCACAACACGAATACACTGATCTTGCATCAATGGACCGAATTCACGAACTACCTGACAGAAACACCTTACACCTGGACACTGTGGCTAGAAAGTTCGTGGTGGAAGCGCCATCCATTTAGTCAGTTATCGCCATTGGCAACAAAAAGATACAGGATAAAACAAAATTGAAAAATGAGAAAGGTGCAAGACAAAGCAAGCGTCTGGTATCAAGGGGTGCTTCTGCGTTTGGGCTAAGACATGCGAGGCGTGTCTTGATTATTCCCCGTAGGCTTGCTAGGATAATGCCGAGAATTCTGTTGTTAGATTCAAGCAAAAATGAAGGTTAATTTTTCAGCACTCGAACGCCAAGAACGTAAGAGCGCAGGGAAGGGGTGGTACTGCGCGTTTGATCCCTGTCGACGTTGACAGGGCTCGACATCAAGCGCACTAAGGTAGAGTTTTAGGTCAAGCAAGGCTGCTAAGGAACATCGCAAACAATGTGAACAAACTTCTTACAAACAACTGCCATAAAATGCTCCAGAACTCCTGGCTTGTCTCTTAGTTTGATTGATATCACGTATAAATCATTAGATCAGCTGGGCTAGCTGGCTTCATATGAGCTATTTTACTCTCCTGTTACCCTCGAGTGCGCACAGGCCACGGATGGCAAGCCAGAGTTGGGAACGGGTGTGCAGGTGGCCCTATCCGCCAGGTCGGTAAGATGCCTTAGGCAGGAAGGGACGCTGTAAGTACCTCGTTCTGCAAGCCCATCGTCAATTACATAAAGCATCCCTGTGATGAAAGAAGCCGAAACCAATAAAGTCAGCCGATTAGCACAGGAAATATCCGAGCAATCAGTTGGGTATTGTGAAACATTGGGAGTGAAGAAAGAGCAGGATCCGCTCTTCCATCGTGGCACAGGTACCGATGGGCCATGAGGATCAAATGAGCGCTTGATTTTCTATCTAAAGGAGTGACGAGAGTCGGTCTCTTATACCTGTGTTCAGCCTGCCGATCTCATAGGCAGCAGGCTGTTGCCTGATGCTAGTTACGGTGTAGCGTTCACGCTGACTGTGAAGCTATTCACGATGGTTGTGATCCTTGCCCTTGACACATCGTAAGAAGTACCCCGTCAACCGTCGTAATTCTCCAAGGCGGACACGACATGAGGTTCAAGTCCCATTAAATGGTAGAAATAAAATTTTATCTTAGCCCACTGAAGCTAGCTCGCGTGATGTAAGTCCCAGCAATTCGACGAGTTACAAGTCGCGTCACACGCGTGCCTACCGACGTTTGTGGAGCAAGGTACGGGCTGGAGTTTTATGACAGTCGATGAGATAGTAGTGGATGGTCCGGAAAGCAATGACATAGTGGGCTTTCCCCACAAGGCTTAGGTAGGGTAGGAATTACAAGTATCATTCCTTCACATAGTTATGCAACCTCACACCTCCACTGCGGTCATCGATACGTTTTCTGACCCATCTTCATGTACTGTGGATTCATTCACGGTCAGCCCAATGCCTCGTGGCGTTTTGGTTTAAACCGTCGAATTTGACGGCGGTCGTTGAAAAATCTGCGCAAAAGATGAGGAGCCGTTTAGTGACCCCGTCCAACTTATTGTGGGAAATGAGAAGTCGCCGACGGGATTTTCCACAAGACCCTCTTGACAGTAGCGATGAGAGATGTTGGGTTGAAACTTAGACATGGCATGTAGGCTTTATACCTATCTCCGGTGCGGATAGACGAACCACGGCCTGCTTGCAATACCGAGTACCTACAGTTAACAAGCGTCTATACACTAGGGAATACGCTGTAGAATGCCAACCTCAGAAATGCCGTCGTCGATGCTATGGTAGTCTAGGGCGTCGGATGGCCAGTCTTGCTATTCATTTGAGCCAGTCATTCGGTTGATTTATCATAACATTTTAGAATCGTCCAAAGCAAGAGGCTTTCTCATTATTCTGACGTTTTGGGCCAAACGGGACGTTCTAAACTATCGCTTACTGCACAAACAAACCTTCGTTTGAGAGTTCGGGACCCTGTATCATCAAGAGTTGAATCACGAGGCTGAATTTGAGACTTTTGATTACGACAGCATGTTCAAAGCTTGGACCATAGAACGCTTTTAACCCCGCTTAGGCTTGGACCATATTACGTTGGGCTAGGAAGCTGACGTGACTCATGATTCGAATCGCCATATGGAACACCCGACATCAACAGGCATCATTCGGGTGGATTGGGCCAGACCGCCAGAATCGACGGGCCGCTGTGGTGCCAAGACCAAGGGGTTAGATGCATTCCAGCAGCCGAACAAGCCGACGGCGAACTTCGTATGTAATTAGGCCATAGTAGCAGTACGTAAGCCCTGGCTGTCGTCCCGGTTAGGCCTTGTCAGGCAGATCAGTTCATTACCCCACATATGCACTTTGACCCTTCAACGTGAGAACCTAAACCCGGACGACACCATCAACACTCTGCCTTCATCATAACTCACTCAAAGCGAGGTGATCCAAACATGACAAGACTTGCTCGACGACCCTATGCTCGCCCACACGGCTTACTCCCTATTTCGCACACCGTCCATCCCCAAAAGGATATCTAATGAAGTCACGTGGACGCGAAACAAAGGGAATGGGTGCACCGAGAAAATACCGGCCCCGGAACAACATCGACCATCGCTCACCTTTACTTGTCCGTCCTGGATTGTGTCAATAAGTAGCTAAATGACACTACTACTAATGGCTCTACTATAGTACGGGATTGTATAACACTGTTATCATTCATCGACACTAACTCGAATTGCAATCGAGACCTGCTATCCAGTGCCCACCCCGGTTCCGCAAGAGATGGCTGTATCTCGATCCATTTCACATCTCAAACGGATCCAAGATCTTCGAACGATGTGGTAGAAGGTGTATAATTGGCATTATTTGAAACACCGGGATTTGGTGGCTCAGGTTTGTTGGTAGTCGACTCGGCTTTGTCTGCCCTGAAGGGGTGTTGCTGCTTTCTCGCCAGGTCCCTCGGAACGCTCGAGCCATCAGCTGTCATGTTTGATCTCTGTGACCTCAACATGAAAGACCTCAATACCAGTGAACCAATCATATTCTTCGTTTCTAGTTGTCTCAGAATTTTTTGAGCCATGGGCAACTCGAGGTCATCCGGCATTCGTGATAAGCAGGAATGTATGGACGATGGGAACCATAAGTCTTCCAGGTGGGTACGAGGGTAAATCTCTTCCGCAACAGTGATGAGATCTGGTACGGCAACTTTCTGGCCGAGTTGCTCTAGTTCTATCTGGGCCAAGCTTTGTAGATTGCGGAGCCTGTAAGTCCTAGATGCAACATAAACCTGAAGGCAGGTCCTGAATTGAGCAACTAGTCTTTCCTCTGGGGGCCAAATATCGACTCGCAAGGTTTGATATTTTCCGGTATACAAAAAGTGGACCAAGACATGGCCAGCATTCTGAGATACGTCCTTTAGTCGCAGTTCTGTAGTGCCCCCAAGGCTGCCGCATAAGGGTGAGAGTGCCGGGAAAGGCCGCAAAAGAGACTCGTGGACATGCATCGCCAAGTTCGCTTGGTTACCGTCCTCGAAACGGATCTTAACCATGGGGCTTGTTGTGTAGGGACTTTGATGCAGAATCAGCTTGGTAGGAAATGGGAGTAACTCTGGTTCTACTAACGAGTCACGTGGTACCGTATTTAGGTCATTATCTCTAGGCTCCGTTTGCTTTTTTCGAGGCGCCATATTGATAAGAAATTGTTCAAACAGTAGTGAGAGTAGCCACAAGAAGGGTCTTTTTGACGTGGTATTGGTGAGAAACAGACAGATGGATAGAAGCACGTATGAGGGAAGAAATACTCTTCACAACTCGCTGAAATTCACGCGGAAGGTTGAGTGGGGTGGGTATTTCGTAAATCACACGTAAGGGTAAACTTTCTAGTCCACCTGGAGAGTTTTACTCTTGACCGGAAAAAAGCTAATTTCCCGTGTCAGCAGGCACGTTTTACATGTGACAAGTGCTCTAATCTAGCGCAGACGGTGGGCCAGCCAAATGTCCAAGATGGCGTACATGGCGGCTGTGGTCGTAGAAAGCCTTGTTGTTGTAGCTTCTAGTGATCCGGGGCACCCGGCGCTGTCCAATGGGCATCACATGCTCTGATTTGACTAAATGGCAACCATTCGCCGCTGGTAAGCCAGGAAGTACATCATATTAGAAGAGCAGTGTACGATGGCCCCCGTGAACAGGAAGATGTAGCATCTCAATCTTCACTCATCACATCAAGCATGTCAAAGTAGACTCAAGTAATACTGAGCTCTCAGGCTGTTCATCTCAGGTATTACCTCGGCAACACGATTGTGCAAGCAACTTTACTCATAATCTAACTTACTTTTCAACCAGAGTTGTGGATCTTCCGCCAGCATTTTTTGCGTGCCGATGTCTAGAGCCTCGCAGACAACAGGTGATGCAAATGTTAGAGGCTCCTGGGGTCGGCCACCGTGGGATAGCCGAACCTCAAGTGATTTAGGCACATACATTATGACTGCGCTTACGGACGCCCCCTCAACAGAGCAGCAAATCTTCGATTATGGGATATGCCATTCACCACCTCGCCTTTCCAAACATAGAAAGAATCGACTTCTCCTGTATCCTGGCGCTTTCAATCCTCCCCATCGAGGACATGAAGACTTCTCTGTCATGCATTCGCCAACACTCGCGACATCAATGTTATCGGCGCAATCATTCTTCCACTTGACGATTCTTACGTCCGGGCCAAGTGTGGTGGCGCAGAAAATAGCCTTTTATTGACAAACGGCAGCGAGCAAAGCTTTGGTTCGGTTTTGGTTCCAATGGCTGGTACTGGGTTTACGACCGCAGCGAGCAAGATTGGCATTCATTCCGGTTTAGGCTTATCAAGGCTGCCAGTGAATCCGGCTTCGACTTGAGTTTCATCCTTCTGGTGGGACCAGATTATATTTGCCGAAAGCGGCCGCCACCCTGGGGGGCATGGGATTGCGACGAAATGGTGGTCAGTGATGTGAGCAGGCCTGCCGACATCTCAACCCCAAGCGGTAAGCTTCTGAAACTCAAAGACTGTGAACCATGGCAGCAAGCCAAATCAGATGACAACGCAATAATGGAGTACGCAAGGAGAACGATAGCTACTGTATATGGTGCCATGCCCGCGTTCACGCTAAGTTCACACAATGGCCTTTTTTGGGATGGTAGGCAGGAATCCGAAGGAACATTTACATTACTAACTCAACAAATCCAGAGCATATGGAGCGCGAGACGTCCAATCTGCTAGAGGACCTGGGTAGAAAGCGGGATGCAGTAAAAATCTGCCGTCGGGAAGGCAATGCCAGTCAAACGATTCGATTCGTTCCTGCGGGAGGAACGACGAACTACATCAGTTCGACCTATATCCGTCGCATTATCGACGGCCAAAGGGACGGCAGCCTAATAGAACGCCTCCACGACATAGCTCTTAATCCAGAGATACTAGTAAGTATCCCAGCCATAAACTTGATAAGAAACCGAGGCAGTGACACTAACAAATCTAGCTGGAATACCTACAAAATGCCTTACGTTACTGAAATCACTTTGATTAATTCGATTATAGCGTGGAATCGACATCAAACGTAGCCTTGGAATTGGTCACAGTGGCCTAGATTTGATAAAAGATCGACCAGTGTTTATTCTTTATCGGTTCCATTGGGATTTTACGTGCACGGGGAGGGTTTCCTTGTCGACTTATCTCTTGTTTGAAGGGAACATGGTCACGAACCTGGCATCCGGTCGTGATGCATATGTAGCACAGCAAGCGGCCTGTGACTGGTCCAATCCTTCTAAAGGTTTCATATATAAGGCCTCAAAGGTCCTTCAACTGCAAGGAGTCAATAACAGAAACAATAACAATTTGTTATCAAGTGCACTCAGCATTCCTGCGCAATCCAACAACATGAGCTCCCCATGCTCTGATCTGATCCACAGGGCAACCATTCGCTACTAGTAGATCAAGAAATAAATCTTATTAGAAGGGCACTGCAGGATGACCCTCATGAACGGGCATATGTGACATCTCAGTCTTCACTCATCACGTCAAGAGTGTCAAAGCAGACTCAAGTACGAATAAGGTCTCAAATAGCCCACATCGGGGATTACTCGGCAGCACCTGATAGTGCCAAACGGAGCTCGGTCGAGGGGTCAAATAGGAGGGTGAGAGGGTGGAGAGGATTTTCGAGGGCTGCCATTCCACCAGGTGAGTTACATAAGAAAGGTCGTGTTTGATGCACACAAACCGTAAGCTTAACTTTTTACGCTTCCACTTCGCCGAAGGTTTTATCTTTTTGAAATTGGACTGTCATCATCAAGGTGATCCGCGGACCTCCGAGAAATTATGGAACATTGAAGCCATAGCTGTTCTCCCCACCCTGTGCCGCTTCGAATTCTGGCAGGCTTCCAGCATCTGTATGTCTTGGTTAACCCGGGTTACCTCTAGGCAATGATTTTTGTAACTGTTCCTGGGGACGAGAGGTGCCCATTGGTGCCGCATGACTTCTCAGATTGCTCGAATAGTGCAACCAGGTGGCCTGGCAGGCCTTGTGCATGTGGCTCGACGCTTGGTTGGTATGTGAGGTAGCTGTTCGTCCTCAAGAGGCAGCAGGTGCCAAGCTGCAAGCTTTGCTTTCCACCCAACATGCGCCAACGCTTTGGAAGTGTAAATATTCTTCATAGAGACCTACTTGTTGGGTCCTCTCGATTCTGGGATCTTAGTTTGAAGGTAGCCGACCCAGCCAAGGTACAAACTTACCTGGTTTGCTTGACCGAGGCAAGCGAACCAATGGAATTCGTGGAGAACACGAAGCATTGTAACAGTCTTTAACTCAAAGACTACTGACGACGCCGCAAATACCCCGCTCTTCCTGGTTAGAGTTTTGATGATGCATGCTGAAAGCCCTATTTTCCCACTCTCATAAAGTGTACTTCGTACGAAGGAAGCGGGACAATCTCAACCCAACTGGGATCCTTGGGCTATAAACTTCAGTAAAACTGAAGATACGGCCTGTCACCTTTGACGAGGGATTTTGACTGTGCGTTGAAGCTCTTGAGTTCTACCTGAATGAGTGACTGAAGTTGGCCTGTTTTATACTTCCTTGGATCGGGTCGTATTCGTCAGCTATCACGAAGTGTTCCTCACGATCTGTTTCATCCAAGTTTGATCTTTCTTGGTCATACAGCCCGTGTGTCAGAGCGGCCTTACGGATACGAGGTGACATAGCCTTTTAACTTAAACATTAGATGATATAATACCAAAAAAAATCAAAAGTCCTCATCGCTCTACCTTGGTATTAAAGAAATGAGATTACGGGTGGTGTCGAGGCCTAGATCGCTCTGCAACATCACCATTTGGGAGGCCCACCAAAGGGCAACACCTCATCTTGATGCCAACATGCATGATAGGTGGTCTAGTCATTGAGTTTCCGGATGCAGATCCTGATTCAATGTCCCATTTCTGTTTACGGCATCCCGCACATGATGTGGATATGCTTGGAAGCTTCGGATCTCGAGCTGTGAACCCACTTGCGACCTGGCCTCTAAACTAGATAAATGTCAGCCTTCCCCGCCAGTCTTGCCATTATCCACCACCGTTATAACGTCGGAGCCTAGCCCCTCGGAAATCTTTTCAGTATACCATTTAGTACGGACATCGACCACGTTTAGTATTCGATTCCTCCTTTCGCAAAGATGACTTACGTTCACGGTGACCCGAAGACAATGACCAAGGCCGATTTGGACTACCTTGTCCATCACATCTTCTTGCCTACCAAACTTCCAGGCAGTGATGATAGTTCAGCCAAGAATGAGATGCTCCTAGTCGACTTTGTTCTGGACTCCTTGGTGTTTTTTCTGGGAGAATGTACCTCCGAGGATGAAACCGCAATCAAACATTGCGTGGCGATGATCAAAGGCCTGCAAATATCGAAAGGTGCCCAAGGTTCCATGAGCGCAGATGGCGCACAGGAGGTCTTACGCCAGCTTTCTCCCCAAGGTACGACTTAAAACGCATGCCTGCTCCATCTATGACCGCTGACATATCGATCATAGCCCCCGTTGCATTGTTTCACGTCGCCGCTCAGAATGGTGGTGTCCTCGTTCACAAGAAGATTACTTCGGTCATTTTCGAAACGTTCGAACTATCCCCCTAACAAGGCCGTCGTGACCACCCAAGGCCGCCTAGTCCGCCAGTTCCAGCCAATGCGACGGAGATACCTTGCCCTGATTTCGAAGACGAAACGTTTCAGTCAGTCTTCACAAAAACTCTTGAGAAGATGAGCCATCAAACCGTCCAGGAGGCCAAGCACAAAGTCAGGAAGGCCAAACAAGAGCACGACGAGGACAGAGAGACGGTAGATCCGCGGATCGTCACCGATCTCCTGCCGAGCATGCTTCGCGGCGCCGGCGGACGAGTCAGCGTCCCCGGTATTTGCAAGAATACTCGTGAGGAGGTTATGTGGAGCAACAGCAAGCTCCCATGGAGACGATCTCCAGTCTGGCTCCTTATTCGTGTTGGTTTGCAGCTGACAATGACCCGCCTTGCTCGCAAAGATGGGGATCCCTACAAGGAGTTTATGGTTTTTCTGATGGCGCAAGTACTTGATGTTGCTGTCAAGCAGGGTGCCGCAAGCGACGTTCTTCATACAATCTCGACCAAGGTCTCTCGAAGGCTCTGCAAGCTGAAGCATCTTAGCGATGGTGGATGGCCGCAAAGTATTCAACAAATCGTGTCGGAGACTTCGAAGTATCTCGCTACGCGATGGGACCAAATCCGCAAGCGAGAGGAGGGCCACTGGAACTGGATGGCCTTCAGAAATCTAAGATGGAAGACAACACTCATTTCTCCCTCCCAAACATGGAAGACTTCCTTACTTCGATCCCGGAACGAAGGAAGCACGTCGATTTTCCGAATTTTATCCCAATTCCTTGCGTTCAGCCCCTTGACGGCAATAATCTTCCCACTGCCACAGTCGGCGATGAGGAATATTTGCCTTTCCGACTGGCGATGGTTGAATCTTGGGTTGCCACAAGTCTTGATACATGGCTCAAGTGCCATATCACGGAAGAGAATTCATGTAAAGATCTGAAAAGATTGATCCAGTCATATCATTCCGAGGCCAGTCGTTGGTATTTCAGCCGCCTGAGGGTGCATCAAGGATGCTTCTCACTGTCGGGGAACTCTGGGTGGCAGCGGATAAAGCAGCCATCTATGCACTTCCCATGCTGAAGGAATACGAGCCTGAGGTTCCAATTGAGGTATGGCAAGCTCTCCTGCTGGCTTCCATGGCAGACATGGAAAGACTTCATCATCTTGAAGTGTATTTCCTGAACCGTCAGCGCGTCGCCCGGTCCATGGATAGGCCTTCCATCTTCCGGTCCTACGGTCATCGGCACTCATTTCCAGTCCAGTATTTTCTTGTTCGGTTGAGCATCAACAACTGAAGGCTGAGATTGAAAAGTGGGCCTTGGCTCAAAGACAAGCCAAGATCAAGGAGCTGCGACAACTCAAAGGGAGTATGAGACCTTGATGCAAAGATTCAATGACGGAACATGCGATGGATACTCCCGAGAGGAGTACGGTATCACGGTCTGGCAACACTCTCACTGCTGTGTTCGCCACGGATACTTGGACAAGGCAAACAACCTCCAGATCCAAGTACATGAATGGCCCTTGCCTGAAAACACCCTCGAAGCTCAAGCGGCGGTCTTTGAGCTTGCTGTTCCTCCAGTCTTTTCGGAGTGGCGAGATATAACGCTTTATCTCATCAACAACGTGCTCCTGAGCAAACCTTTCAGTGTCTATCGTCCCGATCCGTCTTACTCGCTGCGTGCGTACCAACCACTGGACAAGTTCTTCAGAGCCGGGCGAAGCTACCGGATTCACCTAGTTTCCGAAGCAAAGCCTAACGTTGTCACTCATCGAAGAGATAAGGCGATTCAGTATTGCACGGAGTCCGATGTCTGTGTCAACAATGGGCTTCGTTATCAGTACTACGATGAATATCAGGACTGTTTCCTTGAGGAACTCTTGCCAACAGACGGACTGTCGAATCTCTGTACATTCGATCTGCCGAAGCGTGCTCAAGATTTGAAGCGTTTCCTTGTTCGCACCTGGCTCAAGCCAGAAGGGGAGACGCCCAGGTGATAGCAAGCCAGTCAGACTGTCCGGAATACTGTCTTTAGGTGCATACAAAGTGCTGGCTGAGTTGCCGTATGGTTACAACATCCAGTGGATGAGCATCCTGACTCAGCTTGCCATGCCGAAGATCGATTTCAACAAGACGGAGACAGCTACGTTCTTGCTCCAAATGAGCCTACAAGCCGGCCCGAGGTCTTCGACAAGCACAAGGTGCACACACATGCAACTCAATGACAAGGAGTTTGGGCGTCAGATGCTTGACAATCTGACCAAGGGTGTCTCGCATATCCAAGAGAACTGGGAGTCCTATACCGCCCTGTGCTCCTATGCGTTTTTGGCTTCACGTCTCCTATCACAAGTTCCGAGCGAACTGTCCCACGCCTTCCTTGGCCTCCTTGAGAAGTGCCGCAAGATCTCCTATCGGTGGTTGATGACAGTACTCGGGAGAGTGCAAGAGACTACCAACGAGACCCAGCGAAGGGAATTTTTGGAGACAGCACTAAACATTGCGCTAATATGTGCAGACTCTTTCAATGTTTATGATGGCTTCTTACCTATGATTCTGGCGGACTCAGATCAGGCGTCGATGTTGGTTGAATGCTCGATCATCATCTACGACAATGCTAGTTTGAAGAGCGAGACCGAGTCTACTCTGCGAGACATCTTGTTCGATAGGTGGAAGCACACCATGCACCGGGCCCGTGCAACTTGGTTGAGCAGAATCTTCTAGCCAATTCGTGTCTCAACCTTGCCATTAAGCGACGTTGGTCGGCATTCCAACCAGCCGCTTCTTGGACGCTGGCTGCTGAGACTTGTTATTGGTTCGAGACGACGAGCCGCGGGCATCTTCAAGTGCACCTCAACATCCTGACAGGAGAGTTGCTGGTCAATGGTCATCCCTTGGCTCGCCTTCCAAAGCAGTATGAAAGGCATGATGACTATGAGAGATTGTTTGGGAGTCTCATCCTAAATGTTATGCCGAGCAACTTGCCAGGCATGCGCTTCTGCACCACGCAGCGCTTCCAAGGTCATACTGTTCACTTTGGAATGCAGGATCAAGACCTGCTAGTTCTTCTAGAGTCAAATGGGTCCTACCTGGATCTTATCCGTCCCGATGTTTTCGGGAGATGCTGCCACACACCTTTGTCAACGACTACGCTCATTGGTATCATAATGAGACAGGTATCATTCAGTTACGCTCGCTAAAGGACCCTTGCACTGCAGATCCAGATGATTGGTGCCTTGCTCGACAGGACGGAACTTGGAAGCTGAGTCAAGGTGGTAGGACATTCCTCTTCGCCCCGTCTAGTAGCATGGCCCGACGTATTGCAGGAATCCTATCCCCCCTCGAGGCTCCGCTTGGACTTCACATGCTGTACGACGCGCAAGAGAGCGCTCTGGAAGTCCGAGTGCCCGGCTTGCGGCTCGACTTTCTGCTCAGGACCGGAGAGTCAACTATTCGATCCAGGCAATTTCGGGCATGCACATCGACCTAGACCAGTCAGTCGGAACACTTGTGGGCTTCAAGAGCAAGCTCGTCCTACGCAGCGATCAGTATCCGTCAACGAGGATGTTGCTTATCCCAGAAGGAGATATTCAATTCCAAAGATTCAGCGACCATGTGACTATCAATGCCGCATACGGAACCGCTGATCGTGTGCAAGCCTACCGGATCGACGATCTTCTTGGCCGCCTCGTCGCCGATACAAAGCTCGAAAGCAAGCTCTATCTCGCCTACATTCACGCCCTCACCTCATCCTGCCTTCCAGATCCTTTTCTTAGACGAACAGGACGGAGGAGGCTCTTCACATCTTGGGCTCCGCATCAGTCCGAGCACCCTGCGCACTCTCCAGGACCGCTCATGATAGGTTGAACCTGATCGCTGCTCTCGCCCCAAAACGCGCATTCTACCCAGCCTACGAGAAAGTGATGCAAAGGGTTGATTGGTCCTCTAAGCTGAGCTTTCTCGCCCAAGACGATCGTCTTTACACTGCCACCAAGGAGATTCTGGGCCGATCTGACCAAATTGGATTCCTATACCCCCACCATAACGTTGAGCCAAGTGAACTTATCCATACCACAATGGGCCTCGTCGAACGGGCCATCCTCAGAAATTCTCGCCAATGCGTGTCGGGCTTCGGAGCCGAGGCCTTCACTATTCAGCACGATGTCGCATATCAGTCAAGAGAGCGGGATGATTCAGGCCGAGCAGAGCGTGCCACAGAAATGGCATTCCGGGCCTATAACAAACTTCCAACTCTCTCCAAGCCTGTTGCTGCAGGGTTTGCCCACCATTTGTACACCCTCCTTAGCCATGAGAGTACAACATCCGACAGCACAGTTCCTCCAAGAGAGGACATGCTGTATGACTCGAAGTGGCTCAAGAATCCAAAGACTTTTCTCTCGTCTTACTGGTGTCGGCTGCACCACGCATTTCAGGACAATCAATCTGGCTCAATAAGTTTGAGCTGATGGTTTGGATAGCGACGGTTGCGTACTCTGCCGAATCTGACAACCAGGTCACGCAGGCGCTCCTGCTTCTCGCCCTCCGCGTCAGTATCCGCTATTCCCTTGCCCTCCGACGGCCGGTACAATCTATCACTCGGCTGCAAAATGGAAGTGACCGAGCTTGAGGCTATTGCCAGACAAACTGCTCTCCGCTACGAACTAACTCCAGCGGCACGTCTGGGACCTCACCTAGGCGAGTCAAGCCAACAGACCTTGAACCGACGTCATCGAGAATATCAAGCTGAGAAAAAGAATGCAGCCAAACTTTTCGAGGGCGAACTTGCTCGGCAGTGGCCTTGTGATTGCCCCCGAGCACCTTCGGACGGACATGTCACTGCGTACATTGATGTGCCTAAGGCAATGGGATCTGTAGTAAAAAGGTGGACGAATTGGTATAACAACCGAGAGTTCGCTGCCTATCTTTCGAAGTTCGTCAAGGGTTTGGAAGAGATACCTGTCGAGGGCATCATTACCGAGCCTCCTTCTGCATTGCCAGACATTCAGCCAAGGAGTCAGTCCCAAGGATTCGTCTCTATCGATGATCTCTTCCGTCACGCCCCTCCATCTTTACGCCAGTTCCAGGCTCTTTGCTCGAAGGCCTTCGTCAAGAAACATCAATCAATCCAGATGCCACTGCAAGGCTGCCTGGTGTTCTCGACTTTTTGATCGCAATGCCAAGTTGGACTATGAGCACCGTTACCTGCAAGAGCTGCGGCAAAGCCTTGCTAGGCTAAAAGGTCATGCTGGCTATGAGTTGAACGGAGATCGAGCCTCAACGTGTGCGGTTCTATTTCAGGAACATCTGAAGCAATGCGAGAGGCGTGTCAAGTCGAGATACGAGTCGCTGTTGGGCGCCGTGAATCAGAATCTGAAAGACCTTCCGGAAGCCATCCAACGTATAGTTGGAGACACAGGTTTCAAACCTCGGATTTCGCCCATCTTCTTCCTGCAACAACTAAGAAACTCGCGATGGTCTCAGCTCTCAAGCGCTTGGCAGGATGCTATTGTCGAATACGGACTGGCGATTACTGCCCTTCAACAAGCTAAGCGTTTGATACGATTCCAGAATGACCCCGTGGATCTCCTTCGCGAACTTGAGGGCACTGGCCACAAAAGATGGAATCCCCACGAACATTCAGAATGGTTGCTGCTAGAATGTGAGAGTGAGATCATAATCCGGGACGTGCAGCAACAGATTGCCCAACAGATGATACAGCCACCTGACAACAAGAACTCCGTGATGCAGTTGAATATGGGAGAGGGAAAATCTTCTGTCATCGTTCCCATCGTTGCAACGGCTCTTGGAGATGGCTCAAACCTGGTTCGGGTCATCGTGGCCAAGCCGCAGGCTAAGCAACTGCACCAGATGTTGACCTCCAAGTTGTCTGGTGTGCTTGATCGCCCAGTCTACCGGTTACCATTCTCTAGGGATATTCGCATGAACAAATCTCGAGCAGAGGCTATTCACCAACTTACAACCAAGTGCATGCAAGAGGGAGGCGTCTTACTCGTTCAACCGGAGCATCTACTCTCTTTTCAGTTGATGGAGCTGGAATGCCAGCTCGACAACAAAACAGGTTGCCGAGAAGATGATGGAGGTCCGGAAATTCTTCGACACGTCGTCCAGAGACGTGTGGATGAGAGTGACGAGAACTTTAGCGTCAAGTTCGAGCTAATCTACACTGTTGGACAACAGCGACCAATCGACCATAGCCCGGACCGATGGAAAGTCATACAAGAAATTCTCGGCTTGGTTGCACGGGTCTCCGCCGAAGTGAAGCGAGACTTGCCAATCTCTGGATTTTGACGATCGACACTGTGGCCGAGTTCCCAAGGTCCGGATTCTTCGTCCTGATGCAGAGAAGGCAATTTTCAACCGCGTGGCAAGTTTCATATGCGAGACCGGAATGGATGGTTTCCCTATCGCACACCAGCCTCCAACCGTCAGGAACGCAGTTCGTCGTTACATTACTCAATGGGACTTGTCAGGTGAGGAGATTGAGACTGTCGAGAAGAGCCCCTTCTGGCACGAGCAGCAATCACATGCTGCTTCTTCGAGGGCTCTTCGCGGCTGGGATACTTGCTTTTGCATTTATCCAGAAACGATGGAGGGTCAACTATGGCCTCGATCCAAATAGGGAGACAAAGACAAGCTTGCAGTGCCTTTCAGGGCCAAGGATAACCCGACGCCCCGATCAGAGTTTAGTCATCCTGACGTCGTGATCGTTCTTACCTGTTGACCTACTATTATGGTGGGCTAGATGACGAGGCTCTCTTCGCTGCTTTTGACCTCCTCGTTCGATCAGACAATGCAGATCTGGAATACCAGGAGTGGGTTAAGACTACCCCAACAATACCAGAGGCCTTCAAACACCTCCAAGGGGTAAACCTCAAGGATCACGTCCAGTGCGTATCTGAGATTTTCCCTCACATCCGATACTCCAAGGCAGCCATCGATTACTACCTCTGCCGAATGGTCTTTGCGAAGGAGTCCAGAGAGTTCCCTCACAAATTGTCTGCCTCAGGCTGGGATCTGGGCAAGAAGAAGCAGAATCCGACAACAGGTTTTAGCGGCACCAATGACTCTCGGTACGTGCTTCCACTGGACGTGAAGCAGCATTGACCTTCCCGAGCAAAAGCACACCAACGCATTGGTACTTGAGTATCTATTACGGCCGGAGAACGCCATTGCACTGATGCGACCCGAGATGAAAGGGGCGTCACTCGACAGCAAGTCTCTCCTAGACATGGTCACAAACATGGACTCAAATACGCGCGTTATCCTTGATGTTGGTGCCCAAGTCATCGAGTTCACCAACTTGGAGTTTTCCAAAGAATGGCTCAAGTGCTACGAAGGTGATCAGCACACACAGGCTGTCATCTTCTTCAACGACTCTGATGAGATCGTGGTTCTCGATCGATCCGGAAAGGTTGAAGAATTCAGACATCGCCTTTCGCTGATCAGCTGGATCAGTGTCTCGTCTTCCTCGACGAAGCCCATACCAGAGGCACAGACTGAGGCTCCCCGCCAACTACCAAGCTGCGGTTACCTTGGTGCGAACTTGACGAAGGATAGACTGGTACAAGGTATGTTTCGTCCAGCTCATCAAGCTATAGTATTGTTTTCCGGTTCTAAATTTTTCGCAGCATGCATGAGGATGCGGAAGCTTGGAAAAGGGCAGACTGTAGTATTCTGCATTCCAAGAGAGATTGAACGAAAGATTCTGCTACTACTAGGCCAGGAACCGTCAGGCTCCCATAACATTACAGTGTCCGATGTTCTTTGTTGGGCCATCACGAAACTTGCCAGAACATGCGGCGAGAAGCGCCATTATGGCTCACTCAAGGTATTCGTTTCTGTCACCAACGAGCTTGTGGGATGAGATGGCGACTCGCAGTGACTGTGAAGGCAGATCTGAGTGCGCTGAAAATTCAAGGAGGATGAGGCGCAGCCTCTTGACCAACGGTATCATCCAGCAAGCCCACCTGGCATCTCTTCACTTCTCGACCGCATTGAGCCCCATGCTGCCGCGGAATTTCGGAAACATTGCCAAGAATTCGGCCTGACAGAACTGCGTACCTCATCACTACAGGAGGAACAGGAGCGAGAACTCTCGCCCGAGACCGAACACGAAAGACAAGTGGAGAGACCGCCCCCAGCAGAGCCGAGATACACCATTTACATGAAGACGTGCGCAGCTTCGTCCGAATGGTGTGTTTTCACGCTCCTCGAGCGCATTCAGCCGCCTTTGTGGCTCTCGAACACACTTCGGCGGCAAAGAATTCGACGTGAGAGTTCCGGAACAATGTCTGGGTGACACGAGACTTCGCAATGACTGTCAAGGGATCCTTCGGACCAAACAACTACGCGGACTCGTTTCAACGGTCCGTGCAATGGATATTGACAAGCAAGGAGAGATTGCTAATAACCGCCTTCTGGTTATCAGTCCGTACGAGGCGCAAAATCTTCTACCGGATATCGAGACGTCTCGACATGTCACCCTGCGGCTCTACTCCCCTTGGGTGAATCTTGGGTTTGGGTCACTTGATCATCTCAACCTCTACACTATTCCCAAACAAGAAACCGTGACACCATCCCACGGGCCTTATCGCCAACTCAATGTGTTTGCTGGGCAACTTTATCTGTCGTCCTACAGCGACTATGTCGAACTGTGTGGCTCTCTGGGTCTTGCGTGGAAGGCTGCCGATGAATCCGTCACGCTTGGACCGGATGGATTCATTCCACTAGACTCAACAGCTGGCAGCTCCAGCAACAAGTCGGGGCTCTCAAAGTCCTATCGGATTCTTGAAGATCCTCATGTCGACAATACGACAGGAGTGCGAGCTGATCGGGAGGACGCACATGGGGAGAATCTTGGAGGGAGTACGGCTGCGCGAGGAAGAATGGGTAGAGATTTAGGGACAGTCTCGATCTTTGTAAAGACACTCAGCAGTGGACAGATGGGAAGATGACTAAGGTCCGGGCAAATTATTCAGACATTGCGTCTCTGCTTGCAAGGGGTGCTAATGCTTCAGTTGTCAATCACAGAGCCGTGTCCGCCATCGACGTCGCGGTCCTTAGCTAGCTTCGCCGGTCTCATCAAGCCAGTTGTCAACAGCAGCGCCGATTTCACAGCCCAGACAGAATCCGGAGTGACAACATTACACTACGCCGTTCTAAGCGAGATCTTCGAAAAGGCTACGGCAATCCTGGGCAACGGCGCTAACTAACACGGCGATGGTGCGACTGGCAGACCTTCTGCGCATAGTAGTTGCCAGTGGGTCTTCTACCAAAGATTATCAAAATACTGCTCGGGTCCGGGAGCGGACGCTTCTTTGGGGAATGTTCTTTGGGGAATGTTCTTTGGGGAATGATGATGGAGATTGTGTCACATTTTACGAGGGATTTTGACTGTGTGTTGAAGCTCTTGATTTCTAACTAAATGAGTGACTGAAGTTGGTCTGTTTTATCCTTCCTTGTCGTATTCGTCAGTTGTGATGTGGTGTTCCCGACGATCTGATTCATCCAGGTCTGATACCGTAGGCCACACAGCCCGTGTGTCAGAGCGGCCATAGCGATATGATGTGACAGCATGTGTGCGATTCCTCCACATGTCAGTGAAAAGTTCGATTGTCTGCTGTCTGCTCACTTTTGTATGGGTCATGAGGCCCCAGTGCTGGTACCATCTGCATATACCAAGCAGCTGCCCATACAGGTTGTAGCCGTGTATATCGCCAGAGAATGTTATCCTTCAACACTTCCTAAGCTTCAGGCTTCCTCCCGTAAACCGAACGGCTAATAGAATATCAGTACGCTGAGGACAAAAAACAAGGTGGTGGAGGATACATTGACCAGTAGGCATGGATACTCGGATTGTTCAAATCTTTCCTGACGTCAACCAGGAAAACACCAACCTCCTCAGGAGTCCAGCCAAGGCGTCTTGTGAACAAAGCCATTGAAAGCCCTTCAAGAGAGTCCTGTGTGTTCACATTGCTCCAAGCTCCGAGCTCCTTGAATCTTTTATCCTTGGGCCAGCGGTTTGTCGGCCATTTGAATGGCGTCTCCTTGATATCAACGAACCCAACATCAGCCATAATGTGTCGGAGTTGGCAGGTCTCTATGAAAGGACGTCCGTGCTCCTGGGCTGCTTTGGCCAGAAGATCACCCCATTTCCGAAGAGCATGATTCTGCGTAAGAGTGTTGTCGTCTGATTGCAGAATTACATCGACGTCCTGGAGCTCAGCGTAGCCGCCCGGAGTAAGATTTCTCGTCAAGTCAGTGCTAGCCTTCTTATTCGCCAAACAGTGAAACAACTCACTCGAAAATTTTACGTAAACACTCGGGCCAACTCTTGACTGAGGCGTTCATCATTCTGCTATGAATATAGTCAAAAGGCCGAGAGTAAGTCCAGTTCTCGTCAATATCATCGATCTCGAACTTCAGATTCGGGGCACGCTGCTCGAGTTTGAGCTATCATCCGTCTTTCATGTGGGAACTCATCTCATACAATTCTGGTTGGGTAGGAGACAGATCGACCCCTATCACCTATGCAGATTGTTAGTCTTGGTCGCTCTTTGCCCTGAGATACTTCCTTTCACCTCAGTCTCGGGATGTTCGTCAGCAAAGTCGATCGCCCAAATGCCTGTACCGGTACCCATGTCGAGAACCCGGCCGGTCTTGAATTCAGGAAGGTTTGGTGGGGAGAGACCAAGTTTGTTGCCAAAAGTCATGAGGAACAGATTGTGCTGCAAGTATGAAAAGATCAAGTGTAAGAATCTTGGATAGTGGAGGAGCGTTCTATCTTACCTAGTCTGTCGTTCTCTATTTCGTCATTGGGCATGTAGTATTCTACAGCAGGCAAGAAAGACAGTGAGCTCCGAAATGTTATAAGGGACAAAAAACATGCAACCTACTTCCTTCCTTGTACGCGTGGTATGTTCTCCCGTTTTCGAGTCGATAATTGAGAATGGAGCTGGCCACGCTAGCAGTTGATGACGCGTTGTCCTGTGTCGTGGTTTATATCAGCTATTGTGTTTCTCCACCCAGCACAGTAGGGTAGGTAAGATGTCATCCATACATCTCCAACAGTCGAGTCCACTTCGTCGTCAACCTTGATTGAGGGTTAGCTCTGTTCGTATCGTTCAGATTCGTGGAGGATATGGTGTACATCAACATGTATGACAGGCTCTGCACCGGTTGTCGCCATTTCGCCAAGTCTGAAACAGCTTCAGTTGTGCGCGATGAGGTCCGTCGCTGAGCGGGTGTTGAGGTTGGGGAAGAGATTTATCCTGGGTTTTCTCCCTCACGGATGGAGGGGCGGTCGGATTTAATACTGCAGCCCGCCTCATTTGTCACTCCAAGCAGGAGCCAATGATGCTGCATTTAGTGGCGTTATTGTCTCTTTTCTCATCGGGGAGGACGTATTCGACCAACAGTCACACCAGGATCGCGCATCCCCCCCAATCAAACGTTCTCTTTTATGGAGACTTGCGGTCTTGGCCAACAACAACCACTTCGAAAGGTACCGACATGTGATGCATGCGAGTAGTGAGGTCTGACGATTTCCTCCCGCAAACAGCGCTTTACTATAAGTAAACGAGCATTGGGTTTGGAAAATACAAATTCCAAGCGACACCACGCCGTCTTTCGTTCTCTCTGAGGTTGCCTGATTGAGATGAGATAAGAAGCTTCAAATTAGCTCCCCACCGCTGTTAGTCACGATCATCATCTAGCCCCGCACGATGCCTTATTGCGAGAAGAAATGTTGCAGTGGAGCCGGGACGCGCTTCCGGGCTCCGTGGCGGGGGTTTGGCCGAGAGGGGAAGGGACGGGGATGGCAGGCCAATTAAGCTGCGCTAAATGGGGGGACACACCCTTCTCACCCAAATTATGCGGGGTACTCCGTACTTCGTGCTTCAAAAGAGCAGCGCGGCTAAACTTCGCTAAGTTTGCGCGCCAACCATATTAAGAAATGGAACGCACAGCTCAGAAGTTGCACTATTCCATAACAGGAAATGTAACACTCGACCGATTGTCAACGCGCCGCGATAGCAATATAGTTCTAAAAAAAAATAATAGAAGTGTTTTTCTGTCTGAAGAATACAGAAAATCATACATTAAGACTACATTTGAGCCTAAGAATTGGCTGTGGTCTTGAAAACCTAAGTGCTAATTCCCCTCTGGAGTTAGCATGGCTCACGTTAGTGGCTGTGCCCTGCTGAAATGTGGCACGAACCTACGATAAGATACGCTCTGGCGCTGAGGAAATCTCGCGTCATCAACATGCACGTGTTACTCTTTCATCAACACACTCCGCGACAGAACCACAACACGACGGAATCGATTGAAACCTCGACGACGGGCTTATGGTACTAGCAGATTACCGCTAGGGGTATCTGGGAATTCCGCCGCGATGAACTCGCCACCTAGCTCCGCCGAAAAATCCCTCCTTCACCAGGAACTTTCCGACCAACACTTTACCACACATCTTACTCGAGGCCTCGAAGAAGTTGTCAAGGAACGAGACGAAGCGACTCCCGAACCGAAATTCGACAACAACGAGTTTGAGGAGAACCATCAATATTCCTGCGAGCAATTACACAAGCATTTTTGTCCCCAGCAACTCAAACTATATCGATCGCGCGTCAACGAGCCTGAATACTGGGAGCGTGAAGCCAGACACTACAAGGATGTAGTGATTGAAAAGCTTTGGAACACAGCTCCCAAACAGTCTGCACAAGGCGCTGTCACTCCAACAACAGCAGAGGGTTGGCAGAAGATCGTTGGCTTCTTCCAGGACATCCTACAAAATCTCGGCTCTTCTACCCAAGAGATAACGCGCCTTCGACTCTCCATCGACTCGCAAGACTACTGGAAGACCGAAGAAGAGCTCCTTGAGCCGTTGTCGAAGCTACAAGAATACCAGTTGATGGAACAATGGAGGAAGGAGGCGGAGCGAAAGAACCGTCGATTGAACAAGAGAGTGCCCGCGCCGCGACCGATCAGGCCCGAGGCTGCACAATCTACAACATATGATCCAGTTTCGGCTCGAACGAGATCTAAAAGCAGAGGCGCAACGCAGGCCGGCGTGTCGAAGCGCAAGTTGCGGAGCAGTATGAGATCCAGCGCTAAACCGTCGTGACGGAGAGCGGCGCGCGTCAGCATCAATTCTTATTGGCCATATCCCCGCTCGTCTTTTTGTCAACTTGAGCGAATTCAAGCTGAGGACCGCAACTGGCGTCACCCTCAGATCGACCATTTCGTCGCGTCTTGCGCCGTCGAGATCCTGTTGTAGCCATGGACAGAACCCAGACTCCCGGCCTCGCAGACGTTGTCTTGTTTCTTGGGCACTTTACTGGCGTCGAGGACATTGTCTCCCTGTCAGACAACAAGCGATACCAATTCATCCCGCCTACAACTGGCACGCGGTGGAAAGGAGATAAGCCCAGAGAAAAACATACTGGCGCCATACTCTGCCTGACATTTGGAGAACATCTTTTCTCCCCGGAAAGCTGGGTAATGGGCTCATCCCCAGACTCTGATGTCTGTGATCTCCAGCTCGCCAAGAATAACCAGACGGGCATCAGTAGACGACACTTTCGCATCGACACAGCCCCAAAGACTCGCCTCCCCAGACTGACCGTTCTATCCGCCACGGGTACTATCCGCCTCCTAGATGGCGGCCGTTCCGTCTCTCTCGTACGAGGAAAGTCGATAGAAATATCCCGCATGGTCACCATTGATCTTGGGGCTGTCAGCTTCCGAGCATGGCGTCCGGAGTTGACCGTTACCGAAGAAAGAAGATATAATGAAAAGGCACTGAACTGGAGCAAGGAAGTCGTTGCCGCTGTACCGAGGTACTTCCCTCCGCTAAACAGCCAGCCTGAAACCGTCACCTCCAACATCCGTTATGGGAAAAACAATGCCGTATATGTGAACGAGGGAGGTGTCGAAGCCAGAGGTATGACTGCTTCTGTGATGTGTGTTAGGGAACGGAAATCGGGTTCAATGTTTGGCGCCAAAGAGCCATACTTTAAGGTCAGTGATGATTTTGGCAAAGTGAGAAGCCGCTGGGAGGACCTGAGGAGGGAGTTTGACAACGTTGTCAAGTTAGACCATGTGAGTAAGCTGACCAAGTTGAGTAACTCGAGTCTGATCCTATTATCCCCAGCCACACATCGTCAAAGCTATTGAGCTGGTGATGGCTGAAGATGAAAAGAATCCCCCATGGCTCATTATGGAATACATTCCCCAGAGCTTATCACCCAAAGATCTTGACCAAAAGGCCATTCCTATCGTCTTAACCCACGTCAGTAGTGCATTGGCATACATGCACGCCAACCGTATCACACATCGTGATGTTAAACCAGACAACATTCTACTTCAGGACTCTGAACCGTTAGTTGCCAAGCTAGCTGACTTTGGCACCGCGAGACACAACATACGTGAATACATGGACACCTTCGCTGGGACTCGAATCTATATGGCGCCTGAATTTTTCGAGCGGCCATTGCAGTATACCAACAAAGTCGATCTATTCTCTCTTGGTCTGGTTGCTTTGCAGTGTCTGACGAAGTGGGATCCCCAATCAGACGAAGCATGGGCTTCTGGATCTTTGGATCGCCGTGGACATGAGCAGTGGATGCGCGATGTGATTATTCCATGCGTTGCTGATGCGCCGTCCGTGTTCCAAGCATGGCTGACTGGGATGTTGCGCAAACGACCTAAACAACGATGGCCGGCTGACAAGGCTTTGAGTTACTTGTGGCAAACTCGAGATGGCCTTGAACAAGACGAGCCTCGCCTCGAGGAAAACGTAGGAGAACCTGGCCCCGCCGAAGAAACCCATGCTCAAGCACGCGAACAGATTGCGTCTGAGAGCAAGAAGCGGCCGGCCTCGACGTTGAGTGAAAACAGCTCTGGTCTTCGGCGGGGTCGGAACCAGCCAACTCGACTCTCCCCAGCCGATTTGCAGGATAAATCTGCCAGCCCGCAGCCTCAAGGTTCATCCTTCGCAATGTCGTCATCACCCTACTCGGTTCCCACGCCACATGATCAGAAAGAGGGTTCTGATGAATCTGATGAACCTGATGAGTCTGCATACGGAGATGATGCGGATCTTGAGGACGATTGGAGAGAAAGTGATGGTGAATCTCAGGATTTCGCTTGAAGGTCTCGCATGTCGACTGAATCATCACTTCCAGGAAGAAGTGGACCGTTCGTTCTTCTCTTATGATGGCTATCATCACGTATGCTCGTAATATAAATGCAATGGATCTCTCCCACAAGGATCAATACTTGTTTCGAGCTGACTCTCCAGCAGAGAAGAGTCTGATGTGTCGTATGGCCAACAGCCTCTGATAGAGCAGGTTAGTTCAGTTGTAGCTCTGTGCAGATCTCTACGCCAGAAACTGTTACAAGCCAATATGAGGGAAACTAGCATGTCCTAAGCACTATGGGGACATAATTTGGATTGCTCTATTACGTTGTCATTCATCCATGTGGTGAACTCCCTATCCTCGTCCTGTTTGTTGTCATCGTCGTCTTCCTTGCCGCCTCCCCACGGCGGTCTTTCATCACCTCGGTGAGACAAACCAGTGGGGCGATCCTGTCCTCCTCTCCACTCAGACTTACAAGATCTTCATCAAATCCTAGACTCGGCGTCGTCCGAGGAGATGTTTCTGTCCGCCCGGGAACTGGACGTCCGTGTTAGGGCCGCTTTTCTCATGCTATTAAACAATTTTTTTTTTTTTTTTTTCCTTCCGTCACCAGGCCAAAGATCGATGCCCGTTGAACTTGGCTCACAGATCAAAATTTAGTTAGTAAGCTACCACTCGGCTTTGCCATACTCTACCAATACAGCGGTTTGTTCCCTTGCGGTGCACTTAAATCTGCAGTGAAGCTGCGGCTTCCCGAAGATCCTGTCTAGTATTCTTCTTGTCCTTCCTTGGTAGCTAACCGCCGCATTGCCGCGCAGCCGCCCTCAGCTGACTCTTGGGTAGATCGGGTGACCTGACTCAGGCATGCGCAACACCGTATGTCGCATTTTGGGCCGTTACCTCACCTCTTAACCGACGCTCGCGTCAGATTTTCCGGTATACTAGTGGATGAGAATAAAAGTGAAGATACATCGAGACGGCTTCGTTGGGTCCCGAAAAGCAGAGATTGGAAATGGGTTGCCACCAAGAGAGCATGTGTATCGCAGAGCGTTGAGTCGAGAGATGGACTGTCCAAGAATAGGATTGGAGCCCGAGGTGCAATTCGGGGTTGTGATGTCTGCCAGCAGCATAAGTTTTTCATAAAGATGGTCCACCGAGGCTAGTCAGAAGCAACTACCGAGAGTCAGGGTCAGCACCAATAACAACCTTGTATATGCGTGCTAGCGAGTTGATTTGGCTCAATCCTATTGGAGAATTGGAGATCAAGGCTACACCTACCAACTATATTTATATCAGTGTCTCCGATTTGCTATGACAACCTTGAGCATCAAAGTCTATTACATCTCGCCTCTACACTAAATGCCAGGCAACTGTCGATTTCAACTGTGAGGTTGCAACCATCCACTCTTACATAAAGGCTCCCTCAACCAGGCCGGTCTCACGCCGGTATCACGCTGGTCGGCTATCCGATTCCGCTGTCAAGCTTGATCAACCAACACACTGTGACTCATGTACCAGAATTGTGTGCTAGTCATTCAATCATCATGCCCCAGAACAGTCCCACGCTTTCTCTCATCCTTGGCACGACGTCGGTCAAATAAAGGAAGCTGTTTTGACTTCAAGCTAGTCGTTGATTTTAATCTCAATCTTGGCCTCGCTATCGAGGTTGCCATGGCCATGAGGAGGGCACGTGTAGCAACGATAAGCCGTTGCTGGCCCTACTCAACATTCAATCATTGACTCCATAGAAGCCAGTACATCAGGAGAAGGTCATTGTCTCCGGTGTCATACTGGAGAGAGCAGAGGGGATTGCCGACAGCTTAGGTTGCATAGCATGTTTGCGAGGGGTTGGCAATGCGGCTGAGAAGGTGCATTTGAGTGAGTGAGGCGGTAATTGCATAGCGGTAAGGGGTTGGTCATCTGAATGTGTGGCTGAGGGTGCACGCTGGCATGCCGCGGCAGTTGGTTGATTTCGGGCGAGTGGACGAGGGGGGCGATGTAGGCAGAAGAGCGAGTAATTGGTGATACGGCGCTCATGGTCGGCGCACTCGATGCATTGTTCGTCGAAAACAAGTGAGGAACGTGGAAGAACAGGACATACTTTTCTCGTCCCCTTCGCTGGGCGAGGCAACATCAATGTGCCCCATGACAGAACCGGGGCCGTTGCGGCAGGACCTGTTTGAACAAGCATCGTATCAGGCAACTGCGAAAGCACGAAGATTACCGAAAACTATATTGTACATATATGGAAGCATGTCATCTTCATCTTTAATAACCCAACTTTCAAACATGGAAAGCATACTCTTACGAAACCCGTCGTACTCAACGGCCTCGCCGAGTTATCTTACTGGGAATGAACCGACTTTAACGAGACCCCCAGTCATTAGTTATTGGCGCCTCTAACCTTCTTGCGTGATCGTCCTGGGCCACGGATATTCTTGCGCTTCCGAGACTCTGCGTTACCTCTCTCCGACTCTTTGGCCTCAAACTTTTCGAACTCATCCGGGGCAATCTCTCGAAGCACGGACTCACACTCCCACGTTGAGTCGGCGGGGGGCAGCCAACCCACTGGACCCGATACCGGTAATGGGAGTCCTTGGGGTTGTCGGCAGGCTGGGCGCTATTAGGGGCTTTGGCACTCTTAGAGACCTTGGTACTCTTTGAGATCCTGAAGACATGGTAAAGATCCAGTCCGGTCGCAGTGTCGCGTCCCCGAGCCCGTCCCAGTACTTGTAGACGAGGGCTGGGACGTCTTCCTGCAGATCTCTTTCCGCCTCCCAAGTTGTCTCACCACCCTCCCACTCAACTTGAATCTCAACAGTCGAGACTTCAGTATCGACGCGATGGGCATTGAACTTGTTAACCTGTGACTCATCCATCGAGGCAGGTGCGGCAGCGGCGTCACCATCCACCCCGGCATCTTTTTTGTCCCTCTGCTCGTTGGTGCTCTTCGGCTCGTTCTGTTCGGCGGCGCCAGGTGTGAGGCGATCGACGTTGTCTTTGGCGGGGTTGCCGATGTTGGAAGTTCCTCTGAGACTTCTTCTCAGGCCTTTACTATGAGCTCCGGTGCCAGCATCAGACGGCACCCTGCGACTATCGACATTCTTGTCGCGAACCGTGGGGACGTCACCCTCCTTGGTGGGAGTACCTGTAGCCATTGTCCGGTCCCTGGCTCTCAGCAGTGAAGCATGAACGTCGTAGGGGTCTAATCACGGTCAGCTTGATGTCGCGCGATGAGGAGCTTTGCGCCGAGACAGTACCTGAAGCAACACACGGGAGCGCAGGATATAATCTCCTTTCTCGTTTGCTCTGGGTACGTGATTGAGGTTGATGCGGCAAAGTGATAGCGTAGTAGGGCGTCACTGATGTTGGTCAAAGCCGCGACTTGGTCGGGCGCGTTCCTACGCGACGCGGCTGCTCAATAGAGGAGGGGGCTGGTGAACAAGCCACAGGCAGGTATCTGCAGCCACACAGCCTCGAATGTGATGTGGAGGCTGTTGCCCAACACAGGTATAATTGCTTTTTCTGATTCTCCGGATGATTCGTGGCTGCTTATTCTGTACTTCCGAGTTGGTGATGAGTACAGTGCACAACTCGCCTCCATTTATGATTGACCGTTACACAAGATGCAATCTGTCATAATTAGATGATTTTATGTTTTATGCAATTTATGAAAGGAGGCTTGCTTGGTTGTCGGCTATGCAGATGTTTGCCTCTTATGTTAATGATATTGATGTTTAGAATCGACTACCTGTCTTACGGCCGACCTTGTCTACAGTTAGACACCCGGTGGCGGCTTTCGTCGCCTCAGGTAGTAGACAGTCGAACTCAATGGAAGGCTTCGTCTGCTTGTAACGAGAGAGTTGCTTCGTGGTTTCTACTATGACAGGGCGAGGCGTGACAGGTTTTGCATTTGCCCCGAGACAGAATTACAGTCTCACTAGTCTTGGACTTCAAAAATAAATCCCAGGCTTTTCAGAGAAGATAGTATAATACCAACCATGCCTAATCCAGCTAAGCCCATCAGCGGGATCCCCGGTCGAGAGCTGTTGGAAAATCTACTTGCGGGATCTTGGAAGAGGAATCGCAGTAGTGATGGTGGAGCGTCGGCGTCGAACCAAAGCGGGTCCTTGAGGTGGACTCGAGCGCCGGGCGGGTGAAGGCCACGATGTCTGGCGAAGACGGCGGTCGAGAGGACGTGGAGGACGTCGTCGGTGAGGCATGCTTCATACTGGAGCTGGTCTAGGGTCTTGGTCGAAAGCGCCTTGGCCGGAGGAGCAGGTCCGGCCGAGTTGGGAACGGCGTCGCTGTCGTCGGCGCTAGTCACTGTGGCGGTAGGAAAGGAGTGTGCCCCGGAAGGATGTTGGATGATGTCGCTCGCAGGTTCGGGCTTGGGGGAGGAGATAATCGAGCCATTGACGGACATTGTCAAGTGATGTTGCTCGGCATCACTGTGCATAGGGCCGAGAGAAGCACACAGGAAAGGGGTGGAATGCAGGAAACGACAGTGTCGCGAGCAGATTCATGTCTTGCAGTCGGAGCCCAGGTACTTGTTTCAAGGAGCATGCCGGTCTTGGTATCATGGCGGGGACAAGAGCCTTGACAATTGACGCGTCCAACAAGAGTCGATCTAGAGTGGACTCCTCCCCACGTCGTGACTGGAAAGTTGGGAAGGAAATCACAACCAACAGTAAGCAGCCACCCGAGCGCTTCCGGGTCCCAAGAGGAGGATAAGCTGGGTGGTGGCTGGCTCGTTACCGACTTGCGCAGAGGATCTGGTGAGTGGCCAGCGCTGCCAGCCTTGATTCGATTCGCATCCATCATTCTTCATTGCGCAGTCGCGCAACGTGAGAGGAGAAGGCGACCATTGCTCCAAGGCCTGGTAGACAGCTCCGAGGCGGGTACTTCTAGGGTACACCCCCGAGCGTCTCCCCCTCGACCTCCTCATGAGTCAGGGCACGTCTGCGCAAACAAGAGGACATTACCACTCTCCTCTCCTGCTGTGCCGTTGCTTTGCAAAAAGAAACAATTCACCAGGTTTGTCGGGTATGAAGAGTTATGCAGTAAGCGCTGAATAGTTGAATAAGTTCAGGTGAAGGGGGTCTGGAAAGGTTGTGCAAGCACGTTCCTTGTGCTTTGTGAGTGTACTACGCCATGCATCCAGCAGTGTCAAGATAGCAGCACGACCGTGTGGCCCATTAGACAGAAATATGGGCAAATTGATATAGATCGGCTTCTGTTAGTGGCTTGTGAGGGAATGAGCAGTACCATCTTGAGTGCCTCGCCTCATGAAATCCTTAGCCATGCGATGCTTTCGACCCGCCCAAGATCAATGAGACAGCTCTGACAGCAATACCAAGGGTCAAAAATTATGGCGGACGGCGGCGAGGAGCTAACATGAGAATGGCACAGGGGGCCCTAAGAAGGAAGGGTACCCAACCCAAGAGGTTACCGGTAATCCTCCAACTCGCCCATTGCACACATCTTCCTAACTGAAGCTTCCTATTGAGACTGGCACACTACCTTCAGGCATTGACAAGCCTGCAAGGCAGCCAAAGATGTTCAGGTCGCATTCCAGTTCGTCTCGGACACGACGGATCGATCTTGTCGACACAATTATGAACGAATTTCCATCTGGTAGAATGTAGATCTGATAGGCTGAGCGTAGAGAATCAATTCTCCTTCTTGAATCCGATTGGTTAACCTTAGACCCACAATAGGGGTTGATAAAACAGTCACCCTCTCAGATTGAAGAATTGATCTGCCTGACGAGGTCCAACCAGGGCTACTCAGCCGGGGTTTATGTACTGCTACAGTCCCGTAATTACATACTAATTTATCTGTCGGCTTGCCCGGCTGCTGGAATGCATCTAGACCCTTGGTCTCACGTCCTGGAATTGTGGCGGAGCCTCGATTCTTCCGTGGCTGGGGCCTCTATTCTGACATTCTCAGTCTCTAACACAATCCAGATTTCAGCAAACAGTGGCATTGACAGGATGGAGGAACCGGCAGATGGCTGGTCAGTATAAACGATGGAGCCCATGGTCTCAGATTGCTGCCGGGATAGATCCCAAGATTACCTCCGCCAGACCCTAAACAGGCTGGAATGGAGGATGCTCGTGTTTCTTGGTGTCAAGCTCCGGAGACCCTCGCTTACTGTTGGAGGCAAGGATCACTCTCATCGTGAACAAGTTCACGATGAGAGTGAACGACCACAACTAGCGTCAGGCAACAGCCTGCTGTCTATGAATCGGCAGACTGAACACGGGTATAAGAGACCGACTCTTGTCGCTCCTTTAGATAAGAGAGGAGACGCTCAGTTTTAGTCCTCAATCTACACTGATCTTTTGTTCGATGTCTGCATTCATGTATCGGTGCTAGGTTGACACTTGGTCACTTGGCGTGGATGTGCTTCCCCTCCACATTGGCTGGCTCCTCTTCCAGTTCCCCTCCGAAAAGAGGGGGAAACAAAGGGGGGGGTTACGAGGAACAGAGACTATCAGGTGGGGAGAAAATGTATTTATGGCGCTTCGGAAAGGCATTGGAAAGGGAATGTGCCGCTACGAGGTCGGTGCCATGGGTGTTACCTTTAAATCGTTATTCAGCGCAGGCTGGACGTTTAAGGGCGGCCCCGAGCTAAGGCATAGTGGTTTATAGAAGGGAAACTGGGAGCGGGCTCTGAAGTGGGAGGAGCAAGGAGGTCTGACGTGTCTGCGTCGGAGAAGATCAGTCTGTCAAAGTCATCCTGGGACGGGCCTGCGCAGCTATCAGTAAGGAGATGTTGATACGTACCAGGCTTAACTGGGTCAAAAGCTAGTGAAGTTTTGGTGCAACGTCTTGGGGCACGGAACAAGAACGAAGCACAACAATGTAAGTCTTATCAACTCTAAGCGTCAAGGCTGCATAAGACGAGTTGGCACCTTTGGCTGGTAATATTTGGCAAGATCTTGATAACCACTAAGCACCCCTTAATGGACGCTACCATCAGCCTCGGCTGTATGTATTCATGCAAGGTGCCGTATGTCGATGTAAGCTGCCAGAATCTCTTCCTTGCTGATAATCTTCGTGTCAAGACTGGTGACACTGGCGGATCAGTCGTGGAAGGAGATGGATTTACCCCGGCAGTGTATGAGGAGGCATGTTATGCATTGCCTTACCGAGGATGGGATCTCGATGAACGGCTTCATGCGAAGACGTGGGCAAGGTTATGTCTAGACTCGCAAGATAAAGAGGCAAAGAAATAATATAATTACCATATCTCCATGGCATAGGTATAGGCTATACTATTTGAAACAGCTGCAGAGAAATATATTAGACCGTACATGAGGTAGCTGTGGCTTTGGGTACCGTCTTGGGAGCTGAGGGTCTGAATGCTAACTAGACAGTGGAAGCCGACCCCGTCCTATCCGTCCCTCCTCAGAGCCGCGAACTCCTTCCCCACCTGCCCTAGGGTTAACTTCTAATAAGTAGAATTTTTCAAGTACGTACTTGCTACTCAGGGACGGCACAAGGGACATGAGCCATTCTCTGAGATGGACCCATACAGACGCGAGGCAGACTCGGAGCTACCCACGCGGCCGGCTGGCCTCGTATCGAGCGCCTAGTAGAGCGTGCTTCTCGACGAAGCCGCCGCGGATCTCGACAGCAGCGATAGGCAGAGGGACATGAGGGACGAGCGTGCCCGCCAGCGCAGTGCGCAGGTCGCCAGGGCCGAGGTTAAAGGGGCTGATGGCGAGGCTCTAGAGATTTGAGATGATTGGCTTGGGGTGAGGGATAAAATCGTTACCAGGCATGGCTATTAACTACCCGGTGGTGCTCGTGATTTGCGATCTAGGCCTATCCATGTCCCTCGAAAATACACAAAACCCCTTCTCCCTGCCATGAATGAATAACTCCATCATAAGTCAGTATTTCCTATCCAGCCTCATTCGCATCAGAGAGGGCCTCTGCAGGCACCTAGCATCGCCATCTCATCAGGCCGACACCGTAGTTACAATGTGACGGCTCAGAATGCCACGCAGGCTTTGCATCTCCCTCGCAAAACCGTCAGTCGGTGGTGAAGATTCGCCGGGAGACAAAGAGCCATCAGATGAAGATGAGACAATGAATGACATGTCCGGCCACGGATGTGGCGTGTAGACGGAATGTCGTAGACCCCCATCTCGTATTCCACACACCATCGAGGGAGCCGAGCAGCCTAGTCACACCAGTCTTGGCTCGGCGCCTCAGACTTGATGGCTTGCATGGTGAAGGCAGAGACCTGGGCAACAGCTGTTCGATAAAGGGCCGAAGGGTCGCCGTTCCCAGGCGGGACATCCAGGCTCGGGACAGAAAACGAAATAGTGGACCAGAGAAGGGTCATCAGATATCCGGAGAAAGGTTATAAGCCTTGCCCTGGCATACGAATCCGTATTGCAGCTTTTTGTCAACCGTATACGCAAAGAGCTGAGTGATGACAGCGGCGCGCAGTCGCCTGGCAGCAAGTGGGAAGGTTTCAGCGCAATGGTTGATAACATCGCGGGCCGGCTGAATCTCATAGACCGCGCGTGTGACGACCCCTTCACGACTCAACTTATAAAGTAGTTTATACTCGATCGCCAAATTCAGCACTTTTTCCTCCTCGGGGGATTAACGGAGACAAAACTGGTCCGCTCGGCTGTTCTTCCTACGCTTTGGCTATTGCTAGATCGGCGTTCTGGGGTCTGGGTTGAGAGAAAGTCGCTTCATGAACTGCACCTCAGGGGAAGTGCTGTCGCCAACATTCGTATAGTCGATGAATGGGATGGTTCCTTGGAGGCCGAGATGCTCCCTCGCTTTGGGGTCTTTGCAAACAGAAGCAATGGACATTTGGACGGTATCCTCAACAGTTTTGCCTTGAAAGGTTCGCAAGATCATCTCACTGTTGACGTGCTATGGCATGCTGCCCTCGAGAGAGCGTCGGATCCGCCAGGCCAACCACCTCTCTACTGGCCAATCTCCAGTCCCCCTCAAAAGCCTTGTCAACAGAGATGGATACGGAAAAGGGATCTACACGGAAGGAGAGCCGGTCAGCTGGCGTTTCTTGGCCCTGCTTTGTAGTTATTTTGGAATTAGTCAGGCGGTCAGCAGCGGCAGATGGACAGCAACCCCGCTGACAGGTCGCGACGTCCTTATATTCCATCGCAAAGACAAGGCCAAATGTTGAAAAACATTCCGTACCCTCACTTTACCTACAGACGGAAGCCTGACCGATTTTTACTTGGCCAATTTGTCACCTAATATTTACCCTTCCCATTTCTCTCTGCCTCTGGACATCACAACGGGAAATTTATCATGGATCTCCGAGATAGCATGCTGTCTGTCGAGTCTGGAGATGATGATATCCTCTATAGGATACAGCGACACGACAAGCGCGTTGTCTATGTCACAGTACTTAGTCCAGAGATTATCCCGACAGACAAGCGCACCTATGGACCGTCAGCTATAGATGAGCTCAGTAAGCTCGAGGTGTGGAACGACGACGACTGGACAACCCTCCAAGTCGACAAGGACAGCAGCGAGCTCGGCGATGGGGGGATTCGATGTCTCAAGAATTTCAGAGAGGCCCATTCTGTACCGAAGGAATATTTACTCGATCGCTACCCGACGTACGATGTTTCCAGCCTGCCGGCGATTCGACACACGAAATCTCGGACTTGGGAAGTCTCTCTCAACGGACAAGCCTCGTTTCTCAAGATCGCACGATTCCCACACGAACTGAACTGGATCACCCAAGAAATCCAGGCATACCATGCTGTGGCAGGATCCTCTATCATGCCAAGGTTGCTCGGCTACGTCTGCGAATCACTCATACCAGAACGTGTCATCGGGATCCTGATTGAGAAGGTGGATGGACGCTGTGCGGAGCTTGATGACCTGGATCGTTGCCAGGAAGCTCTTGACGAACTGCATCATCATCTTGTTCATGGGGACCTCTGTAAATACAATATCATCATCACGTCAGAAGGCCCGAAATTCATTGATCTGGAGGATTCCGTCTTGGTCAGTGCAGATTGTGGAAGCGCCAAGTTGGAACAATTGAAGCACGAGGAAAGGCAGAGTCTCGCTACTAAACTAGCCGATACATCTGGAGTTGGACGCCCTTGGTAGTCACTAAGAATGCATTCGCTTTTTCTTGCTTGCCGACCTATTTATTCAATGCGCATGGGAGGGCAGCCAGCAAAAAACAACTGGACCGAACACAGTCAAGCCACAATACCCGACAGCTTCCAGTAACCATTATGAGCAGCACGATATGCTCAGAAAAGCAACTGGTTTTGCCCTCTGCGACTAAACACCCGGGCATTGAGCACATCCATGCGTAGAAGTCTTTTCCTCCTCTCTGGCCACAGAGCCACACTGACCCCCTTTCGACGCATGTGTTGCACATTTCACAAACTCGCTGTTCCTTTCATGGGCGCATTTGTAGCGGATATACCACTGAGTACAGGTGCTTCTTTGAGGAGGCATTGGCTTCGATGTGCGTAGACTGAATTAATAGTTGGTATCCGGCATTGAAATATGGTAGACAATGACATGCGGTCTTACCTTGAGAGACGTGTAGACAGTTGAAGTGAAGATGTATCAGCAGGCAAATGAAGTAAGTGATTGAAGGAGGTCCTGGATCGAGTCGTGAGCACTCCAGTATAGCTTCTTTATGTTGTTTACTTTTTCTTGATTGTCCTAGGCCATGACCCGATTCGCCAATAGCGTGACCTTAGCAGGTTGGACAAGCGAGGCAGTCTCGTGTATGTGTATGCAAGCCTTCAGGCAGCCGTCGACCGCGCCATTGTTGCAGCCCTGGTAAGACACCTTTGGTTGCAAGGCCACGAAAGATGTTGGAGGGGCCAGGGTGTGTAAGGGTGTTGAAGTGAAGTCGCAACAGCCCTGGGGTCGTAACATGGACAGGGGGGCTGCAAGCGATTGATCAATCATAGGCACGGGGGAACTGGCCCGCAGGGCCGCGGGCCACCTTTGGCGGCATCTCTCCTCCATACTGCGTCTTCTAGTCTAATGATACTTGGTTACGTTGCTTTTAGCCCTGTTTTGACCAAAGTTTCGCCCCCGAGATCATCAGGTGCGGCGTGTATGCTTGGCAGGCATAGCCAACTCAAGACAGCCAGGCGAGGGATGCAACATGAGGCGGTTGGTACCTCAAAGGAATGGTCAATTGGAGGTCGATTACAGGATTGGGGCAGAAGCCTAACAGCCCCGCTTTCACAAAAGGAAGATGCCACTGTCTCAATTTTAAATTGTGTAATTCCCGCTGTCACAAAATGAAAATAGGAAGCCGCCCATTGTCTTAATTTTACATACCCTTGACTCTCCTTCCCCACCACCCATCACAAACTCTAAGCCCCACACATCCAGTACAAGCCCAAAATGCCTCACCTTGGTAGTCACAAGCTCACAAATGCTCCCCGCCCAGCTTCCGTCACTGTCACAAACTTTACTTTCCTCTTGCAAATTTCCATTCTCGAGCCACAAATTCCCCATGCAAAGCCAAGGTGTTCTTTACGAGGACAGGTCCTACGCCCCTGAGGCTGAGCCAATAGGACCTCCGCCTACCCCGGAAGAAGAGCGCACTATTCGCAATGCAACAGAGATTTTTACGCGATGTCTACAAACGGAATGGACTCGGCAAAAGGCCCCATACGGATTCGATGATGCCCTTGGCAGGGCGCGTTCTGCAGGAAAAGACACAACCGAACGCATCTTTGTTGACGCTGGAGATGGTGCCTGGCTAGCTTACTACCTCACAGTTGGCATAACGGGGTCTCATTTTCCGGGGAAACCAAGCGAAGACCGAACAATATCTGCCTTCCAAGGACTCCCTAGTGAACACAGGAGACGGGTCGTGGCGTCAGTCGCCAATTGTGACCCGCACCACTCCATCATCTCCGCCATAGAGAGGCTCAAAGAACCAGGGCGTCGTCGCAAACGCCGCTGTAAGTAAAAAGATATGCTTCGAGAATACCTCTCCTGTTGACCAATTCCTCAGGTCTCGGCCGGGACGAGATCGCCACAACAGCAGTACCGAACACATCGTCCTTAACCTTGCAATCCCCAACCATGCGAACTACCCCGCCAGAGAACACATCGGCACGTGATTCTCCAGCCGCCCGCCATGAGATGAACAGTACGTCGGCCTCGAACGAAACGGTGAACTTGCCAATGGCGATATCGGGCTCAGAGCACCAAACGGCGTCGGATCCTTGTATCGAGTACATTGCCGATGTCTTCCCCCAATTCATGTGCAGCGCGATCCGCAAGAACGGCAACAGTGCAGCCGTGGAGATGGTCTTTCCTTACTTCCACGACGATAGAATTGTCGATTGCGCCATGAGCCTTGGGATCCTGCCAAACAAAATCGAGTACCTGGCACTGAAGTTATTCGGCTGGCATCTGGAAACGGATGAAAGCGAGATGTTTCGGTACATTGTGTCAGAGAACGGCGGAGGTATTGTGATGCCTGGGGAAACCATAGTCTTGCAGGGCGCGCGCGACGACGATATCTTAGACTTGCTTGGCGATCAGATAAGGGACGCGGTCATAGCTAGCCTAATGCGCAAGGAAGAGGTGCGACAGGCAGTTAGGAATACCAGGTGTGTGACGATGCAAATCAGCCGCAATCCGCGTGTGGATGCTATCCTCACTCTGAATGTGGCTTTGCGAGAAGGATTCATGCTTAGAGAGAAGTTGTACGAAAGGAAGTAGTTAACAATACGCCAACACATGATGCTAGATGCTAGAGAACCACGAAATAATGCCAATAAGCGATGCTAGGAAAGTATTTCCCTTGCTTGCCCTCCGGGCCATAAAATACCAATACCCAACCCGCAGGTAATTGCAATTGCCCACTGTTCTTGAATTTTTTACTCATCTCCCATTCACCATCATTACGGACACGCATGAGAGTGACCTGTTTGCAATGGCGCCAGCATACCATCCTGCCCGTCCCAGTAATGGAAAGGGGAGTGTTACCCCAGTCGGCGTCCGAGGCGTTGTTGTCGTCCGAGAGATCCTCTTCAGTGAACTGGAGTAGAACAAGATATTAGAGCTAGTAGCGCGGCCAGGACTGAACGAGAATTACCATAGAGATATCACTTGGCGAAACCACGTGGGTGTCAAGAGGTTGGGGGGCGTTGGATAGACAGATATCGTGTGCGTGTCAAAAGAGATTCGGAGTCTCTGTCGCGTACAACTCAGTCGTGATCTAACGTCGATGATATATTCAGCGCAATATTTCGAACAATGGCGATGATATTGGGCGTCGTTAGAGGAGCATAGGAGGAGCAGAGGGAACCCAAGGCAGGAGTTGGGCAGCGCGAGCTTGCACGACACGTTGATGCTGGCCGGTCATGCGTATAGCGGGGCGCAGCTCGAAACATGACGTGGTTCGACAACGGCTTCATGCGTGGTGGGGAGGAAGATGCATGTGACGTGGAGGATGTTGTCCTTTGCCATCTTCCGGTGGCGCGCCAAGGGCCTCAAACTCTAACCTTGTGACAGTGGGGCAGGGGCAGGTCCAGTTCCTTAGGGTCTTCCATTGGTCTTGCCAAAAGTTGAGACAAATTGAATCTTGCTGCGTACTAATTATCAGTTTGCGACAGTGGGGCATGGCGCAAATAATACTTAGGAGAATTTGGTTTTGTGACAGTGGGGCCTGGCGCAAATAATACTTGGGAGAATTTGGGTTTGTGACAGAGGGGCTCTTGCGATTCGAAGGTTGCGGAGGATAGTTTATCTCTTGAGAGCTCCTCCTCTGCATCAGTAGCTCATGTATGACCTCGAGTTATTGGCTTAATCGCCTTAAACACTTGCTGAAGGTCAATGCAATACCGGGCGAGTCTCCGCAGCCCGCATGTGTGAGGAACAATGAGAACAACAGACTGTTGGCTGATGGGTATGAATAGAGGATAGGATGGTGTACCTGAGTAGCTTCACACGTGCCTGTTATGCAAGCGAGGCTGAGAACGATATGCAACCTCTTACCACCTCACAGGTAGACTAGACTGCGCCAGAATGGAGGGAGGGTCGCCTAAGGTGGCCTGCGGACCAGTTCCCCCGTCTCTGTGATTGATCGATTGCCTTCAGCCGATCCTCCATCATGGTGCTTCAAGGGTCGCCGCGAGCTCAGTGCTGCAACTGAAAGGTTGTTGTGATGTTCTTGTTCTTGTTAGCTGAGTGACCCGGCCCACACCTGGCAGTTGCTGCAGACCGGGTCGATGCAAGCGAGGACGCGACTACTAACTTGCAGCTAGGCTAAGATCTTCTCGCAATCGAAAACGTGAGACAACAAGAATAGGTCCATGACGTGTTCGAGGCGGATACACTCATCTCCATGGTTGTTTACAGGGATTCAGGCAGGCTACGAGAGTGAAATCTGTCCCAGGTTGTCATGAGCCTGTGATGGAAACCGGGCTGACAGCGGCACGCAACCACACCACAAGCAGACTAGAACAGAACAGGAGGGAGGCCGCATATGGTGGCCTGTGAGCCGATGTCCTAGTGTATCCGATTGATCAATTGCCTTCAGCCCATGTCTCCGTCTTACTACTTCACGACTGTCACCACTTCACTGCTGCAACTGCAGAGTTGCTGTGACGTTCATGTTGGCGGAGTGGCCCGGCCCAGTCACTTCCAACAGTTGCTGCAGGCCAACGCGAGGCGAACATGGCCGCGGCCAACCTGCATGAAACTGGACCGAGATCTTCTCGCATTCGATAAAGGGGAGACAACAAGAACAGGTCCCTGACGTGTTCATGGCGTCCTGGTGGTTGATGAAGTACCTTCGGCATGTCTGTGATGGAAACCCTGCTGCCAGCATCCGAGCTACACTAGGGTAAGACAAGAGGCTGCAGATTGTGGCCTATGAATTGATGCACCCGTGTTGTTGATTGATCAATTGCCTTCAGCTAATCCCTCCATCATGCTGCTTTGAGGGTTGCCGCGAGTTCACTGCTGCAACTGCAGGGTTGCTGTGATATTCATGTTGGCGGAGTGGCCCGGCCCATCAGAGTTGCTCAGCTCTCGGGGTTGCTGAAATGCTCTCGCTGAGTATAAGATGGGAGATTCCTCCCCATCTAAGATGAAGGGCAAGCTCTGAGTTCACACAGCCCAAACTCGAACACCAGTTCCCTGCATTGTCTTGAACGTTTCATTCTCACCTAGGTTCGTTATTGTTTACTTCCGCCACCAACCTCCAAACTTTGCTCTCTGGCAAGTGGCCGGTTCAACTTTGATCTTGTATTTGACATTTGCTTTTTTCCAAGGCTCGAAAGGCTGCATCACACTTTTGCTTTGCTTGCTGCCGTTGTTTGGGACATTAATCGCTAACCTACAGCTCCAACTTGGCTAGACGACTTCGGTAACGGACTTTCAAGCTCCATCACAACGCTTACGCCCCTCAAACTTCAAATACACTTTGGCAACATGTCTACGAGCGAACCAGCCCCTCGTAATGGAGAAGGCAGCACAGAACATTCGACAGTTGGGGAGGGAAGTGGAGTAGTATCTATGGATGATATTATCAATGCAGTACCTGGAGTTGATGAGGAACCTTTGCCTGACTCTGACGGTGAGTTAAGAATGAACTCCTAACTCCAACTTGCTGACACGAAGATCAGACGGCACGTCAGAGTCCAAGGAATCCTCGTGAGAGTTGAGATATGGCTTTTGTTGTATGTGCCTTCGCAGATCAAGGACACTTTGTCTTATACTTGGTTGCCCGTTTAGGTATAGGGTGGTTAACTCAAAACTTCACACACTGTATCTCACTGTGATCCGCCTGGCTGTCGGTCATTCTTTGTTCCGACCGGCGTCAGGCATTCGTGCGTCATTAACAATGGGTATCGGGCTTCGCTCATCTCGAACTCGGCCCAAGCAACTATGACATGGAGCGTTTTGGTTTGTAATTAGCGCTAGGTATAAATACCCTTGCGAGGCTTTCCATCATTCACCACAGCCATCATGTCCAAAGCCATTGCCTACGACGGTTACACGCACTTCACTTTGTCCCCCGCCCAACAGCATTCTCTCGACGGTGCAGATGAACTACACAACGAACCACAGGAACCCGACAGACGCCAAGAAGTCGTCCTGAGATCAGTTAAAACACTTGTTCGACCGTTAGATGCTCCACAAAAGGCAGCCGCTCGAAATATTCTAAGGGAACTGGTAAGGCTGATGAGTCTCAGAATGATATGTTGACGAACTGACTAAGAAGAACCCTTATATCGTTAACTGGCCCGGCAAAGAAGCCTGCCCCATTTACTGGCGAGGTTTAGATGTCGTTCTGGAAAAGGGGGAATAACGACGCCTGTGGACAAAAGGGCTATTATCATTCCCAGGCCTTTTCCGTCCGAACAAAAGGTCACCGTGGGGTTGCAACGGAAGGAACCCAAATTGAACACAGCCATTGAATGGAAGGAATCAGAGGCGTATATGCTTGAGGCCGGCGTCCTTTTCGCGACAAAAGGAGGGCCGATTCGGGCTTACATGTTGCGATTCTGTGGGGAAAGTGAAGTGAGCAACGAGGAACCGGGAGACGATTTAGAAAGACTGGATGTATCTAGAGACCCTTAAGCACAAGCACCTTGATCTTTTGCCCACGAGACTATCGGTCAGCAGTTGTGTAGACCCTTGATCTCATTTCAAGATCCCCTCTGTACAGAGCTCAATATCTCATCTCAGTCGACCACATTCGCATCAAGAACACTGAACAGCGTATCCATGCTGGCCTGATCCTTCTCATCAAGGAGATCGTCCCAAAATGATGTATCATCCAACGGGTTGTTATACGCACTTCTAGGAGTGTCACGCGAAGATGCTCGGGTTAATACATCACCTCCTTCGGGGCTTCTACACCCGCTGCTTCCGTGGCATGGCTCCGTGGCTGCGAAGACTCAGGCTGGCCTGGTAGAAATCCCGGGATTTGCATCTGTGCTCGACAGTCGGCTTGTTCTTGTACGCTTGGTGTGGCGGGGTGGTTATGGTTTTGGGTCCCAGGGGCGTGATTGCAAGCGGATAGATCTTGGCGTGTATGGATGTATTCACTCTGGTCTTGGCTGTTGGGTGCCATGCTAGTGCTATGGCTCAGTATCTCTCGAGGGCCGTTCTCCGGGAGGGCCCTGTCGGAACTTGGAACCGGAAATTGTAGAGGCTGATTCGATTCCAGAACCCGTTGTTGCTGTTGGACTGATGTCATGTGCGGCGAACTTGGCGATGTATCCAAAAGTCTGTCGACCGGCAACGCAGGTGAGTGTGGCACGCTATCCCGCAGTCCTTGAAGGAAACGCCTGCTCTCTGAGGCCTCGTGGGGTACAACGCGGTCCCGTAACCCTGTATTCTCCGACCAAGTCTCCGAGGAAGGCCTGGCATTGGCCGAGGCACCTGTTTGAAGTCGTCTGACATCAAACATCATGGGGCCCGAAGACGTCAGCGTCTCTGCCTCGTTACCAGAGATGGCCGTAGGAGGACTTGCCAAAACCGGCTGTAGCCCTGGGGTCTCGGCTACATGGTTCCGGATAGCGATTGGCTCTGACTCTGGTGGAGCCAAAGACTGTGTATTTCGGTTCGATTGCGAGCTTGCAAATTGGGTTGATGCCTCTTGGCTCAAAGGAGCGGGCCCCGGGCTTCCGGCAGAGACCGAATGCTGCTCCGGGGGCCGCTGGAGCCGCTCCTGTTCCGAGTACAGCTGATCGAACGGAACAAATGGCGAGTGGATTTGGAAATTAGCGAACTCGCCCAAGCCGAGGATTTTGCAGACATCTGCTTGCCTGTCAAAAGGTGTCAATTATCAAGACGTAGAAGGAGTTGAGGGTCTCTTTACGGCAACTTTTCCCCTTCCTCAAGCTTGGAGTCTAAAATGGCCCAAATGAGATACGGAAGAAAGAGAACACGTGCATCCGTAGAGATGAGTATTTCCACTGTAGATAGGGCCTTAGCTGTCATATCGGCAACAGCATTCCGAACCTCTTCCGCTTTCGTAGAGCAATTATGAAAAATAAAATCCTTTTCTGAATTCTGGTTTAGTACAGCCCAAGCTCCTGCAGACATAGACTTACTGGCATAGACATCATAAAGCCGAAGCCCCATTATCCCCATCTGATTGACTATCCTATTCATTGTAAGGACACCTGTTGCCCACCTCCTTCTCTTTAATTCTTGACTTTCGTCAAGCGCGGAGACATTCTTTCCCAATTTTTTCTCAACAATTCTCAAGCAGCTCGACACTAGGAACACCGTCCATTTCGTCCCCTGGGCTGTAATGCCGAACTCCTGGGCCCATTCCCACATCACTGTTGAGTCTTGAAAGCTGTACTGATCCTCGGATATGTTGACTTCAACGCAACCGTCGGTCAGCTGAAGTGGCAACGCTGTGATGAACTCCTTGACGCCTAACTCCTTCAACCCTGCTGATGCCTTCTTTACCAGTGCTTGGGCTTCTTTCTTCACCGTCGCCGCGCGTCGTTCTAGCTTCCTTTTTTCCGGCTCGTCCTGTTCCGGCTCGTCCTGTTCCAGATTGTCATCCTCTGGCTCGGCTTGTTGTGGCCCGTATTGTAAATTATCCGACCCGTAGCCCGACTCGAGGTCGTTGCTAAGTAGTTGGCGTCTTTTTGGTGGTCGTCCGAGGCCTCCTTTTGCTGCAGTATCGTACGCTGCTATGAGATTGTGCGAGCTGTCATACTCCCGCCTCTTGAGCGCTGAATGAGGGGGCTGCTGTAGATGATCGAGGCCCAGTTGTGCCCTGTCGTGGCAGCTTGTTCCCTCCACAGCATTGACAAAGGGCAATTCCTGCCGGCTACCCTCATGTAAGTATATGTGCAATGAACGAGGCATGAGAGATATCGTGTCGCTTACTTATCTTCGCCGAACTGGCACTTGCCGAGTGGAAAGTAGATATGGTACACTCGTCCCACGACAGTCGTGATATAATCTTCCGCCGGACCGTCGTTGCAGCATCGTATATACCAAAAGAATGCGCGATAAAAAATTTGTTGTGGAACTTGAGGAAGGGTAAATGGCGATAATATCAGGTGTACTGCCGCTTCATGTTGCTCATGCCATACCACTAGGTAGATAGATGTTGCTGTCACGGTGGAAATCGTTAAAGGCCGAGAGAGTCCTTCCTTCTCCAGACGGGTAGCGGCTTCTTGGTCTTCTCTCGTGATGTAACGTGCGTCCTGGTTGACTGGTACGCTGAATCCATCGAGCTGATCGAAGGCCATGGTTCATAGTGGAAAGAACTGTTGATGTTAGAAAGAAACAACTGAGTGGCTCTTGCCCCGTTCGCCCCTTTCCGTTTAGTGGACCCCGAGTTGGCTGTGACGAATCCCTTGCTAGCTGCCCCACCCGGATACCCCTGTGATCGTTTTTTGAAAAAACGATCACAGGGGTATAGGCTAGACTCGGGGAGGAAGGAGCTAAAGGGATCATGTTCAGGGGCAGTACTTGGCTTTGATTGCATATATCACGAAGCAGTGCCTCCCTCGGATGCACTTTCCAGCAAGCCACGCTGTTGTTGCCTAGATTGCCTTGCCGGCCTGTTTTGGCTACGAGCCAGATGAAGCCCGAGAATTATTTGTCACCCCAGCGACTCGACACGGGACGGGACAATCTGGGTTCGGAAACGAATTGAGGTGCGCTGAAACTTTGAGTCTCATATGAATCCATCCTCTAGGGGGCAGTCCACATGTAGCCTTCCTCAGACAAGCTTGAGTGTGGTTTCGGAGGAGCGCGTTCGTTGGCCCCGGCTCGATGTCGCCGAGGATGACCAATCGACTACCTCCCGGCTCTGGCTAGATATTAACTGGCTTACTGAATTCTCTACTTGGAGTGATGTGTTGTTGTGGTACAGACGCTGTAGACCCTGGGGAGAAACTGTGTCTGCTAGGGGCTTAGAACAGCATTAGGGGTGCTGCGTGCATCTCAATGTTACCTTCTGGAAATGCACATTCAATCGGATGCTTATGACTGAATGTCGGTGTGACTTGAAACTCCTCACGTACATATTTAGCAGTGGGGATGAGAATTTTCTCAGCCTCATTTGAACATATTATAACCACCCATCGTCTGCCATGAAGGATCCAATGCTACCCATGATTTTTTATTCCTTGAACAATAGGATCATGAGCAAGTCTCGAAAGCGACGTGGCACTGGGCGTCGCTATACCGGCTCGGAAGTCAACATGTCAGCCATGTAGAGGTCAGTTCTGTTGGGGTGGCCCGACGAGGGCTTCGGCTCGCCTTCATCAGCGCCTCGGACCCGTTTTCTGTCCACCACACCCAATCTGTCACCTAGCTGTCCAAAATCTCCGCGGCTGGGGTCCTGCGTTGCGGGGGATCGCTGGACGCGTGCCGAGGAGACCGGAGCGAGACATGCTGGCAATGTCTGCCGGTAAAGTGATGATAGCGCCTTTGAGCACTCTTTGATGCCCTTCTCCAAGCACACACTAAATCCAGCAGACGGCAGCCGACGGGAGTCAAACCTAGCTTCGGAGTTTAGCTGTGTCTTGCACCGGAAAGCATGACTTTAGCGCTTCGGTAATATTGAATCGCGAATCATCATCCCGCCTAATCTCGTATGGCGCTAGCTCATCGCCTCAACTCTGGCCGCGGCGTCCCCAGGTCATTTTCCACCTCTATCGTGTATTTCTTTCGTCTCGGGAAGAGATTGGCGCGTAGTATATCATTCTTACTTCGTCCTCTCCTCGCGTTCTTCTTCCTCGTGTGCTGACCGGCGCGCCCCTGAGTTGGAACCAAGGAGTACTCTGCGAACATCGACCGATACCCTCCGAGATCAACATGTGTGTTTGCGTCCCAGCAGCTGGAGAAGTTTCACTAGCTCTACGATCCGCTGAAGGCGCTCCGTCACAGAGGACTTCACAGTCACTGTCCAACGTGGATGACCGCGATGAGCCCTCCTCCAATACCAAGCGCGCGGCGGACGATGCGAACGAACCACAGGTCGGCGACCATCCAAACTCACCAGCCAAGTGCGTAACCAACAAACGCAAACGTAGCGACGACGATGACTCTAGCTCCAAAGAAGGGAAAAGACTCGCGTTGCAATGTGCATCGGGACACGCTGACGACGCGGACGCCGAATTTACGTCATATGGCTCATGGGACTCTGGATTTGGCCACAGCGAACACGGCAGTTTCGTGTCGTCTGCTGTTGACGGCCGAGATGGCGAACCTGTGAACCCTAACTCAGATGAAGGGGCCACATCGGACTTTGACGACGGCTCGGATGCCGACTCCACGTCGTCTCTCGATTCCAAATATTTGGAATTTGTACATGAAAATGGAAGATCGTATCATGCTGACCTTGGAAACGGCGATAAGTATTTGTCAGTATAGCCCATACCTACTACGTGACCGTCAGCTAATTGAGTTGAGAAGGTGGCCGAATGATGAACAGCAGAGCGATCATTAGACATACTGTAAGATGGGACCCGTGGATTCAACTGATGCCTTACTCACAACAAAGCTCTGCAGCCATGAAGGCTTTTTGCGCTTTGATAAAGGGAAACTATATTCGGCACCTATCGGGAACGTACAGGTATTCCTCGTGAGCCCCTACATGCGACGGTCCGGACTGACGATACCATGGAGCGTGTTCTTGATATTGGGACCGGAACAGGTGAGCAACACATCGGTTCAATGCGTTGATTTCTCGAACTGATTGGCCAACGACTCTAGGAATCTGGGCTATGTATGGCCAAAGCGGTGCTTAGATCTGGGAACCAAGAGCTGATGAGCAAGCAGAGAATTTGCCGACGAACATCCCAGTGCTCACGTTATTGCCACCGACATTTCCCCCATTCAACCCAACTGGACCCCCCCAAACCTCCGTTTGTACGTCGTAACAAATTCAATACAGAGCGAATCGCTGATTCGGACATAGCCAAGTCGACAACTGCAATCTGGAATCGACTTTCAGAGAACCTTTCGATTTCATACATGTTCGTGGCATGGATGGGTGCATCTCAAACTGCGATGTGTTTATGGAGAGACGGTATAAAGATTTGAACCCCGGCGGATACCTCGAGTACAGGGGCATATCGCCGCGTTTCCAGAGCGACCACGAAAGTCTCGAAGATTATACTGATTTGAACGAATGGGGAAATGTCCTAGAGGATGCAGGAACCAAGTTGAATCGGTCATTGACAATCGTGGAAGACGGCAAGGTGGAGGAGGCGATGAAGCGGGCTGGATTTACGAATATCAAGACGACTTGGGCCAAGGTGATTCCATGACCTTGGGGCGATTTGACTTGTGCTGACCGAGTATTGGACACTGCAGATGCCCGTCGGTGGCTGGCCGAAAGACGAACGGTTAAAAGAAACTGGTCGGTACCATCTTGCTGCCCTAGATTGCGATCTCGAAGGGCTTGTTCTACGAGCAGCCGCTGGAGTACTCCAACGGAGTTATCAAGAGGTTATTGATTTAGCGCATGGTGTTCGTCGGGGCTTGCGATCGCCGAAGCTTCATCTATGGAGGTTGGTCACGGTGATCTACGGTCAAAAGCCGGAGTAAGTTGAGGTTCTGCCGTTTGCGGGCGTTGGGTGGGTTCGTGGGATCTCCTCTTCAAGTGTGCCTTAGACTGGGTAGTATTATTTAATAATCCGTCTAGATCCTATTCTATCTAATTAAACACAAGAAAGAGTTGGCCGCCCAGACTTGCCCCTCCTGTCTCACGAACTCATCGCCGGTGAAGAGGAAGTTGCGGCTGGGATGCTGCTCAAGCTTGACCTTGCGACCTGGCCTGGTCAACCCGCAACATGGGGTGAGCGGGTCTGTTCTCAGCGATCGGCCCTCGTCCTGGCACTCGAGGTTAGTGGGCGCCTCGATCAAGGTGTTGGTGGACCGTGATCCCCTTGCAGTAGGGTGTGGGCACTGTGCTGACGGAGGGTCGCGGAGTGGCAACTCGGCCAGGCTAATGCAGCTGGGGCTGGTTCTGTTGCACGTATTGCCTTTTGGATGGCGGCAGGGGAGTCAACAATTCCTTGTTTGCGCGGAGGGAGGCGCCATCGCGGGCGGGTGTGGAACAGATCGATATTACGGCTCGTGCTGAGTGGCGAGCAGGGGCGTCGATCTTCGGGATCAGTCAGCTCAATCTTGCTTTCCGCTTCTGGAGGGCCCCGGCATCTACCGAGGAACGCCGGGATCTCTCGTTTGGGGAACACAACCATGTCCTTCGAGGGCTGCTGGACATCTCCCAACTGTGTGGTGCAGGTTCTTTGAGTAACAGGAACCCAGAAGCTCATATACCCCCAAATCCCCGCTCGAGATGGAGCAAAACAGGTCCCCTGCAACGGCCCTTCCTCAAGCACGAGCGTCACCATGGCCGAGTCTCTGGATAAGCATGAGAGCGACCGGGACCGGAGTCCTCCGTCTCGCCTAGACAGTTTCAATGGCAACGGCAGCGCCACCTTGTCCGCCCGCCCTGACCTTGGTAACGTATGAGTTGAGCTTCCCATCCGGAGCAATGAGTCTTCTTACACTAACACTCACGAGAACCGACAGCCGGTGTTGAAAAGTGGTACCACTTCCTCTGTATCCGAATCGGACCGGTGTCTGTCGTTGGATACTCGGAACGGAGGCGCGTACCGGCCCAGCGGCACGACGCAGAAACCCACTCAACTGTCCAACTGCGATGCCGACGATGAGTACTTCATCGCCCAAACAACGAACGAACGAGAAGACGACTGTGACGACATGTGCCCCACAAACCCGCCAAATTCTCCGGTACTCTCTTTGAACAAGGACGTTTTGAGAAGGAATCTCCATTACGAGGCTACAATAAACCCCGACCTAGACCTCCTCGAAGATTGGAGCCTCTCATACACTGGGTATGAAAGAAAAGATGGTATGCCATCTGTGAGGACGATCAGAATGCGCTATTCTCTAGCACTCGATCCTGGCTGTGATTCCGCCGGGGCCTCGGACCGTGTGGACGTGCCAGAAGCTGATTCCGAGTCATGGTGTTGGGATTATGCCGACGCCAGGGTGGATTCTTTGGGTATGGATGTTGCAGAAGTTACAACTACGGCCTCCCTAGGTTTCGCCGCCACAACTGCCTAGACGCATGCTCTTTGGCACTGAGCTGCTACGATGGGCAGGCTACGGAGAGGGCAGTACATTGGCGCACACGTTGCATGGAGCTGGTGCTTGGTTGCTGGTTGCCGGTCGATACGAAGATTAGGTATGTGATGGGAGGGCCCGCGGAAATAATGGATTTTGGCCCCGAGCCTTCCGAGTTTGTTACCTCGAATGGTCTCTTGCGTCGACATTGTTGTCTGGACTTCTCTTTATCTACGGCTCATGCTGACTACGGTTGTCGTGACGTGTTGGAGCTGGTGCTGGCTGTACTGAACTCGGTTCCTGGGTTTGGCGCGGTGCTTGCGCAAATGTTGAGGGTTTGCAGGGGCCTGGTTGTGACGCTCTCCGTAGCCTTGTTCTTGATAGCATTATCATCTACTTTTTCAGTTTCCCTCACTTTCAATATGGCGGCGACCTCTTTCCTTGATTTTGTATTCCCAAACAATGTGACCGCGGACTTGATTGCACGGTCAGGATGGGCCTGAAGCTCCGGGAGCTAGTGGATATACCTGACACCTCTATGGTAGAAGCTCATAAAATAGTAAACCCTCGCCTCCACTCCGAAAGCGGTGGTGGTGGGGGAAGACAATTGAAGCAACTCGACGCTTGTGGCATTGACAAGCTCGCCGTAGCAACGATTTTTATCTCTACAGTCTCGTCCTTCCACGTTTCAGGCGAGATTGCACTTTCTGCCGTCACCCAACGCCACGTTGCGGCCCAACGTGATAGCTCAACAAAGGCATCATCATACTCTCGTACAATGGCCCGCCGTCGTTCCTTGTCAATCACATCAGCCACGGATTCATTACTGGTCGGCAGGTGTGCCTGCCATGTCTGGTAATAAGAAATCCAAGGGTAAGTATTTGTATTTAAGGTAGACATGCACCCGCTCTTTCAGCCATCTCTCTCGCAAATTATCCAGCATCACGAAAGCTATCTACTATTTACACGCTTCTGTGCCATCTTGCGAGTAAGTCTCCGTCAATGTCACAATTGTATTGTCTAATGGTCGTTATTTGACAACAGAAGCCATGTGTCAGAGTATTTCGACGACCATCACGTATGGCAATTGCGTTGCAACTCCGCCTTACTCGGTGGTCAAAACAAAGACAATACATTGCGGCAAAAAAGGGTGTACAGACTCAACACCCACCCAAAGCTTTCCCGGGCGTGTATGGGGAGTGTGCCCATGTCCTGAATGTGCCAACGCATATTGGAGGTATACCAAATAACGTTAAACTGACTCGCGTTTCAAGAAGAATATCGGTAAGTAAGCCCTCCCTTGATTGCAGTCATCCAAAGCGGTCTAAGATTTCCTTAAGTTCGCTACGTTACCAAGCACAGAGGGACAAGATTTTAGTGAATGGGATCCAAGATAGTCATTGATAGGTATCAGCCACAAACTGGGGCGGAGGTAGCGCGTCAGGAGCTGCATTGAATGAGATGGAAGATAAGGTCAGCAGTGACTAATTTGTAACTAGAATCAGAAATATATTAAAGCTGTTTTCTTGAGACTTCTACTCCGCGTCTCTCGCTTTGCCCGTCTTACAAGGATTCGGCGCAATCAGCCCATTCGTCTGCGATTTCACGTCGACAACCATGTGCAGTTGTTCACCACTGATCTCTCCCATCACCCCTGTGGCGATCTCAGCTTGACGCTGCCAAGGCACTCCACAGCCCCCATCCTCGCTCGGAAACCTTCCCATCAGGCCCCTTTATTTACGCTCTTGAAAACTTATATATTGGTTGCCAGACCCAACTGTGCCTCCTTCCATCATCATCCACTCGCAATGTCACTCGCAATGTCTCAGCAAACGGGATACTTGTCAAATTTCACCCAATATCCTCCCCTAACCTGCCTTCTCGTTCGCTTTCTTGGAATAACACGGCTACTCATGCGGCTGAGAAGGCCGCATCGAGAATAGATCACTTTCCCAGGTTGTACCTGAGCAATAGGTTGAGCGTGCGTCGAGATCTGACTCATCTCGCACAAACGTCGCGCGAGTCGACGGCCCCCGCAAACGGGTAACTACGGCTAGTCACGATCCTCCGCGTGACTTAAATGCATACTGATCGACCAGTACAGGCGTGTGAACACCGTCGTGCAGCAAAGGAAAAGTGCGACAGCGACAATCCGTGCCAGCGTTGCATATTTAAGGGTTTTGAATGTCAGCGTCAACTCCTTCCGAAGTATGCTTCGAATCCTCCCGCGGCCCTGAAGATGCGTATTCGGTTAACGAGGAATAGGGAACCCGCTTTTCAAGACAGGGTGTTGGAGAGCATACAAGAACGACAGGGAACGGCCAACACCATCTTACTTCAATTTCCCACGATGGAAGAGATTACTCAATATTGAGCCTCATATGGAGGAGACAAGTGCTTCTCAATGAGGGTAATTGCCATGCGGTTTCATGTGGGTGTTTGGTGTTGCGAATTGCGACATTATGGCTTGAAACTGCTGTTCGCGCTGGGTCTAACATATATATACGGACCTATTGGCGTATGTGTTTCATGTCTGGAATTCTTTTATTGTTCTCATTCATAGCTAACGGAGAAAACTTAATGGCCTGTCTTCGACTCGGGCAACAAATCCTCTCGAGGAACGAGAGAAACGATAAGATTATCCATAGCTTTCCGAAAGCCACCCACACAACCGACGCCATGCGTGCAGAGGCGATATACCATACTGGCATTTTCTGAAGAGTGAAAGAGACTGGATGGTGATGCCGAAGCCATTGGGTGAGGTGGATGGATTTAATTCAACCCGCCAGCGTCTTACGGTGCGGGTGTGGAATCGACGGAACACTGCTGTGCTTCCAGCCAAGACGAGCCTAGTGTAGCATAGGTGTGCGTTCCCGTGGGACCCAAAAGAGATTGGCATTGGAGGAGTGAGAATGTTGAGCCACCGAAAGAGGTACTGAGGAACTAGAAGATCTCGTTGGGCTTTTGGTGGACACCATGAGATTGTATGGAAAAGCCACAATATCAGTTCGGACAAAGGCCTTGAGTGGAGACAGACATGGCAGATGTATCTCACAGTTCAATGGAAGAGGCCGGAATTACTTCGTTACTTGAGTCGACAAATGATACGACCTGGGCATCTCGAACCAGCACAGGCCATTCTGTTTGATCCCCAGTGGTTTACTTCGAAAGGCGTCGTATTACTTCCAGTACCTCCCGATGTCGCCATGCGGGTATGTGGCTCTTGCTCAGGACGAAGGTGACCTGCCACGCCATGCACTGTATGGCTTGTTGGAAAAGCATTTAGTCTCGATCGGCCTAAGGTATGGCTGGCGACGGTGCTGTGACACAACTTAGCGGAATTTTTCATGACACCAAATTCCTCGCTCGAGGCGCAAACGGAGAGGTGACTGATGTTAGCGCCCTACTCTTTTACACCCCGCCTATATATTTCCCCGTGGCTATCAGTCCTCCCTCAACGATCCGACCTCATTCTACTGTCACGTACTCTCATTACCTTGACCTCTTTCAGTGCCATTAGTCCTTTGCTTTCCCCTCCGTGTGAGCTCTTTTGCCGGCCAATAGTAAACGAGAGCAGCATGAACTGACTTCCTATTACAGGTACACCGAGCCTGATAAACGTACAAAATGGCAACGAGCTGTCTTATCTGGGCGCTCCTCCTGTTAGGCATACGGGTCGTCATCGCCTCAAATGATCGGGATAGGCATCTTCCATACGAGCCCCTAGTACCGAGCGAGCGAACCAGCCACCTGCCCAACATAACAATCATAGCGACTGGAGGAACAATAGCCGGCGCAACAAGTTCTCCCGAGAAGACAACAGACTATAAAGCTGGTGTTTTACAAATTGAGGAGGTGATCCGGAGCGTTGAGGATCAGTTGCGTGGCGTTGCCAATGTTTACGTCAATCAATTCTCGAATATTGACAGCATCAACATAAATTCTTCATTTGCAACCAGCCTAAGCCAGCACATCGCGGAAGAACTCAACAAAGAGGCTACGCAGGGAGTCGTCGTGACGACCGGGACACATTCCTTGGCCTACCTGGCTGAGTTTATAAGTCTCGTGGTAACAAGCAAGAAGCCCATTGTGGTGACCGGTGCGTGGCGGCCGCACGGGTCACTAGGCGCAGACGGCCCTAGCAATCTTGTCGCGGCAGTAACAACAGCGGCAACAAGGGGATGGAGCTCAGAAAATCGCAATGTCGTGATTGTAATTGAGGACAAGGTTATGGCCTCCCGGGGAACCAAAAAGGAGGATAATCAGTTTCTACCGGGGCCGAGGTCACTGTTGGGAGATATCAAGGATTCCAAACCCTTTCTCCGCTGGCTTCCAGGCCCTTGCGCCCCCGTCAAGTTCAATATCAGCAGCATCCCGCCGGGAACTTCACTCCCTAGAGTAGAACTTTTGTCAGCCCATCAAGACTTTGGCGCAGATCTTGTGGAGGCTGCCATCGGCCTAGGAGCTAGAGGTCTTGTCATGGTAACATACGGGGACGGCTACTGGCCGGAGGCATCAGCCCTACAGATCAAAAAGCTGGCGGATGAGAACGGCGTCATTGCGATCTTAGCCAACCAAGGCCAATCGGAGTACGTGGCGAACGCGCGGTCTGGGTTCGGAATACCGGGAGGAGATTGGGACCCGCATCAACTCCGGATCATCTTGCAGCTGCTGCTTTGGATGCAGGCCGAGGAGGAAGAGATACGAAGGGTTGTCTTGATGGGATCGAACTGCTGCGGCTCCGCAACTTATCGACAGGGTGAACGGGTATGCCATGCCTTGCAGGATGGCGTTCTGTTTCAGGGAACGCCTTAGAGTGGATTGGCAGTCATCTCTGAAGGTCGTAGAGGTGGCGACGAAGGAGAACGATCAAGGCCGCTGCTGATAAACTTGGTCACTATGCTGCTCCGATGTACGGCGATCTATGGCAGTTGGTGATTGATCACCCCAATGCCTCGGAAGAAGCTAGGAATTTGGCACGAAAATGCTAAAACGATTGTGAGATTCATCATACACGTCCCTATAAATAGCATGAAGCTTAATGACTTCAATTGCTGGTCATAGAGACACTGAAAGACAAGTTTGACCTCGGGGTCAACACCCTCAAAGCTTTTGGCGAGGTGGCGGTACTGGAAAATGATCTCGACTCGACTCCCGAGCCAACTTCATTAGCCTCGATCTTCATCTCACTATCTTCCAGGGAACCAGCACTTAGGTTTTCAACACTACAACCAAGATTCCTTATCTTATGCAACTCTTTCCGGAAGCTCAGCCACTAGAAAAACGAAAACACCTTTTTTTTTATGATTAGATCTATATTCCTGTTGTAGCTGCTTGTTAACCCCAAGAAACAATGCCGTCATCGCTCGACCGTGACGATTTCCTCCTTTTGGATTAGTACAGTTTTAGAGAGCATGACGATTCCCCAAATTGGCTAGCGCAGATAAGGTTCGTGCGACTGGATATAAGTGCTGAGAGAACGGGGATCACCTGCGGTGGCTGGGGCGCACCCAGGCGGGGGGGTACACGAGCAGAGATGTTGGGCTTTTTCCACCCAGGGTCCCCTGCCCACCTATTCTTAGACATTACCCCCTTGGCCCCCGGTGTCGCGCATCAACGGAAATGGGGATGTATAAACAGGCAATACTGCAGTCTCAATTGCACTTTCCTGCAAGCCACGCTGCCCTTGCTTTGTTGCCTTAACTCGTCTCCGCGCCGATCGTTGCGAACCATGTCTTGCACAGCAGTGAAGCCTGAACATGGGGGTTCGGCCATAATTGCATGCACGGTAACTATCAGCAGGCTTGCTAATCAATCAATTCAATTCAATTCTGGCCAAATTGCAGTTGATTGATGCGGCTCTGCGGAGGAGCAGATTGATATTGATTACTATTGATCAATTTGGGGGTCGATTGACATTGATTGCAATTGATTGACAGATAACCTTATTACTAAACAGAAACCTTCAGCGCTGACTGCCCATCAGTTACCAAGCACGGTGATATATGTTACGGAGGAGCCGACTTACCACTACTTTAACAAATCTATCACCCCCGCCTGTCCCAATCCGCAAGGCACAAAGACGCTCCAATTATATTGCCTCCCAGCCTCGCACGGTGCGCCGGCGTCAGGAGTCCCGTAAGGCTGAAAATTCGTTCTGGTTCATCCGACAGACAAGGTATTAATAGGATATCAAGGGCCATCTGTCAGAGATGAGGCCACACACTACGCTTGCTAATCCAGTACGTGATTGGATCTGTATAAGCCAAATCCTCTGGATCATCTGTCCGTGCAAGATAGTGGTCGTATTTATCCCGGTCTTCTTCTAGTTGGGCTGCAGGACATGTTAGATTATCAAGGAAGTCGTTGAGGCCCGATGCCACCACAATTCTGCGCCGCTCCGGAGGTCGCTCTGGTTGAATGAGAATAACACGATGCTTATACTCAGCTTCCCATAGCTGTCTGACGTCGCGCCTAGCCTTATCACGCCAGTCTGGCCTGTCGTTCCAGAACTTGTCAACGAAGCTCCACTTCATGCGAGGATGTAGCATAACAGCTGCCACATATATGGGCGAATCGTCCGTCAATCCATAGTACTTGTCAAGCTTCATCCAGGCCTGGTTGATATTGTAACGGAAGTGTTGTTCCTTATGATCTTTGTATCGCGTCTTGAACTCTTCCAGATGTTGAAGTAGGAACTCGTACGTAGGGAGTATGTCCCATACTCGACTCCCTGACGCAGTGCCAGGATTGCCTTACATACGGGTTATAGCCTCTTCAAAGGGTTTGAGGACTTTAAGATAGATTGTAAGAGTGTGCCAATCGTCATCATCAAGTGCATCATCCACAATATGAGGCTTCTCTCGTCGCCTCGCTGGAGGTTCTTGGGTGCTGTTGTGTGTGATCTTGTTCCAGTACTGCTGCCAGGCTTGGACCTCTGCGCCGATCATGATATCAATAGGTTTCCGAAGCAGCAGTCCCCGTTCTATCTCAGCTTTGTTGGAGTTCCAGCGGGTATCGTTGGCGAGAACTGGATCATATGTGAGCTTCCTTTCCGCATCTGGATCGCTAGCAGTGATATATACGGCGCGCTGGTGGGCGTGTAATTGTTTGAGTCTCTCACTAGAGCTCCTTAGCCACACCACGATATTGTGAAGCTTTCCAACTGGGCCTGCCTTGCGCCACTGCTTCATCTTCCTTAGAAGATCATCAGCAATCTCCTCTGTATCCTCGGCAAAGCCGTCGGGATCTTTGCCAAAAAGAAGCGCCCGTGCGACAAGATTGATCACATTGCCCATACAGCGAAGACGGCGCCATGCTTTATCGAAGCTGAATTCAGCAGACAGGTCCTCAAGACACGTATCATTCTCCGTTGCGTTATCTGCAACAAAATATCCGATCTGGTCCTCAGTGATTGCAAACTCGGCAAGGACCGCCTTTACCCGTTCTGCAATCCCAATACCGGTGTGGCCGGTAGACTGCTCAGGTAGGTCAAGTAGGAATGTGCGGAACGTGTTGTCGGCGTCAATAAAGTGTACAACAAGCCGTATTGCACATTAGCTTCTTATTAAAGTGTGGATCGATCCTCGCATTCTGAGATGGTCCCATGGATAAAATATCTCAGAGGCTGGGACATGAAATATATAATTACCTGCAAAGCATTTCATAGACCTGCTTGTCCAGAGGTCAAACGCCACATGAATCTTCGTCTGAGCCGCATGGAGCAACTCCGTGATAATTCCTTTACTACTCGCGTACTCCTCAATTATCCATGCCCGGATTGTTGTATGGTGTGGGAGGCAGTGATTTGAAGCCGTTAGGGGGTTAGCGTACTGGCAGAGATCTCGGAAATGTTCGCTTTCGAGCTTGTGAAACGGAATTTGATCACGGACAACCCAGCGAAGAAGACGCTTCTTCCACTGATCCGGTTCAAAGGCTGAGTTATAGTGATTCATAATCCGCTGATCGCGTAGATTGTTCGCGTTAAGGCCAACGGGCTCGAAAAAAGCGTACCTAGGCCGCTTCACCGCTGGCTCACCATCCTTATCAAGGTGGTGATATTTGAGCATGTGGTTCTTGATGTTCTCAACACCCCTGGAAGCGAATAAGTACGACTTATGCGGCTTCTTTTGATGGCAGCTCTTGCACAACCAGAAGCGATTCTTCTCATCTGTCCCCTTCTGGACCTCGAAGCCGTGCTCCCAGTACCAGCCGCGTCGATCTGACGTGGTATTTGGTCGAATATAGCCAGGTATGCGACCCCAATTGAGCCCTGCATATGCGTCATCGTATGGTGGGGGCGGCGTGTTGTCAATAGGCACATCACTGCTGTGGCCTGACGGTCGCTGCAACTCGGAAAGGGCTAGAGGATCTGTCATGGCAGTGGAAAGGGACGTGGCTGATAACTGATTGTCAAAAGGCACGTAGGCAGACATTTGGACATCTTATGTGGATAGTAAACAAACAAGGTAAACAATCGTCTCTGCTGTTGAGGCGGGGCAGGTCTCCTAGGCGAGCCATTCAGGGGCCGCATTTGTCTTGCAGGGGTCTCCAGATTGGCCAATCCGATGCAAGCAACCCCGATCCTCACGGACGCTCACCTACCCTAGACCAAAACTAGGTATATGGTAACGAATCAACCGGAATCAATCAACGGGCACCTACATTGAATTGTATTGCATTGACTTATGTAATCTGGAATTCAGGATTGAATTGCATTGAATTGAATTGATTCAATAATATTGCATCAATATTGAAAGCCGTTGATTGATTAGCAAGCCTGACTATCAGTCATCCAACTGGCCCTCGGGAACAGCAACGCTCATTGAATCAGGCCCCCCAAGGATGTGAGATGCGCTCGGTTATGGAAAAAACCTTCTTGGTTTCTGTTTCCTTTCTGGAGTGGATAAAGACCACTCACGGCCACGCTCTCGGCGAACAAGACAGTGGGTGAAGAAGGCGAACAAGGCAGATAGAAGGCCTCAATACCAGGATGGCCGGGACTGAATGGCGGTGTAAACTTTAGAAAGAGGAATAAAAACTCTCCCCAGCCCCATCTGAGGACGTTCGTGAAATGACCAGTGCCAACTTGCTTCCTGGATCGACTCGAAAGGTCCAAGTCGACTCTGAGTGCTGCCCAGTGACGATGATAACATGTCATGCTGTCACTCCTACAACATGAGGATGAAATTCCACTGCACGGTGCCTCGATGCCACCGGCCGGCAATGGCCTGTCTCAGGCTCGAGATTCCTTTCGATTCATCTCGCCATGGAAGAGTGGCTTTGTTTGACTCGGTGATTCCAGCTGGCACCATCCTCACCCGCACCCGCCCTGCGGTGGAAGTACTCGGATGGAGTTTGGAAGAGGCTACTATGTTTGCAGTTCAACTTCGGAAAGAGCTACGATCGGGAAAAGTTCACGCATACCTTCCCCTCAAGGTGGTTTTCGGCCAAAAGCCGTAGTGGCATATGTTTGGCCGTTGCTGACATTGGGAGTTTATTAATTAGATCTCATGGGAGACGCAAGTCAGAATTTCTCAGACCGGTAGTTACTATCACTCAATTAATTGGTATTGATTCTGGATTATTAACTACAAGAGCCCAGAAAGATCTGTTTGGGCGGCCCGGCGCCCGGCCCCTGGTCTCACCAGCATATTACTGGGGAGAAGAGCGTGGGCTTGGGTCGGGGATTTCCGAATCCCAACAAGCCACCGTACTGAGCAGTCCGTTCTCAGCGATCAGCCCCTTGGCTTGGATGGTGTCGATGGCTTCACTGCCTGTGCGATGGTCTCATTCTCGGGTCTCAGATGGATCACTCTACTATTCCCCATTCAGATATGAGCCCGCTTCCCTCTGTCGAGATGCCTGTGATCGATAGGAGAATATCCTTGACATGTGTTCTCTGTAAGTTCGACACCTTTTCCTGCGGTCAATGCTGGTGCACGCGAGACAGCCTAGCGACCACACCCATTCTGGAGGACCGACTGATCCTTTCCCTTGATGGCATTGCAATCGCTAGACATGCTGTGGATCGATGCTGGGGAATACATCGACCCAGGAGCTAACCAACCGTCGGGCCCCTGTAGCACAGTATTCAGCGGCACTGTCCCGGACAGGGGCTCGCGTGTAGCGCCAATCATGGTCTCGCACGAAGACGACGCGTCGCGACTTCTTCAAGGTAATACAGGTGAGGCTTGCTTTATCTCATGTTTCCTTTTGGGTGGCAACGTCCTTACCTTATTAGGCCAAGTCAGGCGTGCCTTGTGGGAGCTGGGCTTTGCTAATCTCCCACATTGGGTGTCGTGTTGTGTGACAGGAGGTTGGACCACAGCATCCACTGAAGCGCTCTCAGCTCCCGATTGTCGATGTCCATTCTCATAAAGAGTACCAGCAGTTGCCTCGGGAGGCAAAGAAACTGGGCCAAACTCTGGTGTTGGTGGAAGCAGTGAAATGGCTATCCTTCAGTCTCCACCCTGCCTCTGTCCATCAGCACAAGACAGCATGCCTTGATGCACCCTTTCTTCGGACACAGCCGATGCCAGAATCTTCTACGTTTGGGCCAATCTAGCCGCTCAACGGCCGGATCTAAACAGACGCTGGGTCATTGGCGAGATTGAGAGGCTGCTGCAGCGATCAGACGCACCCTCCGAACTTGGGGATGCCGGGTGTAGAAAGCAATGCCAGGAGGCTCTGGAGCCCCTACCCTTTACGCTGCTAGAAGAGCGTCACCCTGATGTTGAAATGGAGTCCTGGCATGAGCAAATCGACAAGTTACAGCGTACCCCCTGCTACCAGGCAGATTTCCTAGCATTGAATTCATGGGACCACAAAGCGATTTGTCTTTTATTGTACTTTAGTTCTTGCAACGTTTGGGTCTGAGCCTCCCCTAAACTTGGGTACTGAACTTGACTAAGGAGGGAGAGGAAGTGGAGGGTTCGTGGAAACGACACGATGATGCTGCCCCTAGAGACCAAGTATTTGCCATAAACTTGGATGTCTCCTTGTCACTCAGTTTGGCAATGAAACTGAACTCGAGACCTACATGCTTACTGATATGAGACTGGTGTACTGTCTTCTCGCTAGTGGCAATGTCGCTTCGTCTCCAATGCGCGGCCCGAGCGACTACCCGGTACCAAACCGTGTGAGCTGTACTTAAGACAGCACCCCTCTTCCCCTTGTCATCTCCATCCTTCATCGTTGGGATATAAGTATTCTTTGTCAGCATTGTACACGGCAACGTACTTGACCGAATATGTGCGAACTCTATCGAATCACCTACAACTGCACAAAGGTAGACCATGTCAAGTTTGTCACCGAGTTCTGTGACCGGCCTGAATGCCCAACCAAGAAGAACAAAAAGAGTGCACACCAAGGCGACAAATTGGAAACATGCATGGTGAAGAGTCATCACATTCGGGACCCCCACCTCCCAAGACCAAGGAACTAGCAGCAGAAAAATTGACGGGTTATGGAATTCCGTCTCCTCATCGACACGGCACAACAAGCGAGTATGATAGCTCGGCCAACAACTTCGTATTCGACAAGAGCGGTGTGCTTCATGCACGCCGTCGACGCATTAGGCTACGGCAAGCCCAGCCTCCGAGGATTGTCAAGGCGTCATCTTCACAATGTCCGCCGGCCAACACCAAGTTCTGTCCTTGTGGCTGCATCCGAAACCGCCAGTCATCAACACCACCAGGGACGATTTCCTACCCACCACACCGGCCTCAACGCAAGTTACTGCAGGGCTGTGTTCTCTGTATGCAGCAGTATCCCGTTCCGGAAGAACTAATGTCGTGAGTGTCAAGGGCTTTGTCTGACTGGATGGCGTTTGGAGATAAGGAGGGGTCTGGGGGCTTGAAAGTGTATTGTTTACCGACGCCATCATGCTTCGGTGGTCTTCAAGGGCGTTGCCAGTAGTAATGGAATTACCTCGTATCTCGTACTGCGACCAATGATCCATAACTCCCTCATGCTTTTTTGTCTTATCTGGTCCTCGTGCGGATGGGGACTGTACTTCCTGCTTTGTAGATCCTCGACCTCCCGCCCTTTCCAGTCTCCTTCCCTGACACTTCCTCATCGCCAACGGGCTGATTCTGGGGCGGCAAAACTTCTACCCTGGCTAGATCATCCATTGTGATGGCCACGCAGCATGCAACCCAACAATCCTAATGACGCATGGTCAGCCGCCAGATAACATTGCAGTCAAAGTCGCATTCGCTCTCCCACCCCCCCCCAGCATACTTATTCACCTTGCTCCCCAAATGGTGACGGCCTCATAATTTCCTATCCCTTCGACCAAGTCACCAGTACTCGGATCTTTTTGCAGTTCATCTCTGAGCTGTCTGCGGCCTCCATATCTTCCCTTCTCTTTTAGATTTGAGCTTATAATCAGCACCCCATTTTCCAGAAATGGATGCTCCGGGGAGGATCTCATGGAGCCCTTCGTCGTCAAAGAATAACAGGGAGTTTGAGACGGCTATCAAGAGTAAGACATTTGTCTTTTCCCCATGCTTTGCTCAGGAATCGGAGACTAGTTCAGCGCTAATGATGGTTTATTCAGAGATCGCGAAGCTCGCATCGGGGAACCTAGACCAACCTTACCTCGCGTGTACCTACACAGAAGGGAAATTTCGCGCTGATCTGTCAGGTATTGGCAATTCTGATAATTTTGCCAAGGTGGCGGCGAACAACGAGATACAAGGCCTATGTCAGACGATGATCGACGTTTGTCAGAAGGGCCTCGATCACCCACCTGGTGGTTTGCCGATACAAGATATCATGGACTATGAGAGTGACTTGATCGGTAAGAACTTCTCTTTCACGTTTGGCTATTAAAAGTATAGCACTAAGAGCCGCTAGAATGTGCCAAAACCGTATACATGATAGAGGGAAAATGGGCCCTCAATATTAACCGCCTCTCGCCGTTAACCTTTGGTGGTGCTTCTCTGTTGAACGGAGATGAAGTTATTATCAAAGTGGAATCAGGTGACGAGAAAGAATGTCTATTCAAGCTGTTCAAAATGCTTTGTGAAAATGGCCTAGAGCCCCCACCGAGGGGTTGGAAAAAAAAGAGCTTCGCGCTGACCTAGACCAAAGTTGAGATAGGTCATAGGGCTATCTGGGCTTAGATACACGATTTCAACAAAGAGGCGGACCACAAATACTACCCTTGAACTGAAGCTCGCGCCGAGTTCCCAATATTGGCTCATGAGTGTGCTGTACGAGATTGTCGCAACAATTGACATAATCTCGCCGTGAAGTCTTACTCGGCATGGACATCTTTTCCTCCTCTTCTGGCACTATTAACAGCGCCGCCGATATGCTGATTCTACGGAGTACCACATCTTCCTTTCCAATCTCTCAAGGCTCACCATCCCTTCCGCTCGTACTAAGATACGCGGGATGGCTTGCTGCACACGATCCTGCACCTGTCTCCATATCTTGACCGCGTCAACGGATCCCTGCAGCCGAGACTGGCTGCATCGCACTGTCTTGCCTTTGGAAAATGGCAGAAGGAATTTCTCAGTCATTGCTTGCGCGGGAAATCGCACCCCGCGGCTGGACGGGCAATACGGAGTAGGGGGGTTGCATGGCTGCGTTGGGCTGGCTGGATCTACCAAGAAACGGGTGTCTCCTGATTCACTCAGGCATATCGAGCACAATGTGAACTGTACATAACTTTACATAACCCCCGTTGTAAAGAGTGATTTCTCATCGCCAACGCACAGCATATCACACTGCATGACGCCTTGATGGGTGAACGTGGACTGCACCGGGGTTAAACCCGCTGCGGGGCCGCTATCCCGATCACTTAGACTACATGGACAGGCTGGAATGGAAGCATCGTCGAAAGAATTGACCGGAGTTCGGATAAAGGCATCTAGGGAAAGTGGAGGCGTATGGAAGTAACCGTGCCTCGGCCACCAGGCTATCCTCTACATGACGAGCGCGGTTTCAAAGCGCAGCATCTGCTGATAACAGAACTTGGCGTCAAGCTGACCTCCTGTGGCTTACATTCCAAGTGTTCTCCGCGAGATCAGGCTCGGCAGATGGGCCGGTCTCCTAGCCCCATTATGTAACGCCCAGGAGTCAAAAAGCGGCAGGCTCCTTGTCTTCCCGCATGTCGACCCAACACGATTTTCCTCCTCGATTCCCACTCTGATCTCTCAGTTCCTGCACTATCTTCCCGAGCACGTTCGAGTCTCTTCGTCGATATACACTCTCGCCCCCCTTTCCCCCCGTCGACTCCTGCCCTTCCCGAGCACCCTGCGATAATACACCACATCGAGCAGACAATGGAAGATTCTGGCTTTGACGGAGTGGAAAGACACCCCCCACCTTAAAGCTGTTCGCCCCAATATCGAGCCTTCCCGAAGTCCGCCCCCAGACATTCCTCCACCTAAACACATGCCTTCAACAACCAACAACCACGAGGACGACGGGACTCAGAACACTTACGGCGATAAACCCCTGATAGAGCTCCTTACGGGTGGTAACATCGTGATGATGCAGTCTGCTGTTAAAAAGGGCCTGCCCCCAGACCAGGACGACCAGGGCGACAAGGACGAGCCGCAGGTGAAAGATGCGTCTTTGCCTCGTAGTCAGCCTACGAAAAATCTCAAAAGACTTATTGATGACGTCCTTGAACTATCGGGAAAAGACGATAGTCACATCGGCCGTCCAATCCGACAGAAAATTGTACATGGGTCGGACAATGAAACAGGTGACGGCCATCTCAATGGGGGTTGTTGAGGAGCTCTTTGAAAGGGGTTCTCCAGATTTCCTACACAGATGATACGTCTCCCCCAGAAGAGGTCTCTTGAGTTACGCAGGCTGTTTATGTCATTTACCTTGATGTATAATAATCGACGTGGTTACGGAAAAGTGTCTCTAGTTGATGATTATGGTCATTGTCGTTGTCGCTATTGTTGATCTTGTACATGGAACACGGCTCGACGGGAATATTACGAATGGCGGACCCCTCACATAGTGTCTGTCAATGAACGAGTTCCGCTGGAGTTTTAGTGACAGTCTGGCTTGTGCCAAGACTTCATTGTTAGTTTGGTGTACATGGGTTGCGACTCAGCAAAGTGACTTCAAACCGACTGCTTCTGGATTGGGTTTGCCGCATTCACGCTTGGTGGACCACGCTTGGCGGATCCATAGAGAAGAAGCCGACTTGGTGGCCTCAAATGACGCGGGCAGAGGCACACTAAAAATCGGGGGTCAAAGCACAACGAACACGCGACAGCCCCACGTATCGCGTCGCATGTCGCCGCGACGCACCCTCCTTCTTTATTCCTTCACAATTCATCGAAAAAATGACTTCTGGTAGATCTTTTGGTGCAATCATAAGCGCGAATCGCCGACATCGTCAGCAATTCGATTCTGTGACTAGAGCTCTTATTATCAATGAGAAATCTAAAGGAAGATCTTACCGCGACGTCGCGTCGGAATTCAACACGACACCATCAACTGTCTTCGGAATTTATCAACGCTGGAAACATGATAAGACTATCGAAAGAAAGCCCAATCGCGGCCGGAAACCAAAGCTTACAAAGGCGGAGATTAAGTACATTATCCTCTCTTTAAAAAGAGACCGTCGTATAACATATGACGCGCTCGTCGGTGTGGTGGGTGGAAAAGTATCACGGTCAACCATCAAGCGAATTGTCCGCACTTATTACGGGCGCAAATAGCGTGCAATACAGCGGATACCTCTATCAAAAGAAACAGCAGCCCAGCGACTTTCTTAGGCACAAGCTTAGAGGGAGGACATTAACGAATTAATCGAGGTACGAGGGTCTAAAGTTAGAGCCTCGTTTTAGTTCAGTAAAGGTTCTCCTCACTAATGACACCTCTAGATAATTTTTAGCGACGAATCAACAGTTTAGTCCTAACGTTCTCCATAAGCGAGTGTCCCACACAAGCGAGTGTCCCAAAAATCTCAACCTTTAAGACGGGATTTAAGATAAAAATATAATAAAGCATTTAGTTAATTAAATTTAATTACTTTCCTCTTCCCTAGATACCTCAATAACAATTTGACATGTTCTTCTGTTATGACCGGCCTTGCCACATATTCCACAGCGGCTTTCCTTCGGTCGCGCCGACCTGCCTCGACCACCACTTCTCGACGATTCAGCCCGTACCTGTATATCAACATCCATTTGATCAATTGCTTCCCTTGCCTCATCTACAGTCATCTTCCCTCTATCTTGTAGGCGGGTTCTTTTTGCTCTGCGCCGCCTGCTAAGGGCCTCATTTGATTGTCGAAGGTTCTTAACCTCAGACTCTAATAAGGTCATCTTATGCATTATTGCCTTTGTTCCCTTAGTCAATGACTTTAGAGCCTCAAGAATAGACTCCGGAGAGCTACTTTGATGCCTTCTGATTCGTCTTTCGAGGTATTCAGATTGGGAGCTAGCTTCAAGGGCTGTCCTTGGGGTCTTTGAGACCCAAGGGTTAGGCTGGCTGGCCTCCTCCTCAAGGGGCGTTGGGGTCCGTAGCTGCACATCAAGCTTTGATATGACACTTTCGGGGTCTAAAGGAACGAGCCCGGCTCCTCTGAAACCTCCCTTGATATTGCTTGTCGTCATGGTAGCCTGGTAGGCGGCGTAAAAGGCTAGGAAGAACTCGGTCTTTGAAATGTGGGTGATAGAGCATCTGATCAAATGCTCAATCTCTCGACCGTATGCCTTTTTTAGCGGCCCAAAGCACCCAACGTCAAGAGGCTGAAGTAGGTGAGACGAATGAGGCGGCATACAAAGCGTGACGATCTTATTTTCCTCGCAATACTTCTCGAATTCGATTGAATGGTGACTTTCATGCCCATCAAGGATCAAAAGACGATAGCGACCATTTGATCGAATGGTTGTATACTGATTAAAGTGCTTGAGCCACTCGAGACCCGTCTCATTATCGGTCCAGCCATTGTGAGTCGTGGTGATAGCCCAATCGCCCGGGAGGTTGCTTTCTTGGTACCAGCTGGCGAGGTGATATTGGCCCGCAACCACGATGAACGGCGGGATCGCCCAGCCTTCGGAATTAATCGCCTGGATGACTGTGGCCCATTCTCGATTTCCAGGCTGGACTGATTTCGGTCTTCCACGCCTCTCTGCGCCTGTAACAACCATTCCGCTTGTAATTATGCCCATCATAAAGCCGGTCTCATCAAAGTTATAGATATCGGCGAGGGTGATACCATATTTCGCAATTGTATTCGCTACGAGCTCGAACCAATTGCGAATAATAGTCGGGTCTTCGCATTTAGCCCTCTGATAGTCATACTTGCGAAAGAAACGCATCTTAAGGTCTGGATGTCGCTTGACGAAGTTGGAAGCCCAGTTCTTGCCAACGGGTGATGCATCGCGGTCGGCAAGCAATCGGTTGGCCATTTCTTCAACACCACGCAGTCGCGGGGGAAATCCTCGCGAATCTAGATCAAGGATGAATTGAATAATGATCTGTTCCTCTAGATCAGATAGCTTGCGTGATTTGGGGATGGTATCGCGTTGAGACTGTATGCCTTTCTGCCGGCGACCTAGCTTCTTAGGACAGACTTGATAGATTGATGCGGCGCGTCGGACGCGTAATTTTGGGTCATTTTGAAGGGCACGAAGTGCAAGAAGAATATTTGCCTCACTATTTAATTGAGACATCTTTGGTGGTTAAGAATCAATTGATTAATTGAAAAGAAGAGAGGTTGAGGGATTTTTGGGACACTCGCTTGTGTGGGACACTCGCTTGTGGAGAACGTTAACCTAATTATAAACATGGTTAGATCTTCCGTAAGCCTCATGAGAAGTTTATGAAAGCGCTTGTCAATGTCACAGTTCACGTGAAAAGCAAGTTGTCCATCATGGTTTAGGGAGCGATCTAGAAAGGCGGAAAATCCCCCCTGTCATCATAATTCGTGATGAACGGGCGAAGCGGAAAGGATACTCGGCTTAGAGCTATTAATAGGCTTTATTAGAGGGGTTTCTTCCTATTTATAACGGGACCCAGCGATTTCAGCAAGACAATGCTAGGATTCATACAGCATAGTCGACGGAACGGTTTCTGATGGAGCACGGAATTGAGTATATTAACTAGCCGGCACACTCGCCGGATCTCAACCCCATTGAGCATATTTGGAAGCTTTTAAAGTCTAATATTCGAAAGATGTTTCCTCACTTAGAACATCTGAAAAGCGGCAAGGTTGACAAGGAAGAACTGGAACGGTGTATCAAGGCGGCGTGGGACGCGATTACACTGGATGAGATTAATAACCTTATCGACTCTTTGCCCCGTCGCATAGAAGCCGTGATCCGGGCAAAGGGCTGGTATACCAAATATTAAAGAGCAAAGGCAGGGCTTTCAAATGATTATATTTACACAGTGATTGACCGTGAATTGATAAAGTTGTGTATGAGTGAAGTTATGCGTTGAGAATGAAATTGGGGTGGTTGGGGTGGAGTGTTCGTTGTGTTTTGGACCCCAATTTTAGCACAGTACAGTAAGCGTCATGAGCGGCGGCCACTGGAAGAAGCGTGTATTGGCGTGGTCCGCGTCGAGTGGCTGGCTGATAACCACTCAGCCCAGCCCGTCCAGGGAACCTTCTCGGATACCACCGCCTGTGAGATCGGTCGAGCCAGGGATGATCGTACAATTACAGACAGATCAGCCAGCGGATGGGAGGCAGAATGTGGGGCTTTTGGGAGACACCAACTGTGACAATAGGCTATTGGACCAAATACCCAAAAGAGGAGGCCCCCGTCCTAGAAGTACAGGAACTAATGGTACATATTGCTTCGCCACCAACCGATAACCTTGAGGTCGTAAATAGCCTCAGCTACTTGTCCGTCCTTGCAACCGGAATAAAGTCGGTATCCTGTCTTGGTTGACCCAATGAAATCGGCAGATGCCATTGTTAGCTGCTTAGTATCCCGAGCAATCATTGGTTGGACGTGGATTGAGACAGGGGTGCCTTCCAAAAACAGGCTCGATTCTGTTCACCACTCGCACAATAGCGCCCACCAGTACGGAAATTTAACGCGTTAGCGCTCACTTCCGAGGGATCCAGGGCACGCCGGGCGGCCTTGCACAATACTCTTTCCCTGTGCGCACCGGTTAATCTCAATTGGGCATGGCAGATGGGAGTATGGTAGAGCACCCTTTTCCTTGAGATCGCCCTGCCTATCCTGGTTACCAAACCAATGTCACCGTTGCGCCTTGTTGGGCTTGGTCGAGGCCATCCGCCGCCATGATAGGCAACCACAGGCCTGTAATCCAAGTCGCAGTCGCCTGTCGAGCAGGTTGAGCAGGTATACCAGGGTCTGGCTTCCCGGCCAGAATCAGACTCCTCTGTATCAATCCAGAATGTGGCTAGAGATCTGAACAAGATGGACGAAGCAGGAGTGACTCGTCTTTGAAAAACATCTGTAAACAGTTGCAAGATCGCAAAAATGTTGGTCATTCGGATATTCTATCTCAAGGAAGTGTGGACCACATGTCATGGGAGGCAAGATATCGGGAGGAGATCCAGGATGCAAAAGACAACCACGACGATCGAGAAGTGGGAGGGGCATGCCACTGGTTTTGAGGCTGAAGAACAGAGATGCCGGCATGGGCAGAGACGTTGGGTCGGGGCATGGTTCGTATGTGTGACAGGAAGCTCCTCCATCTCCATAGAATAACTCAGCCCACTGGGCCTCGGCTGGAATGAGAATTGCCGGGAAGCAGCAGAAGGAAAGAGTCCCCCATGGTGAGACATGCTACCCGCAAAGTACTCCAGCAAGTCGAGGACGGTTCGCTCTAACCACATTTCATCTCGATTTCTTGGCTCACTGGAGAAAGGAGTCAACATGAAATGGAGTTGGAGGGTGTGTGCGTATGGAGCTGTTGGTCACCTGGCACCCCAGGATAATGCCCATATAAGTGCGGCTGCTGCCTTGCGGTTTTCAAATGCGGTCGCCTTGTCTTCGTCGCCATTGAACCCCACGATGACTTCATTAAGCTCGCAATCACAAGATGACTCTCTTGCCAGAGCCTTCCCCAGAAGTGGTTCCTCTACTCCGCCCAAGCCAACACCATCAGGGGAGCATGTTTCAAGCCTCCTCTCAGCGGGTTGCACCTGCCCTCTTGGTACTAAGTGTATAGAGAATCAGTGGTACGGCCGAACCACCGTGCTAAAGCCTCAGACTCTAGTCAAGTCCAAGTAAGTATCTCCTTGATTTGCGAACCAATTTCTAAGCAGGGGCAGTGAGGGAACCTTGACCTTGAAGAGCCCACAAGCCACCATTCCATAATCGGGATTTTCATCCCAGCGTATTCGGACTAGCGTAAAGACAGGGGCGGCAAGGACCATGTCTCAACTGGGTGGGAGCAAGGGGTAGAGGGGTCAACACATCTGATGTACAGTACCTAGTGGAGTGGATCGGCCAGAAGGATGTTGAATGTGACAGCTTTATCTGGACTCGCATGTTGGCAAAGGTGATTCGACTCCACCCGTTTTGACAAAGGTGACTCGACTCTGTATGCCCGCGCTTGCCGATATCGATATCAAATCACCCCCACACTTCGGAGGTGATTGCGGTCCGTTGACGCCGGACTCGGCGTGAAACATGAATAAAATGGAGGGCGGCCCCGGCAAGGCGACCAGCCATACAGAGACACACGCCCCCCTCAAGGCCAGAGCCTGTGCGTACACACACAAGGTAAGTAACCAGGTAACCCCCTTGCTGTTGAGGCGTTGTTGGTTTCCACAACCACCACGCATGGCACAACAGGGCCCAGTCTTGGCCAAGAATGGCATCTCTTCCCTGTAAATAAAGTTAAGGAATACTTGTGTTAGAGCCTTTACGTCGAGCTTGTAGGGGTGCTCCTTATCAAGCCTTTCCGAATGTTGATTGGCATTGGTTAATCGAGTCCCACCAGCCTTTGATAAGACCACGCGCTCGGTGCAAGCCAACCTTCGTTGTAACATATTCCAACTCCTGCCTCACCTACGATTACTCTTTGCCTTTGCCTCGATGCCGTCTCTGAGGTTTCATTACACTTTGTCTTGTGACGGTCAGTCACTAGGTGGCTTTGCCTATTTTAGCAATGGTCAAGTCCTTCCCAAACCCCGTAACACGGCACGGTGTCAGATTCTTGAACACTTGGAGAAGACCAAGCTCCGGGGCTTCCAGGAAGATGCCCAGGGAGTATATCATTGCTCATTGACATTGGCCGGACGTCATGGTCACTTGTATGTTGCATTGGATATCCATTTGCTAGACGCCCCTAATTGCCCATAGGCGATTGCAATTCTTTCCCGAAGAGTCACCCGTCAGTAGCGCGCCAGGGACAGTCGAAGTACAGGATCCAGGCGGTCTCATCGGATCTGTAACCAGTGTCGGGGGGCCGTACGCGACGCCAGATCCGCCAGATCAGTACACTGATCTACCGCCCGGGGAGCTGTCAAAGCCTACCATTCGCCCTGTTTCCACTTTTAGAGAGGAAGTATTGTCAACCAACGATACTCCTCCAAACGGCGATAAGGAGGCCTCAACCTGCGAATCATCAATGACCAGCAATGCCCTTCAAGCTCTACCGGGAGCCCAGAGAGTTCTAACACCCATACTATCCCCAACCCAGAACACAAAACGCAAGAAAAGAGTTCGCGTCGTTGAAGGCTCTTGCTGGTCCTGTAAGAGACGCAAAAGGAGATGCAACCTTGCGAAACCTACCTGCAGGCAGTGTGCTGGAAAAGGCATCTCCTGCGATTACAATGCTATTTCACTCAGATGGGATTCCATGTCTGCCCAACACCTCACTGTAGGGTCGAGACAGACGGGTTCTAGTCGGAGTGCACTCGCGATGGAGATGGTCAAGTATGTCTAGGCTAGTTTTTAATTTACATCTGTTGCATCATCTTCCAGCTCAATGTTATCCTCTCCTATCTTGGTAAAAATAACCTTACACCATGATCATCGCTTCGGGGCCTCAGGCGCATCATCGGCTTCTTGATTCGTAGAGCTTCATTCAGAGGACCGAAACGACTCCTGCGATATTCAGTTTCTGGATTAACTGGATGGTCATAGGGCTTACCGAGGAGCAATCCATCTTGCATTCAAGGATGAGCGAGGCCGAAAACCCCGAGAGATACAGAGTTGGTCGGTGTAGGTTGTTACTGCCACTTTTGCAGGCAAAGGAGGTGCGATTCCATGCGAGTCAGTATCAGCACCCTCTATGGCTACCTTGGAAACCATCAAAGTGTCGGGGAGCTCGCTAGAATCAATAGGTGGTAATTGAACACCAGCATCGCTGTCGGTAATCGTGAGAAGCCTATCACGGAGAGCATATTTAGCCGTCCGGCGATATATAGGTAGTGGGTAAAGTAGTGTAGCGAGAAAGGGGACGGCTGAATCATTATCTTACACCGAAGATATATGTGGGATGGGACGTCTCCGTCGATGGGGAGACTACAAAGTAGCTCCACGATCATAACACCAAACGACCAAATATCGACTTTGCTATCGTAGTGGTGTCCAGGGAGAATCTCTGGGGCCATATGTGTAGGCGTGCCGACATGGTCTTTCATTGACTCCAAGTCAGACGCCGAATTGAAGTCGATGAGCTTGGTTCTCATTGGGCTCCTTGATTCTAGCATGATGTTATCAAGTTTGATGTCTCGGTGTGTGATATGGTGGCGATGTAGGCAGGAGAGGGCTTCGAGGGCCTGTCTTGATAATGTTTTGCAGTCCAGTAGGCTAAACGGGTGTCGTTCATGTGCCTGGCGGAGATTTTGGCCATCTATGAGCTCCAGGACAACGTCTAGGGGCTTTGCCAAAGAATCATAGGAATGGAGTGGGACGATGTGTTCCTGGAAGAGAGGATTAGCTATTGTCCTCGTGCTCGTAGTTCACTTACATGCTGAGTCCGTGACAGTATTGATACTTCTCGCCCGATGTTCTCGATGCGTGTGTATTGGTTCATGGCCCATGTCTGAGACTCGATATACCATCGCGTTCCATCTTGGCCAAGCACCATCGCTTCCAGCTCGTAGTCCAGGGATATGTGTCGAACCCAGACCAAAGCTCAAGGTGATGTCAAAGGGCGGTAGTTCGTCAGAGAGATTCTTGTGGGACAGGGACTAGTTGTGACTGAAAGCCTCGAGCTCGCTGGAGCGGTCGACAGAGAGCAAGTTAATTCGAAGGTCGCCTAAGGTAATATCCATGCCGCCCAAGAAGGATCTTTGACTCATCACGCGTGTATATGCACTCTCGCCATCTATGTTCATCAAAGTGCCATGCCGGCTGAGATTCTGGCGATAAATACTCCAGCGTCCTGGCAGAGTTTCAGAGCGAACTGACGGCGACCGATTCCCACTTGTGGATCCCGGCTGAGTAGGATATCGCAACTGCCCATATCGGTGCCGAAACCCATCCACGATGAGCGATGTTTGGTGTCGTAGCAAATGTGATGCGCAGAAAAGGTGGCTCGACGTCTCCCAGTGCAGGGTGTGCATTCCCTCGAGGTATCATGACGATCCAGATCATGGTAGGGTTCGAGGTTGTGACAATCGTCTATCTCTTTTATACGCTGATTGAGAACTACAAACTTGTCGTTATGTCGATCTCCAGCGATGGTGTACTTATTGCAGCGGAGCTCTAAGATACTAATCTCGTCAGGCTTCATAATGTTAGTCGGACAACGGTGAAGTCAGCCAAAGGTACCTGGCGGAAATGGTCCCTAAAGTACAGTCCGCCTAAGCGCCGGTGTCTTACGCCGCCTAATAGCGTATTTGACGCCCGTCTATTCATGTTTCTGGGGACGAGGCGCGCTATATTGATATCCGCCCGTGCCAACAGCTGTTGTTGAATTGCGCAGTGATGCTGGGTGTGCTTGATAAAATCAAGGTTATTGTTATTATTGTCATGGTGAGAGCTCCCTAGGGGTTTATATCCCATGCGATTCCATCTAGGACTTTCAACTTTCAATCTAGGACTTTGTGATGTGACCCTGAAGTGAGGGGAAGCTCCCAATTATTCCAACAGCCAGCAGCCATGTTCAGCTGGCTATCTGGACAGCAGCATGGCAAGAACGTCTACGGGCCATGACCACTCATCGAAAACTCATCACCGTCCCTGTCTTTCAAGTGTATGGCAACTTATGGCAAGTCTTGTTCGCTGTGGATAATGGGCACGAGATGGTGAGTCTCCGCCAACTGTCAAAGTATCTCGCTAACTATTCTCTAGCTGCTACTCGACCAGTCTATGGGAATTAGAGGCACTTCTACCATCTTGGGCATGTACCAGCTCCGAGCAGCTCTGGTAGTGGTGTCGAAGTGGGTGGAAAAAGACTTTCGGGATTGGATATCTGGGTTTTTAAGCGATGTCACAACGATACCCTAGTGAAATACAGAGAGTTTTCTACGCCTGTTCATTACTATGTATCCAATGTGCAATTGCTCCTCCCAAAGGCAAGCTACTTGCACAATGGCAAAGAACAAGGTCACCCAGAGGCTCTCAAGCTGTAGTTGTAGCCACGACCGTCTCGCTATCTCTCTATCGTCACTCTCTCTATATTGCTGCCTTGCTGGCTGCCTTTGTCTCTAGCCTCAATGTCAACGCCGAGTCTCACCTTCATGATCCTTGTCCCCAGATTCACACCAACTCATCGGGGGAATATTAAAACCCAAATAGGCTTCCAACGCATTACTCACCCCGAAACGGCGCGGACGGCTAGGTGAGGCGCACCCCAGTTGTTGACCTCTTGCGCGGGTTGACGATACCTCGAAAGTCGAGGCTTTGGCAGTGTCTTCCGGCCAAACAGGAATTTGACTGTGATACCAGCCGTGAAATCATGTGCATTAACCGAAAAGCCCTTGCGCTACGAGACACGGCCAATAAAAAGTCCTTGGAAGAGCGTAAGAAGCTCCTCGCGGAGAAGCGGAAACTCGTTGCCGAGCGATTGCGAAAGTAGCAAAAGAACCAACCAGTCAAGCACGATAATCCACCAAGATACCATGGAGCGATATTCGACTGTGTCCGGTTCTTAATGCCGGGACGAGACCCCCTTGGTACAAAAACCCTTTCCTAGTTGACAAGCTACAAAGCCCTATGGGTCTTGCTGTGCTCTATGCCATGCGAGCTCTTTACCAGAAGGGCCCTAGTGTCAAGTATCGGCCAGGGCTAGAGCTAGATAATGCCAGTGCAGAAAGGGTAACAACGGTTGCGAACTTTGATGGCCTTGAAGAGCTATGCCTCCTCTGTAGCGGATGGTTCTGTTGTTGAGGAACCTAGTAAACGCACCGTTAACATCACTTGGATCACCCAGGCAGCCTTCCGACGCGGTGGACTCTCTGGCCAACGGCTGCTTCCGAGCATTCCAGGACCTTATGACTGCTCCAACGAACGTTGAAAGGGCGGTTAGAACGCGTGCAGGATGCTTTGCCTCGTCTCCAAGTTGATCAGGCTCGAAGAGGCGGACAAAGTAATTCGCTTCACGCTCGTCGATGCGTTCATGAATACTCAAAGAAAGTAGGTTCGAATGTGTCTCTGGTTTCCTAAGAATAGAGCTGTGTTCGATTTCTCCAAAGCCCAGAGTGTTGTCAAAGCTGCACCTTGATGCCCTCCAAATGACGCGCCCGACCACATCGGTTCAACTACCTTCCTGCCTCCCACTTATCATTGGCGTCTTTCACCCTTGCCTTGGCCTCACTCTCGGACACCCCCTTCTAGCACGCAATTCTAGCCCCGAATCTTTCCATATAAAGCGAGGACCCTTTTCATCGCTCAGTTCCACCACCAACTTCCGTTGAACCCTCGTGGGATAGCTCTGCAGTAATTGGCAGCAGCCATCCCTACTCAATGGATACTTTCTGGCCAAAAGCTCTCTATACAGCACCAACAAACATAGCCGATGGTCCAGTCCCAACTGCTCCTCTGTTAAATGCTTCTTGAGAACGTGAATCACACTGAAGATCTGTGGAAACCGGTCGAAAATCCCATCCAGCCCCCGTGACGATTCAAGCCCCGTTGCTAGACTTTCAATGCGGTTGGTGACTGTGCGAGAGATAAGCCTGTTGGGCCATTCCGGAGAGTCTTCCTTCGCCATAGTTAGGCAGCTGTCTGCTGCCTCGAAATTGCAATCGACGCCAGGGCCGCACCACTTCTCGATGAGGGCAGCCATTATAACTTCGCGTCGTTCCGATAGCAATTGTCTGAATACGCTTATATTTTCTTTAACCTTTCCTTGGTCCGTGGCTGTTTTCGTACCGGTGGATGTGTCGCTCTTCGTGTAAAGCTCGCATACGCGATTACCTCGACCCTTGTTTATAATATATGTGAGATCCGTGTCCGTTGGCTTGAACCCCTTCTCTTCCAGGCGAGCAACCACTTCTCTCCAGTTTGTGCTTGGCGAAGTCAGAGCATAGGAGACGACAGAACGGCTGTCATTTTCCGCGTGGGTATTGATGTCTGGCCGCGCCATGAGAATGTCGACCAATTCTATGGAACCAGCGGATGCTGCTAGGTGAAGGGGGCCGACGCCGTTGCGAGAGTCGATTGAAGCGCCGAGCTCCATAAGCAACGTTGCTGTCTTAGTCTGGTTGGCAAGGATCGCCGATGTCAACAGAGTCCTGTCCGCTCCGTAGTCCACCGAAATGCCGCGGTCAAGAAGGTACCTCAGGAGTTTATTCCTTCCCGACGATGCAACTAGTTGGATAGGTGAGATCTCGACCACTTCGAAGCCGGCATCCGGGTGCCATGAAAGCCGTTGATGAGTGTCGTTGAGGCCGGCATCTGCCTGCCATGCCAGCATTTGCTGAGTGTCATTCAATTTTTTAGTAGCGGGGAATCTGCTTTCGAACATGCTGATAATGGTTTCGTCTGTGGCTCCAATAGAGAGAAGTCTCAGCAGCTTCGCTTCTTTTAGGTGTGGTCGCCGAGGAAGGAGCATTTGGGAAGCCGTGGATGATCGAATAAGGGCCGAGAAGTTCTTGTCATCCAGCAATGCGAAAATCTTATCTTGCATCTCTAGTGGAAGATCTTGCAATATCATGCTGTGCGGCATATCCATATCGAAGAGATGGCGATGGTGGGGTGTCCAATGTAATCCCAGCCGGATGAATAGGCAGAAAGAAACAGAAGAATACCGTAGAAAGGCACCTATGTGTATACAAAGAGCTTGCCAGAGCGAGTGTGTTATAGCGGATGGCTGTGGCCGTCGCGAGAGCAGTGGACGGTTTTATCAATTACCGAGCGCCCCACAACGGGGCATGGCTGACCAACCATATAGCGAGATGTTACGTAACACATTCCAACCGACCAGCAGCCCCTACGTGTACCGCCGAGCGAGCCTGCAATTGTAGGCTTCCCGCCAACAGACCACCGACGCTGCCCACCGATGTTGCGGTTCTGGAGAGGCTCGGACAATTGCCGAATACGTTGGCGCCGACAGGCTGTGTACGCCCAACAGACAGCGCCATGCACGAGTAGCTGGGTGGGAGATTTGGCCCGAGGCACCCCTCATCAATTCAAACCTGTCATCTCAACGACACACTGCTGTGGAGACTGCTGGCTCTTTAGTTCCTGCTTGGAGGCCATCGGTAATGTACAATCTTACCCGACATTTGGTACTGACTCGCATGTTTTGGACACTCGGCCGCTTTGAGCGATGGGGCCCAGGCGTGGAGATCAAGCAACACAAGCTACTGCCTGATCAGCCCTCGGCGACAAAGACACATCCAAGGTGGTGACGGATGTGCTACATATCATCAAGACCATTTGCGATGCGAGCAACGCACCTCCACGCCGGACTCAGGCCGCGGGGCCAGGCGATGACGACCCGCCGGGCTTGCTCCGGCCCTACGCTGCAACGTCCGAGCGGAGAAGACGGAAGATGACCTTGGCGTTCTGGGGCAAGAGAGGGCGCACGGAGCAGGCTGAGCTATTTGAAAAGCTAGTGCAGGAACTACAAAGCCTGGTCCCCCCAAATACAGGGAAGAGTACTCTGGCGGACACGCAAACCGGACACAGGGCGCACCGACACACTCGCACTGGGTATGGATGTCAACATTGACACGATGCTGGTGTCTGACCAAGAGCAGGGGCTACTCCGGGTCACTCGTGGCTCTTGGCTCGGATCGAGGGGGAGATTAGAGGTACATAAAGTGCTACACCCAGCCTTCCTAGCCCCAAACGCCGTGGAGCCGAGACGCGACGGGAACTCCACTCCTGGTTCAGCCGCTGATCTCCAAACGAACGCTACCACAACTCCCTCCAAAAGAGGGTAGACGGCACGTGCGACTGGATACTCGACCGACCTGTTTTTCGGGATTGGCACGCGACAGAGGTCTCCGCTGGGCTAAAGCTGCTATCATTCTATTCGCACCCAGCGACTGTCACGTGATTATATTTGCACGCAGGGGCTGAAAGCCTGCTAACTTGATTAGGAAAATGCTCAGCCGCATCCGACGGCCTTCGATCTCATTGAGTTCAACCCCATGACACAGCAGCAACATATATCTGAGAGAGAATGAATGCATTTCCATGTTATTGAGGCACATGACTACCCAATCAAACTATACAAGACAAGGAATTCCGGCTCTAACCGCTTCCAAGTCGACATTAACATCTTCCACCACGCCTTATACCGTTCCCACGCATCTGGCTCCATCAACCCCTGAAATGGCTTCGTCATCGTGATGTGCGCTTCCTTGCGCTCGATCTCGAATAACTCGGTCGCGCCGGGGTAACACTGGCTCGCGACGGCATATGCGCTGTCTAATACGCTCTCGAATACCTCCCACATCCGTTGTAATACCAGTTCGTCCTCACTAATCGGCTGCAACACCGCCCGCAACCGGTCCCGCTCGATGCCCTCTAAATGACACGCCCAGCCGCATCGGTTTGACCCTCTCTCCGCCTTCCACTTGTCGTTGGCGTCCTGCACCCTCGCCTTGGCTTCGCTCTCGAACGCCTCCTATTCCTTCTGACATCCCACTCGGCCACTCGCGCTAACTATCCTTGGAACAATCGGCTACTATGCCTCTGCTGCTGCCCACCGGCCCCCTCGCGCTGATCGCCGCCTTCGGCAACGGCGCTCTCACCCTGCGCCTGGCTGTCGCCTTCCGCACCTTCTCCGCCTTTATCTACGTCCACGTCGGCTTCACGCCTGCACTTGGACCCTCCAATATCGCCCCCCTCCTCCACCCTGCCCATTAGATACAACCGGCCGGCTACTACTACGGCCATGGCCTAACCACTAAATATAACTCTGTACTCGTTATCCTGCCTATCCTCTCTGAAATTCCTTCCCGCCTCTTTTATAAATAACGTGACGGGCTCTGGTTGATGGGCTTCGCCTCCCTACGGGTTGACGGGCTTCCCTATGGGCTGACGGGCTTCCACTTCGGACCCCCATACCGTCCCTACGTTGACGGGCTCCCGTTCTCAATGGGTTGCCGACGGTCGCCTGCACCGATCTGGCCACGTGCTCGCCCTTGAGCCAGGATGCGAGTCCTGGCTTTTCCATTGCTGAGGCAAGATCGCTTAACCTCTAAGAGCCATTGCGCCCAAACCGAGTATTCACAACCGCTGCCTCTCTCAAAAAGGTAAGACATGGTTTCAATAGCTTGTTCCTCCGGCGAGTAAAAACATAGCAGTTGTCGTCCCATCTACACAATGGGCATCTACGCCCACGCCGCCTTCGAGAACGCTCAGGGTTGCCCTCGAGCTCTTTCATTAAGCACTAGAATCTCATCCACCAATCCCAACTGGGCAGCAGCATATAGAGGGCCTTTCCCAAATTCGGCGTGAGACAAAGCGCCGCGCTTCAGCAGCAACTTGGCCGTCTTGGAACATCCATTCATAAGAACAAAACAGAGAGGAGAGGGGATGCCTTCTTCAGGCATAAATCGACGTTAAAATAGTTTGAGAGAGATTTAAGAAGGCCATTTATGCCGAAGTAAGCCGCGAGCTAAAGTGGAGTGCGAAAACAAAAACATCGACACGGAAGCGGAAGTCTTGCATGGGGAAGATGGTCAAGGATAAAGTGACCTGCGCCACCTGATCCTAGATGTCAAAATGATGAATATCGGGTGCTGATAACGCGATAGAAAGAATGACGAACGTGTTGAAGACTGCTGGCAAGACAGAAGTGGCTAACACGTAAATCTCTAGGGTAGGAGAACATCCTTTTTATACTCAAAGCTAGAGCTTAAAAATGAACCGGGAAGAACGACGGTTGTCTAAGAGCTTGGCCACGAATGAGCTTGGGCTAGTCAAGGGACTTATGTGTCTCGCCTGGCCTTCTTCCACGGACCTGGCCTCCTGAACGGTTAGAGGCCGTCGCTCCTGCCCGAACCCCCATCTGCGAATTGGCCGTCTCGAGTAAAGCCAGTAAGGTATTTTATGACTGTATGTATTTCCAAAGATCAAGTGTGTAGCCCTACGGCTAACCAGCCGGTCGGCTGGCCTCAGTGCCTTCATTTGGACCTAACCACTTTATCCCTAGGTCATGTCAGTGACAGCGGCAAGGCATTTTATGACCGAGTGACTCCTTCGTAATCACTCTGCGCCAAGATGGCCTGCTCATTGACCTCTGGGGCAACCTTGGCTCAATAGTCTCATCCCCTGGACCGAGTTATTGGCCCTGATGTGATCCCATTTAAACAGGCATGGCCTTTACATAGTCCTCTTATACCTTTGCTTCTTGTCGGCCTCTTTCCGTGCCTCGTATGCCGATGCTTATTGAATCGGCGAACTGGTCTCACGACCAACACCGGGGGTTTTTACTACCAGACGTGTTACTCCCACGATCGTGGTCCCATGAGCCCTGGACAGAGTCCCGGCTTGGCCTCCTTTTTACAAATCAATAGGGAATGTGCTAGAAGCTAGCATATGGCAATAAAACAATATGGCGTGTGCTATCGGCAAGGCGTTCTATAGAAGACATATAATTGATCTACAGGACAGTAAATATATAGGGGTCTTCTACTCCATAAGTTCTACCTTTAGCTCTCCTTCCTCATTATCGGGAGCCCTTCCTATTTCACTATCACTCGAAGCAATCTCACCACTCGGCATAATGTTTTTTTATACAACATATTCCTATCTACATAGCTTCTAGAGGGGTTAAGTTCCTTATCGACTCAATCCAAACTTCTATCGATCATTATAGGCGCGTCAGCGATGCAAGCGAGAACAAAACTATCCCCTTTAGCATCTTTCCTCTCGAGGACTTTGGGACCTCTGAACGCAAAACGGTCTACTTGCCATAGCGCGAGTCGCATCTTAATATTATCCCGATATATAATGCTGCTGCTCGCGGTAAGGAAGACAGTATCGCCTTTCTGCTGAAGTATCCTTATATTAACGAAGAACATCAACACGCCTCTGCTCTTTCCCTCGCTCTCTATAATTGGAATTTTCTGTCTTCTGGCGCAGTTATCCCATCAAGGGCCGGGCTTTAACTACAACAAAGAACACATTATCAACACATCATAGCATTATATCCCAATGCTAACACAGTGGCCTTTTTTATGAGTCTTTCTACTGCCTGCAGACTACAGTAGAAGACTCATACCTAGGCTTCAAATAATGCTCGTATTGTTGAATCCTGCTTATGCAGAAGGGGGCCCTCCAGGGGACGTGGAGGGCATGATCGTGATATCCTTGTCGTGGGCTTCGCGTATTTTGGAAAGCATAATTGCCGCCTTCCTCCCCATTTTCGTCGTCTGAGTGAGAGATATCATCAGAGGAAGGATCCAAGAGAGTTAAAACTCGGAAGTTGAGTCTCAGCCGCTTCCGCGGTCGGGGGTGACAACGGATTCACCATGCGTTCTGAGACAACTGCCTGAGTATAAGGAGAAGGGCCAAATTTTCGCCTTGAAGAGAGGATCGCTCACTTCTTTTTCGTTCCCCTCAGTACTTTCTGAAGGTGACAGAAAAAGTCGGCTTGATTAAAGTCGGTTGCGCCGTCCGCAAATCTCACTCATCAGGACCTCCTGATGTCGGTGTTTACATTATGAGAGTCGCAATTTACGAAATGATCCTTCGTAAAGTGACACTGACAGCCGTCAAGCAGAATAATCCTCTTCTGCCTCTCTCTAACCGGCTTCGTGTCCTTGAAGAAGTATCCAAACCATTCTGTAACGAGAAAATAATTGATATACTCCTGTGGAGAGGCTGCGATGACTGCCTCGCCGTCAAGTTCATTGCCAACCCACCTGTGCGGAACTTGGACACTGGGCATGATAATGAACGGCGGTATCACCGCCCCGGCCACCGAGATGACTTGAATACTCGTGATGGAGATAGTCTTGTGTACGTCGGTCAGAATTCGGTTACTTACATCGCTGAGAATCCACACGGAGATGCCGTTTCTTAAGTATCCGATCTAGAACCCTGTCTCATCGAAGGTCCAGATGTCTTCGATTCTCACGCTGGCACGTGTCAGGTAATGTCACTCTTGAAACTATCTCTCAAAGCAGAGACGATCCTCCATCGCTTTCCTCTAGAAATCTCTTATATTTGCCTTCCTTCTATCAAAGATCCCGCGATGCCTTTCATGAAGCAGCGAGCCCTAGAGCGAGTGTATTGGACATTCATCTTTAGCCCTAAATATGACCCAATATGGCCCCCATCATCTTTCACGAAGCAAGCTGTCTAATTCGGACAGATAATAAATAGCGATGCCAATACGAGCCTCAACACCTCATATCGATACAACTTGATAAATACTGGTGCTGGCGCCGCTCATACGATACTTCTAATACATCTCAACGTGCGTAAACCACACTGTGAAACTCGTCATATTTCAGTGAGAGTTACTGATTTCCAAGTAACTGGACGAGGAGTGAAGATTATCAATATAGATGGTGAGCCTCTCACCCATCCGGTGCGCGGCCTATTCGATATTCGCCGCGTATACTGGAAAGCGCTGCAGACTGCTGAGTTGAAGCCTCTATTGGGCCATGCCGAGAAGTCTCCCATAGGAGTTGCTACCAATCGTGAAGCAAAACTCCCTCCTGGCATCTGTTTCTATATGCAAACACAGAAAACATTAAGCATCTGCATGCTTCGAATCCAGGCGTGAATCCTATATAGGGCTACCACAACCATCACAAGAGAACAGTCAGCTCCCATAATGGCTACCATTACACCATAGCACACTATAGGGCAAACTTCCCAGGTGTTAAAGGCCCTAGACTACTGATTGTTATAGAGTAAGAGAGGGATAAAGAAAGACGAAGGGGGCGAAGGCTTGGAGTTTGTGGGTGCGGGACCACCAATTCTTTGGATTAATAGTATAATTATGCGGCATAGCCGAATAAAGTCAACCCGAGCCTACCCGATCCTCTCGCTAAGCTGCTTTATTGCCTGGGCCTGTCGCCGCTTTGTCTACTGCTTGTGGCTATGGCTGAAAGGCTTCCGGTTGGCAGCCCCGATGTCAACCCGGTCGACTTCAAAACGCGCCATATATGGAATTTCTTGATGGTAACTCAACCCTTGCGACTTCCATGTCAACTGATCAAATGCCCTCATGATCAATAAATATCCAAGGTTATTTGCCTGATCGATGTTGGCGGGACTTATGCCAAGTTAAAGAGAGATCGAGCCACCCAGAAATTCCTTCTAATCAGAAAAGTCGCGGAGATGGTTGACAGACCCAAGCCAATCAAGCCATAGCTGTGGCTGGGTGGATTGGTCTGTGTCAGACAACTGGCTCCACAGGGATCACTGGTGGCATCAGTCAATTGATGAGAATTATCTCAAGAACAAAAGAAATCGAACAGCCATGTGTTCGGGCACAGCTATTTAAGCTCACGTCGTTAGGATCATGCGACAGGCCAGATGTGAAACCGGGTAGACACATCCGGTCACACGAATGTTATGCGACAGTCTGTCTGCTGCGAGCCACGGTCTGCCGAGAATGATTACATAATCAGGCTTGGGATGCGGAGCGCATCTGGATCTTATGGTAGCCAACTCAGGTCAAAAGAGGTGAATGCCGTTGCATCTTCATAACATGAGTGTGGCAGGACTTGTGGATCTGGCGGTAACAACTGGGTGGAACATTCGACTACTATAGGTTAAAAAGATCTCTAAAAGCGGAAACACTACCAGAGAGCCAATCTATCCCTCTTCAGAAGCGACTTGCACCCTTAGAGAGCTCCGTCGTAAAACAAATGTCAAGGGTTAAGGGGGTTACCAACTAGGATGACAAAAAGAAGACCAAAGCTGCTACACGCAGGGAAGATAAGGTTATCGATTAGAAACTAGTGATGGGTTCATCGAGACAACACCCGTCCTGTCTTTGTGTAGCCCCTGAGACGGCGTGTTCCCTCTTCAACATCTGCCCCGGTCTGTTCTGGAGGGGAAACCGGCCTCGGAAGGCAAGTGGCATCTGACGAACTATACAAGTAGATGGCAGACAATGCACAGAGCCAGGTACTCACAGAGTCATTGCAGTCTATCATCAGCGTGCAACAACATCTCGGCGTGCAGATCATCATTTCGACCCAAGAGCCTACAATCTCTACCTGCCTGTTAGACCTATGCAGAGTGACCATCATTCACCGCTCCACGTCCCTCGCTTGGCTCCAGAATCTCAAAAGTCACCTTGCTAGTGGGTTTGATCTCTCTAGACTCAATAATACTAATAACTGCAAAGGGGAGCAACACCAGGAAACGATGAATAAAACCCAAAATGCAAGGGCAGTAGCTTATCCACCAATGCCACCATTGACCCTGTAATCGAACGTCGTTTTAGCACAAGGCGCTGGCCAAGCTAATTTTGTGCGTCAGTCTGTCCCTCCTCGCAACTTGGATTAATCAGAACCCATTCCGAATCTAGAAATTAGCCACATTGCTAGATGCACTCTATCTGACTAGATCAAGTGTCCCAAACTCTAGGCCCCTGTTGCATTAATAGTATCTCGTCCATATATGGTCCATGGTCCATTGACTAAGTAAATGGGAATCTATTAGCGTAACGAGTAAGCCGGGGACTCCGTAGCGTGAGGCGATCACGAACATTTTCGAGGCTGATGAAGAGTAAGAGGGCGATGGGGGTTCGTGAAGATCAAGGCCGAAATTTGACCTGCCTTTTTTTTCTTGCTCACCAGTCTAGCTAGCCTCCCAAGACTGCACGTTATTCACTCTTGTCGCGGCTATATAGGGTCCAGGTGATTTCAACTACAACGATGCAACGCCCTTCATGTCCTGTCACTTCAAGAAGCATCGTTCTTCAGATAAGCCCATGAATTTTATGATCTCCATCTTTCCCCAGAGACTCTATTCGCCATAAACACCACTTAAGCGGTCAGCCCCGGCCCCTAAGCCTCTGATCTTAACAAGATAGAAATCGACAAGCTGAACATCAATGACTCTAAGACTACATCGTGCGTGGCATCTATCCGCGGCAAGCCATACCATTATATCTGGACAGGTTCAAATAGAGACCCGCTTAGTACAATCATTCTCATGCATGGGTTCCCTACTCTGGGATTTAGCTGGCGATACCGGATTCCACATCTTGCCTCTATAGGCTACGATGTTTTGGCACCGGACATGCTCAGATTCGCGGGAATTAAGTAAGATGGAGAGCAACATCAACAGAAAGACTTCTTGACTTAAGTAGGGAAGCCAGAAACGACAAGGATGACTGGCAAACTGACTGGATCAGTAAGTGCATGTGAAACAGGGACATGCTGCGCCTCGCCCGTGGTACGGGGGCCTAATTGTTACACTCTAACATCTATAGCTTATAACCATAATTCTGTGGATAACCAAGTGCTCGTAAAGCACGAGTTCTTTCACTTATCTGTGGCATGTTAATTGTCAAAACCCTCCCATTGATAACCATAGCGTCGAGCTATTGCGCGGAGCATGTCCTCCAGTGCCAACTTGTATGATGCATCTTCCACAGTCCTATCCCTCTCCTTCTCCTCACCGAGCAACTCGCCGCGCTCCAGGAACTGGCAAACATAGAGTCGACCATATGCCCTCCAGTAGTCTCGGGCCATGGAAACCACTTTCCCATAACCTCTGTCTAGGTATGGGGAATGAGGAGGGTCCGAGTTGGGAAAGACGGTGGCATAGATGTGTTTCCAACGCTTTGCCTCGCTGAGATAGATTTTATCCGGCCGTTTCAACTTTGACTCTTGGTAGAAGTTGATGCCCTGAATGGGCTGTGGATCACGAAGCTCACACGTTCTCTCCAAGATGTGGCTATCCCGGCTGGACAGTGAATCAAAGGTCTGAGAGCAAAGGGGGCAGTAGGGGGGCTTCATGTGGTGGCGCCGTAGATGACGGATAACGTCTTCGATGGACCGCAGGTCGTATTTCAGCAAGCATTGCTGGTATCTGGCGGGACTGTAAACGTAGAATGGGCAGGCCAGGTGGAAGTATCCGACCTGGGGGGAAACTGCGATAAACCCGTCGATGCCGTCGTCGCCCTCCTTCCAGTGTGATGTCCGGAGTCGCTTCCGAGGGGGTAGACTATCGTCAGGCGGTAGAACATATCTTGCGGATTTCATCCAGGCATCCAGAGAATCCAGGGAAGACTTTAAAAGTTCCAGCCTTGAGCTCTGAAACGGGTGGTCATGTGATAAAACGTATTCTTGGGCGGCGCCTGGCGAGGAATGCTCGCTATCGCTACATGAATTGTCGTCAGAATCGCTGCCACTAGTCGAAGAACTGCTATCCAAGTCATCCTCTGAACTGTATCCGTACAGCGACTTCTGCGAGCTGCGGAAACTTTGGTTCCAGGCATGGGTCACGGGCTGCCCAGACCGCTCCCGTTTGATGCTGGCTGAGTTGGCAGGGGGCAAGGATTGAGATGATTTGCGTATAAGGCCCGCACTGGGACTAAATGGTATTTGATAGATGGTAGATGCCGTTTGAGTATCGGGTTCCTCCTTTGGAGTTGATGGTTGGCCGGGGCTACACTTCCCCTGGCATGATAGAATTCGCCGGGTCATGTTCTTTGGATGAGGCTAGTGCAATGGCTTCGTCGGGGAGAGAGGGAACGGCCTTAGGTTGTGCCGAGCAAGATGATCGTTCTTGGTTTTAATAGCTGATCCACCTTTACGCTCTGCACAAATATGGCCAGCAAGGGTTGGTCCTCTACACTACACCTGTGGCTTTGGAGGTCTATATTGGGCGTTGTTGTCCTGTGATCTTTTCTCGAGGCCGCAGGCGTGATCCGGTACCTAACTTGGGCACCACCTTTGTGGGTCTCTGCTGGGAAGGAGCGGCAAGAAGTCCATTATTGCAGTCTTATCTTGCAGCACTGGCGTCCAAATGGGGCTTGCGAACCGTCCTAAACGCGTAGTGTCCCTAGGTTTCCGTTCTTGCAATTACATGAACAGTGGACACACCTAGCATATGAAATGATGGCTGTTGCCTTCAGATGACAGGCCAGAGAAGTGCAGTGGCTTGCCAGACATTCAGGGCGCGTAGGCACGACTGATGGCTATGATAATGCTTCATCGCGAAAGAGACTTGCGTGCATAATCGGCCATGAGAGGAGAAGCACCAGGGGTTGACTTGGGGTGGAATAGGCACTGTCGAGTCACGGCTGTTGTCGACGTAGGATAGAAAAGATTTGGGATAATGATGAGATCGGCGGCGGAAGGATGCTGTCAAGCAGGCGGCTATAGTCAGTGCTTCCCATATGTCAGTTAATCAATCAAATAAAGCAATTATACTAACTGAGTTTAACGATTAGAGAATGAAATCGAATTAAATCATCTGATTTTCTGAGTTGAAATAGTTAGTATACTATCTTACCCCTAGAATCTTAATATGCCAGGGTTGTCTGGTTATTGTCTGATACCACCTAGCCTAAGATAAGTGGTATATTATTATCATAGGTGATGATACTCTAGAAGGTGATATTTACTATTATAACCAGTCCGGATTCGTATCCCCGGCAACCTTATCGCCGACAATTTCGACCCCATACCCAACACCGACGCTGACGCCGATTCCTTCAGCCTTCTAACGACTAGTCCAATCCCGGTCGGTGACCAAGCAATTAGGAGAGGGAGCCACTATGGCATTACTCGTAAATCCGACTTCTGGGGAACTTTCTAAGGTTGTTTGGATGAGCCGTCGGTTCGTTCATGAAGACTCGCTACCGGTATCCAGTCAGACGCTAGATATGATTTCGACAGCAATCCGATCTGTAGCTCCGAATAAGGCATTTGGCAGATGACAATGAAATACATATTGCCTGGGGGATGTTAAAGTACTAGTTATCTTGGCTGCAAAATTCAACTTGAAGGGTTGGGAAAAACTAGTAGTTCCATTACAAGATATCATAGTTAAGACTAACGGTTTCTGACCGTACAGATTCTCGAAACTTCTCCAGCGGGTAAGCCATCTCTTTGTCCCTTCCTTTTAGAACACTGAGTATGCCGTGACTGTTGACTGAAATGCAAAGTCTGCCCTGACACGGACCTGTGGCGGAAAAGTCACCAACTGCGATGGTGCGAAGAGAGCGTATACCTTGAGGCCCAAAAGCCCATTCAATGAGATCGCAAAATTCTTTTGAAGGCGATAAGTTGACGGCGACGAGACACCACCGGATACCCTCTCCTTGCGCAATTGAGAACCCCAATCTTGAGCACCGTACAAAACATCGGTCGAATCCGCCTCCTCGATATTGGTAGCTGCGGTTGCGGGTGCTCCCCAGCTTCGATTGATGCATTCCCAAACCCTCGAATCGAAATGTGAGAAACGGAGATGGAGAAGCTCGAGGGACCCTTTTGAAGCAAACGGAAGGAGCATGGTTCTCTTGAGAAAACATACATTAGTTACCATTGAACGGGGCAAAATCACACGATCAGCTCCGATATATCATCGCTTCGGAGATTACTCCGTACTCACAAGATATTTGACCTCGTGTTCCAAACCTAGACACTGAACATCGAGAAACCCCAAAGGATTAGAAGACGGACATTTTTCTAACCGCAAGAAAAATGCTTCCGAACTAAGTTCTAATGACCAACCGGAGTTCCACAGCTCATCCAATACGCAATTCCGGAGTGTGGACCGATGAGCCAAGATACTTGACCAAAACTCAGGTTTTGGGAGCCACGGATGTGATGTTAGCCGCAGGGCCAGATCGGTCAGTCCCCTGAAGGAGCCAAGAAAACGCATGAGCGCGTCTTTCAGCTCCTCCTCTTGGCTGACAGAACTTGTAAACTCGGCACTGGTGTAAATCTCGAACGCCTTGATTTTAGGTTGCACCCGTAGTTCCTCCAGAGTGGCGAAAAATCCAGGCAACCCGTGGCAGTCGCGGAAGCGAAGCGAGACCAGCGTGTCGAAATCAAGTCCCCGAGCTAATCCGGGCCCGATAGTGGTAGACAAAAGAAACAGCTCTCTTAGTTCCGGAAACACCGGCATCGACGGAGTAGGTTGGATGCGAAGAAGCTTTCTCAAAAACGCAGAATCGTGGATAATCGATCCCTGTGCAGATGATGGATGTCCATCCTCATCATCATGGCAATTTTGTAGGTCTAGCTCAAGTTGCTGTAGATGTCGTCGGTTCTTTGACAAGGCAGATAATAAGGTCGGGGCATCTTCTGAACGAGGTGATCTCCACCGCAAGCTTTTCAGCTTCCGAAAGTTGCCCAAATCGATGGCTGACCCTTGAGTCGCCGGTATGGTTGGCTTATCACGGCAATAAGGGTCTGTGATGATACTTAAAGCGCGGAGCAATCTCTGTCGTGTAGTGATAATACCCGAAGGCCCAAGGATGGCTTCTGGAATACATGTTTCCAGGTCCCAACTGTCGCATACCGTTAGGGTCGGACGATTCAAGCATGTGCTCGTGTTGCCATACCTGAAGGTGTCAAGACGATTATCACCGACCTCATTAACGATCAGTCCGGCGGCAAATGCAAGATGCTCGAAATCACGAGAAAGGTTTGAAAACCCCTCATATGGACTATAGCCGGACCTTGTGGCGTCGTCGTCGGATGCGTCGAGGTCAGAGTCGGACTCGATCTCGGGCCATATATCATCCTCGATGTAGGATGCATTATGAGGACAATCTGCCCACCACGGTTTATGACAGTCTATTTTGAAATGGAGGTGCCTGACGTATTTCCAGGGTATTGTTGCCGGCAAGTTCTGTGGTAGCTTGTGCAACGAGAATGGCCCGGGAGGTCTGACGTCAACTGAGTGCCAGAACTTTGGTAACGCGACGTCACGTATAATTCTCGACACTTCAGTGAGTGACTTGCGGTCTTCGTCGATGGTGACCTAACCCTGTTAGCTGATCGTGTCCTTTCCAGCTTGCGGCGGGCAGACGAGGTAGTTATTAAGCGTCAAAGGGAAATACTATCATTACCGGGTCGGAGGTTCTCGCTGCCTTTCTAGGCGAGAAGAACAGTTTAGGTTATCAACCCAGCGTTACTAGCCCTTCGCTTTCCCGGAAGGATTCAGTCAGTTACAAATTTTGTCCTACGAGCATGCCGATTAGCCCTCTTTCGTTTCCGCCTTTAAACAGATTACAAGTGGCGGGCCTCCTCGGAGAGCCCGCGGCTTGGCAATCAGGGTTAACGCAAACTCTTCCTCGAGCTTTACGACACAGATTTGCTCGAGGAGAATAGCCTATCATCTGAGGACCTATATCAGCGTTGCCACCCAACCAACTTAAATAAAGTAAGTCAAATTGAGGGCCATTTGACTGGCTTGACTCCTTACCAGCCCAAACTCGAACTTGACTTACTCTGTTCAACTTGGCAAACTAACCTAGTGTGACAGCGAGAGTCACTTTCTGATCCTGGTTGGCTCTTTTCTATTATCATCCAAAGCTCACCGCCGTCCTCGCGGCATTCTTTCCCAATGGGATCCGCGAGCAGATTGCCAAACCGTATGCCGCGAGTCCGGCACCAATTCTTAAAGCACTGTAAGAACTCGAGGGCCTACGGATGAATTGTCTGAATGGGCACTGAATAGTATCGTCGTCAGTATCCCGCCTGCGTGGTCTGGTGCTTACAAATTGACCACGGTTTCGGCTGTACTTGGGTCATAATGCTACTTTCAGACTTCGAGATACTCGAGAAGCTAGGTATTATATCCCTGTCAGAACCTGTCAAAGTTTTCCGAGTTTACTGGGCTTACCTTGCCTTGTGCCTACATCGTCAATTTGTATGGGGGCTCAAGGATATGCCTGGTATCACTCATAAGGTTTCAATAGTCAGGTTCAAGGTGATATTTCGTAGTGGGGTTGCTACCTTATTGTGCCTCTCGAGCGAGGAAGCCGACGACGCCACGCCGCCTCCGCATAACTCACTCAATCATCAGATAGTTTAAATCCAGCTTAGTCTCGCTGTTGGTGACTTCAAGCTAAATAGCAGTCTTAGGGTTGAATTCGGCTTCAAGCTGCGTTGCAACATCCACCAATGCCTTCGACCGCTGCGGCGATGCTCGATGTACCTGACGATGTTATAGCTCTTTATGGTAGGGCTATTATTGCGCTATTAGTGGAAGTCAGCTCGAGCGTCGCCCATATCAACTCCACGATCGAAGACATCAACCCCGAAGCTTGAGAGAAAAGCCTTGGCGGTGGGGCCGAAGATATGGCCAAAAGAGTGTACCCAGTAGACCTAACACTTTGTAGAGAGGCTCCATGGATGTGTTGTTGTTCACTACAGTAGCCGATCTAGCAGTCTTCGCATACCGGTTAGTAGCGGTCCTGAGATGGGGGGGGGGGGGGGGGTAAAGTATTAAAAGGACATCCTGTAAGTCAGCCCGGAGCCCTTCTTTCGTCTTCTTCTGGAATAGCTTTGACAGCTTCTCTGGGAAAGAGGTCCGCTCAAGGGTCAATTGACCCTCCAGGCTCGAAACGGACAGATTGAGCAGCTCTATCATGTATTTATTCGAGAAGTTGAGGAAGGCTGGTCGGCGTCGATGATATACGCCAGGCAATAGTTCTTCGGCACGTGCAGCGCTTGCTCCCGTCATGGGCTCGAGCCAGGGGCGCTTCGAGGCGGCCACCTAAAGGTCAAAGACGGAATCATGGATTCATGGTCATCAGCGGCACTAGGGCCACTAGGGCCATGGGGTCACCTAGAGGGATCCTGTGGTTATTAAGACCGTCAGTAAGACCTCAGAGGGGGCAGGGGTAGGTACTCTCTAAGATGTGCCAATGCGGAGGTCGAGGCTTGATGTTGGAAGAGCATAGGGCTCGCCATCTTGCCACAGGCTCGGCAGTGCGGCTTAGCAGTGTCATCGGAGTTTAATTCGAGCAAAAATGCCCCGTGGTCCTTAATCCAAATCAGCCGGAGCTACCCTGTCTTCTTGCGGGCCTTATCTTCTAGTATATGTGACCGGCCCTTTACATTAGAGCGCGATAGCGAATGTATGTCGTCGGTAAGCCTCGATTGATAGCTCGCCCAGCCGCTAGGCTATGGTTTTGCGTGCCTGCGCTTGGCGACGAAGGAGGGTGAAGGCTTACGGTGCTGAGGTACTCTCTGGAATCCTCTGAGGCGTCGTGGAGGGCGAGGGGGTTCTTGGGCTTTGTTATGACGACCCAGATGAAGCATCAGAGTGCGAATAGCATCAACTGGGCCGGAACTGACTGTGGCAGAGGTAGTAGCAGTAGGGTGATGCTAAAATATGTAAGAACGAAGGGGATCATGGCTGAAAGCGCGAAATCCGCAGAATTTTGTGTTGTGTTGACTTGGGCAGCGCCTGGGCCACGGCTCGTGGCCAACCCGTGTGAGACACTCCAAAACACCAGAAAATGGTGATCACGATGGAAAAGGGTCACTGTTTTGGCCTCATGTTGGATCGAGAGTGGGAACTGTAGCAAAATACGGAAAACGTCAAAAAAAAAAATACGTCATGTCTGATACAAGTCAAGCTACCGGGGCCATACTTAACTTACTTGACTTGTTTGTGTCAACGTGCCCAATCTGATCCAAGCCGAGCCGGCTTGACAGCAGCGCGGGCCCAGGTCGTCTGGAGCCCGTTGTCAATCAAAAGAGCGTGCTAATGACCAGGGTTGGACATCTCTCGAACGTGAGTCGAATCGACAGTCATTCGACGCCAAGTCACGAATGTTGAATAGAATTTGGCGTTCGATTCGGTCGAATGAGCGCGAGAGATTATTCAATGCCGTTAGAGGCCGGTTTTAGCGTGATTTCATTGTCGCGTTGAGAAGCCCGTGGCGCGATCGTACGCGACTTGAATGACTGGTGCCTTAATACGAGTAGCTGTAGTGCAGTGTGGGTGCTAAGATCGGTTAGCCCCAAGATTTCCAATGTCAACCATGTCTCTTGCAGCCGCAGCCATCATCCTCTATGACAACCCACAATTGGTTGCTTTATAAAATTTCAATGCCAATCTACTGAATGGGGCCTTTAACCAATCTCCACGGCGACCATGTTGCGCGTATGAGAGAGGCTAAAGAACGTGTCAACTCGGCTGTAAAATGCGGCTGGAGAAGTTAAGAGGTACTGGGGCGTTCATGATAGAATAGGTGAGAACCTTGGTATCCTCCATCATCAGGGTACAGGGTAGGTCCGCCTCCGAGCTTACTCCGACATGTGCGACGGAATCCTGCTCAATGCATTCGAGGGCTCGGGTCTACATACCTTCACTGCCGCTGCTAAGCCACAGTGGTAACGAATTGGTTAATGCAAGTGCGTCGCTGAAGGAAACGAGAGATATCTGGTCAGATCAGCTTAGGACCCGTTTTTAGCTAATGGACTTGTGCTCCAAGACATCTCTTCCGGGGTCACCGGGTCCTCTGACGTTATTCTACCTAAACCTGGATTAGTTCGTCATGCGTTCGATCGAACTGGAGTCGAATTTCGAATATGCGGAGACCGCACTCAATTAGATGGATGTCTGTCTGACTCTCTTACGGTAACACGATGTGGGGGTGAGTTGTTTGCGTTTTCCCAGAGCTAGCTCTACGGCGCAAGTACATGGTCCTGCCACTGCCTAACCGTACCGCCGCCTTTGGGAATGTCTTGAAATAAGAGGCCGATCAGCTTCACAGATCCGGCTACTGACCTGCATTAAAGGTTTCTTCCGAGGCGATTGAGCGGAGACGGTCTGGTGATGAGTTTTGCCACCTAGTAGTGTTGGAAGACGGACAAGCCTTTAGCAGCATCTCTGATGCTAACTGGGACTTCTATTAACGAAAATACTCCCACAACAATAAATTTGAACCTTCCCAATTCGGTTTTTTTTGGGGGGCGGGTCTTGGTGTTTCTACTTACTTTCTTGGTTTTCCATTTTAATTGTCGGACCTTGGTAAACCACCTTGCAGATTTGTCTTCTTTACGTGCGTGGCGAGATCATGGACTCTGAGTTGCCTTCCAACTTGTCTATTTCTTCCGCATTATGGCACTGGACCATGTAGGGAGAGACAGTAGTGTCTTCTTGGTAAAATTGCCCCCTTTTGCATTCGCAAAAACGGTGGTAATGAAAGCTGCAACCCCGTGGAGGAGGACTGAGAGGATAGTCTCCTTTCCAACAAGGAGAGGGGAGAAGTAAAGTGAAATAAAAGGACTTCAAAGGGCGTCTAGTAAGTCAAAAGACCAATAGAATTAGGCCCCTCCTAAGTTGAAGTAAGGATTTTCCAAACTCGTATCGCTTGATCCGAAGCCTTGGCTTATGAAAGAGAAAGAATGCAATATACATGCTTCTTGAAGGAAAACCAAATCATTATCCAGTATCCTCCCCAACCGCTCCAAGAGGTAAGACCAAAAACCTATTCGTCTCGTCAGCGAGTAAGTTGGGCTCGTTGTCTAGCCTTGGTGATCAGGATGAACTGAGTAAGAAATGTGCACCCGTTGGTCGACCCTGTGGGGCCCAACTGCTTCTGTCGCTCCTACCCTTGACTACAAGGGAATCAAGGTAAGACTTCGCTTGTTGTTGATCATCATGCTTCCTCAATCAGCTGGTCGAACTTGTGAGACGTCATTTGACAAGCCTTCAATTCGAAATCAGGATGAAGTCACATTGATCCTCGGATACACTCTGAGGAGAGGAAGCGAATGTTGGGGACAAGTCTGAGCAGATATTTATAATGAAATTGCCAGCCATTTAAGGACACTTGACAATGAGGCGATATTGACTAGGTAGGTATCTTGTTGTGGGGTGGTGCAAATTGGACTTCGGCGGCCGGTGTATCCTCCTTTCAGACGACGGACTGAAACGGCTCCCGCCTACATGTTCAAACAGTAGCTCTCGGCTTCTCTGCTTGGATTGGGATTTGCGACCACCCAATCCGTTCGCCCCAATAAACGAGTGTCCCTCCTCCCCTTGAGATGTTGTTCCTACCATTCTTTCCTCCCCGCTGCCGCCCCTGCCCTTATCACCATCTGCCTTGGTCTTTCAATCAGTTTTACGCCCAGTTTTTTCACCTGGCAGTTAATAAACGATATCCTCGTGAGAACTGGTAACTCGCACAATTATGATAGCCGCCAGTGTCATGGGCCGTGCCCGGCACTCATTGGAAGGCTACTGGGAGTTGCTGGCGTCTGACAAGAAGACACAATATCTTTTGATATGCTCGGTGTACCTCTTGATCTTTGCGTACCATACTCGGCGCAGCCTGCCAGTCTACCATGCCAAATTTCGCAAGCAAAGCTCTTCGTCTCTGGCACTACACATCCTAGCCGGTTCGTTCGAGCTTATACGATATTACACCCGAGCTGTTGACGGGGATGTGGTTCCAGAAGTCCTCGACACGGTCGCGTGCTTCGCCCAGGCATTCACAACTCTACGCCTCTCAAAGACCTTGATGCGGGGCGACATAACGACACGACCGTCTTACCAGGCTCCGCACTGATGCGGCCCTTCATCGGATTGACTGCACTTGTCTATCAAAGCCCCTCTATACATCGGGCATCAGTCAAGCTTCTCCACGCCTTCCTCTACACTCGAATGATCATATTCTTGGCCAAGAAGATTGGTGTGAGTAAGATTCACTCGAACGCCACGATCTACGCGCACGCTGTTTTCCTGGGTGCTATTATAGCCATTTATGATTCTGGCCTGCCCGCTGGTGTTCCTGTTTACATCGGTATGGTAGGGGCTGTCATGGTCCTCAACCGATACGTTGCGGATCGCCTAGCCAGGTGCGTAACACTTAATGACCCTCTATCGATGTAACAACCTAATCCCGTCGATAGGCCATGGACCTCCGAAGTCTCCATGTCGATATGGGAAAGAACTCTGATGTGCGTGTTGCTCTGGCTAGGGTTGGCTAACCTAGAAGCGATCAACAAAAATGACCATTCTTCAAAGCCACCCGCACCTGCGAATGACGAATACGTCCAGGAAGGAATGTGAGGAAGGGAGGCGTAAGGGTTGGAAGGCGGCGAACGAATTCCTCCCTTGCGCATGCATGTAAAGATGGGCAAAAGCAGGAAAAGACCAAGGCAGCCCCTATAGAAGGCTAGCACTTGTTTTTTATAAATGCGCTCTAAAGGGATTTGTGTCGCGAATCAAGGTGCTACGGTGGTATCACACAGGCGAGGTGATCCAGCTGCCTCCGCAGCCCAGACAGATAGATTCGCGGCATGAGTTGCTCTGTTTTGGAATGGTCAGTAGGTAGTGTAGATGCTATTCTGAGGCGAGTCCCAATATTGATCACAAGCCACAAGCCACCAGATTCAGTACTGCTCCTACAGCTCAGGCGGTATTCATCGCTGTTACGAAATAGTCTCTTTAGTGAAAGGCGCCGAAAATATATTCCATGAGACGCCGCAAAATGGCTAACCAAGTGACTGGGCTTTAGACAATTGGGGACTGAATTCTGTCAAGACGTAGGATAACGATAAAAATAAAAAGATCGACGCCCAAGGCACCTGGCCACCCAATTAAATTAACTGAATGCCTCAGTTGCGTTGAATCGACCTGGACAACCGCTGTCTCCAGTGGAGTTGCCCAAATGCAGGTCAAATGGAGTTGGATAGACACCGGTTGAAGTATGTTCCTATCCAGGCGCACCTATTTCCACCCTCACTCTTCCGCCGCTGTTTCTTCGGGTCTCCTTGCTATCCATGATATATCTTCCGCCTCCTCGTCGCCATTCATGTTCGCAGCAGGAAGAAAGAATACATCCAGATCATCTATCACCCAAGCCAGGTCGATATGAACGAGGCTGCCAAAAACATCCCCGCATGGCTGTTTCGAAAGACTTACTGGACGGACTCACCAGGTGGATCTGAGGTTGGCCCTGATGACGGTGCTTCCTAGAGAGCCGACGATCTAATCGCTCAGGGCCTTGTTTTCTCGTTTCCGCCTTTCGCTACCTAACAGCTCAGATGACTCCACAGCCACAGCCAAATTCGCCATATGAAGATAAATGCGCAACTTTTCCTGATCGCGGTACGCAAGAGCAGGTATTGGATGAAAGCTTAATTCGGTCATAGCGGCTTGGGACCGTCTCTTTAGTCGTCGTGGAGAGACAGCAAAGCGTACCGATGTTTGCGAGCGGGGATTACGTAGTGGCAGATTTCCATATCGTCGTTATAAGGTACCTTTCGAGCATGTCATACGACCAGCCTCCGAGCGCTTGTACAGAATCGAACTCAAACGATGCGTCTGTTTCTGGTTTCGGTTATCGCGACTACCGTCTTCAGTGGCGAGATCGATAATTGGACAACGATAAGAACAGCAAGCTGTCAGCTTTGATTATATAGATCAAACCTTTGGACAGGAGTACGAAGATGGATACGGCGGTGGAGACAGCGATGAAGAGCAAGAGAGAGGAAGTGGAGGCGGGGCAAAAAGAAGTCAGCGAGCCCTATGACAAAGGCGGCATGGTAAATACACGTGAGGACGGCTTGATATAGGATAGAAAACAATACTGGAATTGCTAGACCTTGATGGCATAAGTGGTTGGGCCAGAGGGGTTATTTGTTTCAGGCTGTTTGGGAAAGGAGACTTTTTCAACAATGAAGCTATCATCGGCGTACTAAAACTGCGTGAAGTGCTTGACTTCTGGATCTATTGTACAGTAGTCCAAAATCTCCATGAGACATAAAAATCAGCCACATGGTGCGGTTGCCACCATTCCGGCGCTAATCGCCTCACTCTGCCTTCGATTGCTAATGCTGTAATGCTTACATCCGTCTGCTTCCGGCATCTATCAGTTTGATGCCTAAGAAATGATCTAATCCGGTTGTGCCATCATCCGGTTAGTAGCTTTTCGAGCATGGCATTGGATCTGAGATTCAGTGATTTGATATTTTTGCTGAGTTGGATCATCTTGTCCGGTATTTGCTCAATTTGATTGCGAAGCTTCTTGGTGATCTGATCTTCGCTTTCTCCCTCTAGTTCCATATCATACACCTCTTGCCGAAGGCAAAACAAAAGAAAAGCCAGATTCTCGGCAGATGCCATGGTTTCTACGATCATGTCTCTTCGCTCATATAGCACTGGTTCTGATACGAGACGTGCTGCGGCTCTATTTTGAGAGCATGAATCCAACAAATAATCATTTGACGATCGAGGATTTTGCAAATCATTGCTGAGTGAGTTGGACAGCTCTTGCAGGGTATACAGTCGGTCTGTGACACCATGCCAGCATGGTTCTGAGGATTCATGCACATGTGTTGACATATCGAACAATGGTAGGTTCACAAGGATGTATAGATTCCATTACTCGCCGATGGCGACTCTTTGAAACCTTTAATACTCGAGATGGATGGCCATTTAGAATTATATCACGATTTGGATGTGAAATGGGCGGATATTGGATAATTTAAGTGACATCTGAGATCGCGTTACCTCCTTTTTTTCCCCCTTGTATCACCAGCTCGAGCATCCAAGTCCCCAAGTACTGGCACCTGTCAGCCTTTACCAGCTAATTGAAAGACAACAACGGTGCGAAATATTGTAGCTCCTGTCCCAGATGCAGCAAGGCTCGCGCCCACCGAGCTATGCATCCTATTCACGCGTCTGCAACCTAAAGGAGTGACGCATTGCGTGTTCTAATGACCAATCAGTTTAATCTATTTGCACCAGTCTCCACCCCACCTTATTAAACCCCTCCCTTCGTTCGTCCTCGTTTGCCTCCCTCGCCGCTGAAATTCAAGTCGTGGCTTGGCACAATTTGATGGATCTGTTGAAATGAGCGTATTGTGTTGTGTTGATGGAAGGGAAAAAACTGGCGCGAACTAGCGGAAGCTATTAACAAGACATCTTCATCCCAGCCACCAATGGATCGGAATAGCCATTGATCCGTTAAACCATTGATCTCAACAGGATCGGACAAGGCATCAGGATTATGGGGAATTGATGACTTCGGAAAGTGTCATCGGCGCTATCTGAGACTCTCATACATCACCGCCTGACAGAAACTCAATGAGTACTACACCAAGCGGGGTAGATGAGCTCCAGTGGGAGATTGGAAATAGCGGTAGGGAGAATGCAGATGCTGAGATTTGAAACATTTGAAATATTTGATTAAATATTTCAAACAACAAATCCCGCGTTAAGAGCTATCAAATATCCCTATATATGACCCCGAATTTGATTTGAGAACAGTGCTGGGCTGGATACTCCTCTGCCCCCTGGTATTCTTCAGTGGCGTTTTGATTTGCATGTGTTTTTAATGACCCTGTCCCTAGAGTCGTTGTTGACTTGTTGATAAGGTGCCTGCACGTAGCAGTTGCCCTTTTAGGCGGCTTCTCCATGCTGGCAGCCAAAAGCTGCCTTCAACGAACGGCGCTAAGGCCATTGCATTTTTCGCCAGAGCGCCCCCAAAGCGCCGGACGTATCTGGGCGTACCACCTAGTGGGGCTTGAGCCGTTTGTTGGAGCCATTAACAAATGGATAATTAAGATTTTTTTTTTTTTTTCAATATGGGACAGCAGTGATGTCCAACTACCGGCACAGGTCTTTAATCAGACACGTTACCAGCCGAGGGCTTGTTACATGAGGGAAAACTGCTCCTAATCTGTCAGAGAGCCCCTTTGTTCCTCTCTAATAGAACCGACTTATAAATAAGCTGCCCTTTCACCACTCTGCGGAGAGAATCATCTAGTAAATCAAGATCAATAACCATGAATAACCCCAACCCTTCTCTATCCCACGAACGCCGGGCGACTCCGTTGATTTCAAGTTCCATACATCAAAGCAATTTATTAGAGGAAATAATAACACCTAACGGCAATGGTAACTTAGACGATATTAAAGATTTAACGGCTGACATCGTGGGCGTCCGATGCCTGTTCAGCAACACCCGGCGGGATAAAGAGAAATTGGCCAAAAGCCTTCGGTCTGCCGTGAAGAAATGGTATAGACAAACAGACCATGGTTCCTCATCTGTCGATTCCCATTGGTTTTCGATGCTTCTACGTAGGAAGCCAGCATTCAAGTTCTCTACAACAATCGATGATAATGAGGATGGTTATGAAGCAATTGGCTTTGTCTTCGAGTTTGATGTACGGGTCAGTATACTCGGCTTCTACGAACACTTCCAAGAGTGGATTGAGACGGAGCGCCAGGCTAGAAATGGCATACATTTCCAGTTCACAAAAGGGGGGATCCGTCTGAGTTTTGGACACTTAAAACATGGAGATAAAACATATTGGGTATGTTTTGTAAACCGCTAGCCTCATCGAAGCAGGAGCAGTTCTCGTCGAAAACAAGAGAATTTTGTACAAGGGCTTAGAAATAGGTGTGAAATAAAGAATGTATATGACGTCTTAAATTGAGAATCAAGCCAGTACTTGGAGTAAGCATATAACACAAAGTGGCAGGTCTTGTAGTCACTTCGACACTTGGATTGGCGATAGTCGACCGAGACCTGCCGATGATTTAGGCTATCTACCCGGAATACCCGCTTTCCGACTTACCAACCTTTCTCAAGCACTAATTCGAGATAGTTTGGGGTTAGAAGTGTAAGTGTTGGGCCAGCCCCAAGCCTTTCACCTCGGTTTCCGCGGCTTGTAACAGAGGGTTGATGAGATCCTCTAAAGAACAGTTGTGACGGACGAGACGTTCGGGCACCTCCCCCGGGCTGCCACATTCTTCAGGTTGGGGCAAGGACGAGGCCTCTAGACTCCCTAATGTTTTCCGAGCGGGCTTTCCTGCACTGAACTGTAGTGTTTTGGCGGTTCAAACTTTCGTAATGACTCGACAGTCGCTCTGATAATTAAAGAGAAGAACAGCTGAGGTAGTCATGGCGAGTGTAAAGAGCATGCTTTCATGTTTTGAATCAATGTCCCAAGCAACATAGATCTGCATCCAAAGCTACAGCCCAGCTCATGGCTAAGCAGTCGCTGTTCTAGATGATATAGATTATCAATCAACTTGCTCAGAACAAATCGTCTCCTCTTTTCACTCTGTTTTAGTTCAGTTAGTAATTATTTTGCTTAAGTAGTGAAGCAAGATGCTGGTGACTTTCCAAGGGTTTCCGGACGTAGGTATCGGAAGATCAACCGTTGGTACGGCGCCCAAATTGCTTGTTGTGGCTGTCTTGGTAGAGGCTTCGAATAGGATGGGGTTGTTGAAAACAAATGAAATGAGAATAAACTGAGCGGCCTCTTTGCACATTATTGGAGGAGCGATACAACTTAGACCGGTAAGCCGTCCCTTGGCAAAGAACCAACGTTATCGTGGCATTCCAGGTCGTCGATAACGGCAGCCATCTCAGCCAGAAGCTCCGAATTCACTGTTCGAGTAATGTCGCAGTTCTTTCCGTGAATGATCTTTGTCACAGCAACAGAAGCTACTGGATCAAATGTTGCTTCGAATTTCCAGTGGTGAAGGCCATCGGTCTGTTCGGGTATGGCTTTCTTGAAACCATTTGCAAAGATCTGTGTGCGTTGGCTTGTACCCTTTCTTCCAGGGAAGCAACCGTTTTTCTCCAGTTGGTGCTTGTCACCGTCAAAGCGTAAGCAAAAACAGTATGGCTGCCATTTTCCAGGTAGGTATCAACATCTGGCCGGGCCAGAAAAAGCTCCACCAATTCTATCGAACCAACGGATGCTACTAGATGAAGGGGGCTTTCATTAGGACGTCAGGCGGCTAAAGCACCTTGATAGTCTCAATATGATAGGCGAGGACAGCCTATTCCAAGGTGTAGTCCACCGGAACGCCCTGCTTAAGGAACTCGGCAAGTGTACTCCTTCCTGATGAACCAGCTAAAGGAATGGACGAAATTCTGATAACGGCGAAGCCACTATATGGCCGCCATGCGAGCCGAAGCTCTGTGTTATTGAATTCTTCAGTGGCCGGGTATCCGCTTCTGAGAATCTCAATGAGCTCCTCGGCCTGTTCAGCGTCTTGTCGTCCATCGCGTACTTTGCCACATTTTGCATATCAGTTCTGCTGGTAATTACATCGACAGCATACTTTTCGAAATGAATGACGGGACTGTGCAAGCCAACGGCTCGCCTCGCCAGGGCTGGCCCTTCCTTGACCAACTCTGTCAACTTCGGCCCACAGAGGCGTCGGAGGATGACGCACAAAATCCATTTCTTTGCCGTTACTTCTTAGACAATGGATTTTCTCTGTGCTAGTACTGCTTCCTCTTCATGCATATCGGCAACACAAGCTGAAGTATTTGATATCGGAAAAGAGGTTTGGTACCCGACAAACCCAGCCACTGCGGTTGCTTTATTCGGCTCCTCACTAGGGATGGATTTAAAGCTGCATCATTATATAAAATGCGCTTTTTGCATTAAATATTTAAAGCAAGACGCACTTTATATGCATTATTTCCCTTTCTATATTAGGCTTAGGGCATTCCAAAACGGGATTAGCGCATATGATCAAGATCGTCCTGATTCCGGCCTCCTTTTTGGTCAGCTTCAGTCATGGTTAGTTATATGGGAATAAAAAGCGCGCTTTTTTATTAGGAATAAAATGCTGCTTCAATATAATAAAATGCAGCTTAATACACATGTGTATTATGCACGTGCCCATCCCTACTCCTCACCAAGGCAGATTAATGTCGCGGTTCGATAGTTGCACCTGCATCTTGTTTACGAGCACCAGATTCCACATAGAGTGCCTTAGGACCAATGCCCTGCCGGATAGCATTCATCAGTCAGCCCGAGCAAGGCCAAAAGCTAGGATGCTCTGGCTGACTCACTGGCTCACAGTTCTGCAGTCAACTAGTTAATTGTAACCACTTTAGAACTCGGTTGATGCGTCATTTATACATTCATTCTATCGCGTCTTCGTCGCCTAATTCCTCCAATGGCTCGATACATGTGCTCAACACCGCCGCCGCTTATCTATTCGCTCAAAACAGTCCCCGTGTCCCATTGATTACATTTGGCCATGCTCATGGTCGAGAGCAAACGATGTCTTGGTCATCGTTGTCATCATGACTGGATTCAGGTGAAAATCGTAGATATAGTCTTCAGTCTCTGGGGGATGAATCGGGCCTGGCCGGTTTGGCATTGATAGAGGCTTGGTAGGGTACTCGTAACCGGCCTCTGAGCAATTGGAGGAGCGCTCGGAGGATTCATTGATCTGCGAACTCCATCAGCAAATTGGTCTCAAGCTGCCCTGCAGGGGGATTGGCAGGCATAGCTTACGTCAAAGTTTGGCTGGTCGTAGGGGCAAGGGTATTGAAACCCATGGGAGGCGTATAATGATATGTTGCGGAGAGGGCCAGCTCGTCACCAGCTTGGTAGGGCTCGCACTCGATGGCGGCGCTAGTGTGAATGATCGAGGGAAAGATCATGGGGATGATTGGAGCGAGGGTGTCGTTGTGATAGGCGTCACCGATGGCCATTGTTGGGTATGCCTGAGCGGGGTCGTTGTCGGAAGCTGAATGAGTCGAGGAAGCGAACTGAGTGGGGCTGTCGGAATGGGCTCGAGGGCTATAGATCCCGGGGAAAAGACCGTCAGCAGGCTCCATTAGGTAGGTGAAGTGGCCTTGAGAGACGACAGGCTTAGCGGCGGTACAAGGTTGTGGCTTCCAGGGTTTGGAGGTGGATCGTCTTGACTTTGTGATCCTATGTGGCTTCTCTTTGGGCTCGAAATCACCAGAAAAGCCAGCGCGGCGCTCAAGATCCTCGAGACGTTGCTTGAGCTTCTTCCCTGCAGGAGGCCATTGGCGTTAGCTCTTACTGATAATTAGACTTGTAGATATCATCGGGAGTCAAGCCGGGTGGAAGTCAGGTCCTTGGGATCAGCAAGCGGGGTAGCATACTGTAGTTGCGCTGAGCAATGCGATTCTGTATCCGCCGACGCTCGACGAGGTCAGAGATCTTGGTCCAGTCCTCGTCGGGCCTGGCAGAAGCGCTAAAAGCACTGCTGGTACGCGAGTCCGGTTTCAGAGAAGAAGAAGCTGCTGCCTTGTAGGCGCAGGCGCCTCGTGTCATGAATATGGACATTGTGAGAGAGGTCGAAGTTGGTTGATAGTGGAAACTGAAGTGGAGAGGCGCCGCGGGATTCGATATCGTCGCTGCTGTCAACGACGAAGCTCTAGACAGCCCAGGCACGACTGATGCGACGAGTTGAGCCTCTGTTTGCCGTCTTCTGTTGGTAAGCTGTATATGGACGTAATTGATAGGCCAAAATTGGAGGGGTGTGGTGAGGGGACGAATTGTTCAAGGAGAGGAGGTGGGATCTATAAGAAGCTGAAAGCGTAAAAGCAAGCCGGTGCTATGAAGATCTGAGCTGGTAATGGACTCGGCGGTAGATGGAGTGCGGACGGCAGGTGAGAGGGAAGAGGCTGTAGATTAAATATTCCCAACGCTG